>JBCEWE010000253.1:1470000-1790941 GCA_039877035.1 Silurus lanzhouensis | reverse complement strand
TGTAGGATTTCATTCTGAATACAATTACAAATGTACACTAAATTCCCTAAAACCATTTACAACATTGGGGGTGAATAATTTGAACACAACTGTAGATGAAGTGGTAGATGGTGTACCTAGAGAAGAACGATTGTTGATTGGGGCAGACTTTAATGGGCTTGTAGGTGAAGGGAACAGAGGTGATGAGGAGGTGATGGAAGGTATGGTTTTAAGGAGAGAATGTGAAAGGGCAGATGGTGTGGATTTTGCTAAAAGGATGAAAATGGCAGTGGTGAACACTTATTTTTATGAGAAGGATCATAGGGTGACATATAAGAGTGGAGGAAGGCACACAGGTGGACTATGTTCTATGCAGGAGATGGAGACTGTAAGGTGTTGGTGGGGGACAGTGTAGCTAGACAGCATTGGATGGTGGTCTGTAGGATGGTTTTGGAGACAAAGAAGAAGAGGAGAAAAGTGAGGACTGAAAGAAAAATAAGATGGTGGAAACTGAAGGGAGAGTGTAGTGTGAGGTTCAGGGAAGAGGTCAGACAGGGGCTCGGTGGTGATGAAGAGGTGCTGGATGATTGGATTACTGCTACAGGAGTGATGAGGGGGGCAGCTAGAAAGGTATTGGTGTGACATCTGGAAAGAAAGGAAGACAAAGAGATGTGGTGGTGGAATGAGGAAGTGCAGGAGAGCATAAGGAGAAAGAGATCGGCAAAACAGAAGTGGGATCGGCAGAGTGATGAGAAAAGTAGCAGGAGTACAAGGAGATGCGGCAGAGGTAAAGAGGATGTTGCGAAGCCAAGGAAAAGGCATATGAGGAGCTGTATGAGAGTTTGAACACTAAGGGAGGAGAAAAGGATTTATACCGATTGGCAGGCAGATGGACCGAGCTGGGAAGGATGTACTGCAAGTTAAGCAATAAAGGATGGAGAGGGAAATGTGTTGACTAGTGAGGAGTATTTTAAGCAGCTGATGAACGAGGAAAATATGAGAGAGAGAAGGTTGGAGGATGTGGAGTTGGTGAAGCGGGATGTGGATAGAATTAGTAAGGAGAAGTGAGAGCAGCGAATAAGAGGATGAAGAGTGAAAGTTGGTTGGACCAGATGACATACCGGTAAAAGCATGGAGATGTTTAGGAGAGATGGCAGTGGAGTTTTTAACCAGATTGTTTAACAAGATTCTGGAAGGTGAAAGGATGCCTGAGGAATGGAGAAGGAGTGTGCTGGTACCAATCTTTAAGAATAAGGGAGATGTGCAGACCTGCAGTAACTACAGGGGAATTAAGTTGATCAGTCACACCATGAAGTTATGGGAAAGAGTAGTGGAAGCCAGGCTGAGAGAAGAGGTGACCATCTGTGAGCAACAGTATGGTTTCATGCCTAGGAAGAGCACCACAGATGCCTTATTTGCTTTGAGGATGTTGATGGAGAAGTATAGAGAAGGACAGAAGGAATTGCATTGTTATTTGTGGATTTAGAGAAAGCGTACGACAGAGTGCCAAGAGAGGAATTGTGGTATTGTATGAGGAAGTCAGGTGTGTCAGAGAAGTATGTGAGGGTGGTGCAGGACATGTATGAGGACAGTGTGAAGGCAGTGAAGTGTGCAGTAGTACGACAGACTGGTTCAGGGTGAAGGTTGGACTGCATCAAGGATCGGCCCTGAGCCCTTTCCTGTTTGCAGTGGTGATGGACAGGTTGACGGACGAGGTCAGACAGGAGTCTCCCAGGACTATGATGTTTGCGGATGATATTGTGATTTGTTGTGAGAGTAGGGAGCAGGTTGAGAAGAGCCTGGAGAGGTGGAGATATGCGCTGGAGAAAAGGGGAATGAAACTCAGTAGGAGTAAGATAGAGTACATGTGTAAATGAGAAGGAGGGCAGTGGAGTGGTGCGGTTTACAGGGAGAAAAGGTGGAGAAGGTGGGGGAGTTCAGGTACCTGGGGTCAACAGTGCAAAGTAATGGAGAGTGTGTTAGAGAAGTGAAGAAAAGAGTGCAGGCAGGGTGGAGTGGGTGGAGAAGAGTGGCAGGAGTGATTTGTGATAGTAGAGTATCTGCCAAAATGAAAGGGAAAGTTTATAGGTCTGTGGTGAGGGAGGCGAGATTGAGATGGTTTGGACATGTGCAGAGGAGGGACACGAATTATATTGGTAGAAGAATGCTGAGGATGGAGCCACCAGGTAGGAGGAAAAGAGGAAGGCCAAGAAGGAGGTTTATGGATGTGGTGAGGGAAGACATGCAGGTAGTTGGTGTGAAAGAGGCAGATGTAGAGGACAGGGTGGTATGGAGATGGATGATCCGCTGTGGCGACCCCTAATGGGAGCAGCCGAAAGAAGAAGATATAAATTCTTTGCATTGTCTATCGCCTGATTAATAATTTACACACTCCTGTGTGTAGATATGTTTGTCTTTTTTTGGTGGATTTACATGAAAAAGTTATAGTATCTTGTTATTTTCTCTTGTTCTCTATCAGATTTGTAAAGTTTTGTTTTTGTAGAGGAATTATATAGTCATGAGTGTACAATTACAAATACTTTTCCAAATAAAAAGTTTAAACCAAAAAAAAATAAATAAAAAATACTCCACTGCCATCTCTCATAAACATCTCCATGCTTCTACCGGTATGTCATCTGGTCCAACTGACTTTCCACTCTTCATCCTCTTAATTGCTTCTCTCACTTCCTCCTTACTAATCCTATCCACTTCCTGCTTCACCATCTCCACATCGTTCAATCTTCTCTCTCTCTCTCTCTCTCTCTCTCTCTCTCTCTCTCTCTCTCTCTCTCTCTCTCTCTCATTTTGCTCATTCATCATCTGCAAAAAATACTCCCTCTATCTTCTCAACACACTCTACTCACCTGTCAACACATTACCTTCTCCATCCGTTATTGCTCTAACTTCCAGCACATCCTTCCCAGCTCAGTCCTTCTTCCTGGCCAATCGGTAGAAATCCTTTTCTTCTTCCTTAGTGTCCAACTTCTCATACAGTGGTGTGTATGTGATTTCCTGATTTCTTATAATTTTTTTGCATGTTCGTCACATTTTAATGTTTCATCAAACTAATTTAACTAGTAAAAGATAAAACAAGTGAACACAACATGCAGTTTTTAAATGAAGGGGAAAACAAAATCCAAAACTACATGGCCCTGTGTGAAAAAGTGTTTGACTCCCTGTTAAAACAAAAAAAAAAAACAGGTTTATCACACCTGTTTTACATTTTTCTAGCCCAGGGGTCACCAACGTGGTGCCATGTTGGTGACCCCTGTTCTAAATGTCCTTATATACGGGGTGGTGCGGGAAAAATGGAAAGATGGCCGCCGACCTGGAAGCGCGTGCCGCAAAACCAGATGTATGTGAATTCCATTGTACTGTAAGAGTTCTCAGTATGTACAGTAGCTGTTACTATATTGGCACTGTTCATGATGCACTTTCCTCTTTACCAAACTATTTTTTGATTTCATAGAGTAAACATTACTTTGGAAAATTGGAACACAAAATGCTTAATTACACACATGATATTAATGGATCATGTGCTGGGAACATTTAGTGTTATATTTCATTTTATTATTATTTATTCATTATAATGAGTGCGAGTCATAGATACAAATGAGTGACAATGAAGCTATCTGAAAATTGTGTAGAACAAATCTGAGAACAAGGTTTTTGATACAATTTAAATATTAATATATATAAGTAATAACATGTATTAAAGTAATAAGAAACACACACTTACTTGATACAGTGAGTGTAACAGGATCACTGATCTCTGAGCTCTGAGAGTCACTGTGTCTCCTCCCACTGCAGGTGTATTCACCACTGTCAGAGTCTTTACTTGGGTCACGGCTGAACTCCTGTGTTGTTCTGTATGGTTGCTCTCTGGAATCTTTTTTATACCAGCTGTATGTCCATTTAGTGTCTCCTCCTTCCTGAAGTTCACACTTAAAATTCACTTTCTCTCCACTAAACACCTGTTTACCAGGTGTTGTAATAACCACAGGTTTGGGTCTCTCTGTAAAAAAAAAAAAGAAAAAAAAGAAAAATATATATACTATTTTGAATGTATGAAATAATACATGTCCCCCATCCGAGGGTTGTCCCCCCAAAAAAAAGATTATTTTAAAAAATCGCACTCTCTTTTATATTTATTCTCTATTATATGAAAAATATATGTATGTATACCTAAATAATTGTGCATTTAGAAACAGTTGAGTTCCCCTCCCCTTCCTCACAGTGGTTTGACCCACTGCCTGCGTTCCCAGTTCATCTCACCTGCTCTACACACACGAGTCAGGTGTGTGTCTGCGGCTCAATTAATGTTCAACTCCATTAACTAGAGTATTTTATTCACTTTAAATAAAGCGATTCTCTTTAATGTAGTTGATGCAGACTCATTCATAAATTAGTTGTGGCAAAAATGCTGATTAGCGATGTAATTTTCCATGAATCTGCTCTATTAGCGATTAAAATATAACTTATCTAGTGAACGTTAGCTTGTTTACAATTGCTTGTAGCATAGTGCACTGACACTAACACACCAAAGCCATTTTCCATGCAATGTTTTATTTGGGACGACTTGGTATAATATTAATTTAACATTAACACACAATGAGCATATTGTTTATCTGTGCATTTACTAAATGAGCACTGTGCTACGTCCCAACTGACCCCACTGAATTTTCTTTGCAATTTCTATTCTGTTCTTAATTGACTTAATTAATTTGTAAATAAAATGTTAAACCTTTATTTTAATTTCTTGTTTTTATTGTTGTGATTATTTATTTATTTTTTGGTAGTTTTACTTAATTTATGTAAAGTCAAAAATTTTAATTGATGCAGTCTCCATGCTACTATATTAATGATAGAAACAAAGTTTTTCACTGTGGGGACTGTGTATTTATACTGTAAGTGTAATTTGACTATTATTTGTGTCCCCCTTCAAAAATTGCTCATGAGAAATTTTATATTTATTGTCCCCCTACTGTTAAATGAAATTACCGCCCATGCAAGTAGATCTTTATTGCTAAATTAATTCAGTTAGTGAAATACTGAACTTATTAATAACGTATTTGGACCCACAAAAGTACTTTGTGTTAAAATGAAATAATACTTAAATGTTCTTTTGATATCTGACCACACCCCCTTATATGACATCACATAATTTAATTTTTTTTTTATTTCTACCAAGCAGTTCCACTACAAGTTCAGAAGACAGAAAATACATAATGCTGGGTTTAACTGCTCCAATATACCAAGATCTTTTTAGATCTTAATTTAATCAATGCCTGATGATAGAAATTTAAAAATGAAAAGTAAACAGACAGAAGCTATAAAGTAATTATAATGCATGTGAGTTATAGTTACAAATCATAGCAGTGAAGCTCACTGAAAAATAGTGTAAAAGATATCTGAAAGCTGAAATTTTTACTTTAATTTAAATATATTTAAAAAAGTAATAACGTATTAAAGTAATAAGAAAAACAAACACATACTTAATACAGTGAGTGTAACAGGATCACTGATCTCTGAGCTCTGAGAGTCACTGTGTCTCCTCCCTCTGCAGGTGTATTCACCACTGTCAGAGTCTGTAACTGAGTCACGGCTGAACTCCTGTGTTCTGCTGAATGGGGGATTTCTTCTATTATTCTTATACCAGCTGTATGTCCACTCAGTGTCTCCTTCTCCCTGTAGCTCACACTTAAAACTCACTTTCTCTCCACTAAACACATGTTTACCAGGTGTTATATTCACCACCGGTTTGGGTCTCTCTGTCAAAAGGAACAGAAATACTATTTTGAACATATGAAATTATTTTCAGCATCAATATATTAATATAAAGTAACATTATTGAAATGAAATACAGTACAGTTGTGTTCAAAATTATTCAACCCCCACTGAAATTGATTGTTTTGGTCGGTTTGACATTGATTATGATCATTCAGTCATCCTGTTTACAATTAAATCAAAGAGGCACGTGAAGGTCAGACAAATATAACATAACATTTATAATGAAATAACCACAAATGTCTTTTCTGAGCTCACATCATTATCAGTTTTATTCAACCCCAAAGTGACATTCAATCTTAGTACTTAGTACAACATCCTTTTACAGTTATAACAGCTTTTAAACGTGAAGCATAGCTTGACACAAGTGTCTTGCAGCGATCTACGGGTATCTTCACCCATTCATCATGGGCAAAAGCCTCCAGTTCAGTCACATTCTTAGGCTTGCGCACTGCAACTGCTTTCTTTAAGTCCCACCAGAGGTTCTCAATCGGATTTAAGTCTGGTGACTGCGATGGCCACTTCAAAATGTTCCAGCCTTTAATCTGCAACCATGCTCTAGTGGACTTGGAGGTATGCTTGGGATCATTGTCCTGTTGAAAGGTCCAACGTCTTCCAAGCCTCAGGTTTGTGATGGACTGCATCACATTGTCATCCAATATCTCCTGGTACTGAAGAGAATTCATGGTACCTTGCACACGCTGAAGCTTCCCAGTACCTGCAGAAGCAAAACAGCCCCAAAGCATGATTGACCCCCCGCCATGCTTCACAGAAGGCAAGGTGTTCTTTTCTTCATAGGCCTTGTTCTTCCTCCTCCAAACATAGCGTTGATCCATGGGCCCAAACAGTTCTAATTTTGTTTCATCAGTCCACAGAACACTATCCCAAAACTTCTGTGGTTTGTCCACATGACTTTTGGCATACTGCAGTCGACTCTTCTTATTCTTTGGGGACAGCAAGGGGGTGCGCCTGGGAGTTCTGGCATGGAGGCCTTCATTACGCAGGGTGCGCCGTATTGTCTGAGCAGAAACTTCAGTACCCACATCTGACAAATCTTTTCTCAGTTCCTCAGCAGTCACACGGGGACTTTTCTCCACTCTACGCTTCAGGTAGCGCACAGCAGTCGAAGTCAGCATCTTCTTTCTGCCATGACCAGGTAGCGTTTCAACAGTGCCCTTTGCCTTGAATTTGCGAATGATGCTTCCTATGGTGTCTCTTGGTATGTTTAACATCTTTGCAATTTTCTTATAGCCATTGCCCTTCCTGTGAAGAGTAATCACCTGTTCTCTTGTCTTCCTGGATCATTCTCTTGACCTCACCATGTTTGTAACCACACCAGTAAATGTCTAGAAGGAGCTGAGTATCACAGTCATTTTAAAGCTGCCTAATTGGTGCTTATTAGGCTTTATTGCTGCTCCCTGATATCCACAGGTGTTTTCAATACCTGATTGAAAACACTTCATTGAACCTCTGTTCTTCAGAGTGGTAGTCTTTAAGGGGTTGAATAATTATGTCAATAAAGAATTCACAAAAGAAACATTTACTACTGTATTACAAAACTAATTGATGTCATTTTAGTTGCATATGGTTCTTTAAGAAGTCCTTGTAGGATTTCATTCTGAATACAATTACAAATGTACACTAAATTCCCTAAAACCATTTACAGCATTGGGGGTTGAATAATTTTGAACACAACTGTATATAAAATATAATAGTTTACATGGTCAGATGTGGACTAATTTATTCAACAATTACTACTGATAAAGGAAATGTAGATCATAATGTAAAATAAAAGTCTCAGACATTAAATTAATCAAGTTACTCTTCTGAAAGTTTTTAGATTCAAAATTAATATTTATTTCTGAAATAATTTTAATTTATTCTTTAGTCAGATTTTAAGGATTTTTTGCAATGAAACAAAATATCGAAGGTAAAAAACTCTAATGCTAGAAGCTCACTTTCACTTTCACTCTCTCACACACACACACACACACACACACACACACACACACACACACACACACACACTCACAAAACAGAGATCATTAAAGCAATATGAACACAGTAAAAATCTCTGCATACTCAGCCGAAGATCTAAGTTACAGTCTGTAGATCCCAATTTACCTTATTCATATTAAGTCCATTAAATCCTTGAATCTTGCATCCTGTTATTACTTATACTGTATATAGTTATGATGGAGCTGCATAATTTGTTATATAGTGTTGCAGGAAGGTGGTGACTTGCTATTATTCCATACATTCCACAGTAACTCCTTAATTCTCACAAAAATATTGCATACAACTTCAAGTACATCTCCATTCACCTCTAATCTCTACCAGAACACATTCTTTACTTCAGATTCCTTCTCCAGTCTTTACTTGGTCTGGGAGTCAATAAGTAAACCAACAAAAACTATAAATAAAGAAAACACATCATTTAGTTATGGACAAAAAATTTACCCCATATAAATGTTGTATAATAAAGCGGGGAAAGTGAATGCAAGTTCGAATAAGTTGAATTGAAAGTGCACCCAACCCAAATAAAAAAAATTACACAAAACAAAATCAAGAATAAATACATGAGCAAAGAGCAAAACCTGACTGTTAGAGACATGACACAAAGATTGACAAAAAGGGCAGTTTTCGTTGCAGTTACTGTATATACACAAGTGCTAAATAACATGAATGTGATTGTACAGACTCATTTATCATCCCCATAAAATGCCAGGTCCAGAAAAGACTACTTATGATTGTTTTTCTCAAATTTACTTCCTACAATATGACTTCAGTTCACAGTGTTTATTTACAGGTGTGCACATTTTCCAGTCAAGTTTGTTTTTAATAGATTACAACCTTTGAGTGGGACGTGGCATACAAGTGCCAAGCATCTCTCGGGGAACTCCTTCAAGACTGTTGGAAGACCATTTCAGGTGACTACCTCTTAAAGCTCATCAAGAGAATGCCAAGAGTGTGCAAAGCAGTAATCAAAGCAAAATGTGGCTACTTTGAAGAACCTAGAATATGACATTTTTCATGTGTTTTACACTTTTTTGTTATGCATATAATTCCATATATAATTCCACATGTGTTAATTCATAGTTTTGATGCCTTCAGTGTGAATCTACAATTTTCATAGTCATGAAAATAAAGAAAACTCTTTGAATGAGAAGGTGTGTCCAAACTTTTGGTCTGTACTGTAACTGACAGAATAATTTGGCCCTGCACCCGCTCCCTGACAGAAAACTCACTCACTAAATCAATGTTTAAATCTGATTTAAGCTCTGAGTAACATTTTATCATCTTAACTAAATTTGTACTGTATGGCCACTTATTTTTTAAATGAACAGACTGAGATGAAGGTGGTGGATAAACAGAGGGTTAAAGGCCTGGTTTAGGGGCCCAAAAGTGGCAGGTTGGCGATAACAGGGCACAAACACCCAATCTGCCCAGAACCTTAACCACTGAGGTACCACTTCCTCCAGTTACTTCCAGGGTCACATGCATATTGTAGGCAAATAAAAAAAACAAAAACAAATATATATATATATATATATATATATATATATATATATATATATATATATATATATATATATAAATCACCTGCTTGTGCACCATGGATGAGTCCAGTCAGCACTAAAAGTAGAAAATGAAAGAAATAAACAAACATAAGAAATTATTGGTAGTAAACAATAAAAGTTGCTGTTAAAAAAAAAAAAAAAAAAAAAAAAACAAATACATTGTTAATATCTAAATGTTCATTCCTTTCTAATACTGTATATGCTGATTACCAGGGCTAGTTTATTCATAAGAATTCTATACTATAGCAAATAAGGTCATGTATATTGAGTGAATCCACAACATACAAACCACAAGGTAGTTGTCACAAACACTTGTTTTTTTCATGACAAACCAACTGTTGCCATTGTTACAGAGAAACCAAAAAACACAAAATCTTACTGTTTCTAAAATGTAGTGGAATAAATACCTTTCCTATACCAGGACGATTACAGCATTACAAAGCCATGACACTTAAAACTCTTACTATTATTGTTATTCCTCTCATTAAAAAGATCACATGAACCATTTTTTATTAATTAAAAATAATCATTTACTTAAATACTTAAATTCAACAGCAATGTTTTCCACATTACAGAGTAAAGAAATATCACCAAAATATGAAATAAATTTAGGAAGATTAAATCCTAAATATATAGAGAGTTCCAGGACAAAACAGCAATTAAAATCATAATCACAGCTTTAATGTTTGGAGAAACAAAAGACTCCAGCATGCAAATATTTGTTTAAAAGAGACTGTGTTTAAAAACTGATTTATATTTTACAAGTAAAATGCATTGGGTGGAATTTAAACACAAGACAAACAATAACATGTATTTTTACTCTAAATTCTATAGACATATAAATTAATCAAACAGCACCAGATTTCAGAACTTTGAACCTGTTAATTGGAATCTTAATTCATAACCAAACACTTTATACAACCCACAGAAAACATTTACTTACAGATCATCACACAGAGTGGACGGAGCTCCATCCTGTTCTACCGATGATGACTGACAGAAGTGTGTGTTAAAACCTTTACACTTCCTGTTCTTACATACCAATGATGTGTGTGTGTTTGAGAGACAGACACAGAGAGAGAGAGAGAGAGAGAGAGAGAGAGAGAGAGAGAGAGAGAGAGAGAGAGAGATGTGTGGTTTTTGTATGTGGTGCTAAAAACGTTTGCATGCAGTCAGTTACTATAGGTGGTGTCTGACTACTGCACTAATAAACTCCATTTTTGAAATATGTGAAAGACAGTAAGAATAATCAGTATATCAGAAGAAAACAAATCATGGGCTAATCTGAGAACAGGTGCACACAATAATGAGCATGCCTAGAATTAAAAAGTAACAAAGAAAAAGTACAAAAAAATGAAATAAAATGAAAAAGCAAGTCATTAATGATATCATACATTATGTTTATGCTGTAAACCGAATGCACAGCAGCCACACTGCAGGAGAAACTCTTTGCACTGATCAGGAATTTGTGACTGTTTCCTTGATTCCTGCTGCTGTAGAAGGTCACAGTGTTCATGGTAAAATTTCAAGTTATGTGCTTTCTGGGCTCAATGTGTTTAGTTTAATGCATCATAAGAGTAAAAGATACTGTAGAGATTTTTATAATGTCTATCATTATGTTCATCATATCATTGAGTGCTGATAGTGTTTGTGCTGATAGCACATGCCACAGAAACAGGGCAGGGCATGTGTATGTGTGGTCTGATTTTATTTTAGCTTTTCTAAGAATGAGAAGGACAGAGCATTTCCTCTTTTCTCAGTGGTTAAAGTCATACAGCTCAAGTAGAGTAGAAAACAAACCACAATTGTTTTTTATTTCTAAGTTCTGTTAAACAAAAGTCACATGTTAAAACTACACAAATAAAACAGCAGGTTCATTCTGCCCAGAAGAATTACCAAACACAAATTTAGCTACACATCTTGGTCACAGCTTGATACACATAAAAGTTCATGTTAATGAAAACATTGAAAGAAGTGAATTGCTTCAATTATAGAAAAGTAAGAACACTCACTTCCAAACAAAAACACCAAACAAACAAACAAACAAACCCAAATACAACTCATTAGACAGAAATGGCAGAACTAAACAAAACAAAACAATAGACAAAAACCACAAGAGCTAGAAGCAGCACCACAAACACAAACAGCAGTTTGACCTGAAGTTGGCTGTAAAGATCAGAATAACGTTGTTTCACACAAAACACTATTACCACTGGCAATAAGCTGATTAATGATAAATGGAGGCAAAAACCCTACATAGATAGCTACAAATGAAAAACACTAATAAGGGTTTTAGAATTAGAGAATCAGAGCTACTTCATTCATCAAATCAGCTAAGAAAACACACAGTGGCAAAACTACTATTTGCATTCAGAAAAATTGTTAAAAAGTCAAGTTCTTTCTTGAGAACACTTTTAAATCTGGTCTAGAAAGGATGCCCACAGCATTGGGTACAAAAACAAAATAAACCAAAAATATAGCTGCAAGCACTGATTACCATGGCTCAATCAACTAAGGCATTGAAGACCATAAGGAAGAATGCATTAGGAACATCCCCAATGAGTTTCGTTCCGGTCGACTATGTTTACATTTTGTAATAGTTGCTCGAAATTCATTGGCCGATTGCGGCCATTTTTTTTTAAATAGGTAAATGTCCTTGTGGCATTGCAGGCCTTTTTCAGGGTGATTAGACAAACAGTTGTGTAGTTATAGCCGTTTTTATATTTCTTCCCTCTTAGAAAGCCAATAAGTAGCAAAGCTACGCAATTTTTTTATTTGTCCAAACATTAGATTAGATCTGATATATAGGTGTACAGGGTTTGGTAAAAATATCTCATTGTTATAATCATTTAAGTAAAAGTGAGCCGCCTATTTTAAATGTTTTGTTTATCCATTGTGATGGTGAGTCGAAAGTTCAACTTTTTTGGTCCCAATCAGGCAAAAAACCTAGGACTAGTCAGCAAAGGTAGTTTTTTAAGATAATTGAGAATAATTAATGCACATCATGAGGAGGTCTATCAAATTATATGAAGATCGAGTGTATATTTGAAAAATCGTGCAAAATACAATCATTTATATAATAAAAAACATGAAATTGCCCTAAGTGGCGATTCCTTTAAAAAATCTTATAGCCCTTCGAGGCCATGCATCAAACATGCCCACTTGTAGAGCAAACACATCATTTCTTTGTTTTGACCCAAGTACAAGGACATAAAACTTTTGAGTGTACAACAAACAGTGTACGAGCTATGGCCAAAAATGTGTGACATTATGTTTTTGGACTGTAACGCCCCATTTGACCAATATGGTTGATAATTTATTAATCTCTCCCCAAATTAAGCTCTACCATTTGGTCTGCACGATTTGTTTAAAGGCAGAATAATAATAATAATAATAATAATAATAATAATAATAATAATAATAATAATAATATTAATAATAATAATAATAATAATAATAATAATAATAATAATAAATATAGTTGCAAGGAGCAATTAGCAGGGTTCAAGCACCTAAGGCATTGAAGCTCATAAGGAAAAACACTTTATGAACCTGCCTGTCAACTTTCAATCCAATCGGCCTCTGTTAACCTTGTGTAATAGGTGATCCATATTCATTGGCCAATAGCAGCCATGGTTTGTGAGCTACATGAAAGTCCTCATAGACCTGTATGGCACATTGGACACAGACACTGCATGACATGTTTCAGGTCGATTGAACCAATGGTTGCGTAGTTATAGCCATTTTTATGAATTATATATAGCGTCACCAAGTGGTCAAGCACTTTAATTATTTTATTTGACAAAAGATTGAGCTCATTTACTTGTTTATTGAGTTTGGTGAAGATCGTATTCCATTCATGTGTTATAGCCTGTTTAGTAAAAGTGGTCCTTAATATTTCAAACGTTTTGGCGACCCTTTGCAACGTGAATTTGTTTTTTATATGTTTTATAATAATAATTATATTTATAATTATTGATATTCACTGTCCATCAAATTAGGGCTGCAGCAACTAAAAGATAATATCGATTATAATAGATAATGAAATATGTTGTCAACACATGCCTTTATCGATTATTGGGCTGTTCAATTTCGGATTAGATTAGATTAGATTCAACTTTATTGTCATTACACATGTACAAGTACAAGGCAACGAAATGCAGTTTAGCATGATGGTAAGATACACAGCTGCTTCTGAAAATGACAGTACAGGGTCAACCGGCAGCAGGAAAAAGTGTGTGTCACAAGTCATCCAAGATGTGGGAACATTTTATATTAAAAGCAACAAAAGAAACTGTACCTGGACGTTATGCAAAGCTGAGCTTGTGTGGTATGAAAGTACCACAGTGATGCACGAGCACATGAAAAGAAATCACAATGGTGTCACGGATGAAGGTGAAACATCAATATACTGAGCTATGAGTGCAATATAAATGTAATACATAATATGCTTTTTCACAAAAATCCTTGTTGTATTGCTGTATTATTTCCGTTTTCTATTTTTGAGTAATCATTGTTAATTTTGCTGTTTGCTGTTAAGAGACTTTTATTTTGATATTCGCTCTTGTTGTTATGCGGACTGATATTTTGAAGTGAGCGCGCGCCCCTCGTTAGTTTGCATTGCATATGCTGGAGAGAGGAAGGTTTTTGTGAGAGCTCTTAAATTAAAAAGATAATTAAGATTATTAAGTGTAGAAATCCACTTGATTCCACTTTGTAAACACTTCTGAGACTATGAGATGTTCTGGTGTATGTTTTATGTGTAAGTGGATTTAGAATGTGAGGATTTATTGTATGTATGCAGTGTTAATGTGCTTCTGAGATGTTAGCAGTTAACAAGTGTTGTATTATACAGGAATGCAGTGTCACAAAGTGCCCACGAGTGAATTATCTCCTTATTGACATTATTCCACAGAAGAGGAGTGTTGAATGGTGGTAAGACTGTTAATAAACCCTCTCTGGTGAACTGAAGTGAAAGTGTCCTGAGTTTTCCTTCAACACAACGCAGATGAGAGAAGCAGCGGTTATCAGCAGACCGGCTTCATCAGCACGGTGAGTAAAAACTGTAGAATCCTCATCATGTGAAAATGCTGCAGTTTAATGAAGTGCTATTGTGTATTTATCTTTCCTGTGTATTTGTTTGTAACTTATTTTTTATTTTATTTTTTTAAATCAAGCCTGTTAGCTTCCTGCTTTTCTCCGTTCCATCCTCTTTTTATAGCTTTTGTCTACTACAAGAAGTTTGGAATAAACAGAACCAAAGGGGGGGTGTCCAAGTGGGTGGGACTTGAGCTCCAAGTAGGAAGTTCAAACCTCCTGGGGCTTTTGATTGATTGATTTAATGTCTTGTACATGAGCTGGATTCTGAAGTACACGGATTTAGTTTCAATTCGTTGGTGAAAAAGAAGAGACGACAGAGAGTTGAGTAAGTTTGTTAGTTTGTTTGTTTTAAAGTAAATTAAGGAGAGAATTGTTTAATAGAGTCTGCTATCGCTTTAAGAGCAGAAGTACAGATACACATCCTGGGAAGGGCAGACGAGCTCCAAGGAATCTATTCTGAAGCATCCAGGATCTTGCAGTCTGTCGTTCCTGCAGTCCAAATACTCCAATGAGTTCTAATATTTTACAATGAGTTTTAATTCTACATAGAAAAAAGCATGGCACCATTTTTTATGTTCTCTTTAGAAATGTTAGGTGTTTGTATGAGTGTCTTGTTTGAGTCGTCCTTCATTTAGCAACTGGAATGTTTTACTTGTGTATGTGAGATCATTAAACTTTGTCTTTTATATTGATCCTCATGTCTCTTTACCATCCACAGTAACAAACCTTGTGCCCTGTTTCTACTGGGTATTTACTTTCCCTTTCTTTAAAGGATTGGTGTAGTCGCATTGCTTCATCAAACTCCTCTTAAGGGATTATTAGTATTAGTAGTGTTTATCTTCCCCTCCCTTCCCATTAGATGTAAATTTGAAAAATTTGATGCTCATTAAAACTTATGGAAACCTGATCATTAAATAAACTACATATCTGGATATTTTCTGTTTTCTGGTAAACCCTCAATAAAAGTAAAGAGTCTTGTATTTTTTAATACATAATTAATGTGTGCGAGTTTGTTTAGATAATTCCTACTAGTTATTTAAAGTAAAAAAAAAATAACTTTTTTCAGTAAATTATTATTAAAACAAACAGAAGCAGATAGTTGCAAAAAAAAAAAAAAAAAAAAAAAAAAGGAAAAATTATTAAATGCCCGGGAACTTAAGATATTTAAATAATAAGCAACTCCCATTTAATTACAAATATTACACACTGCACATTTATCCCTGAGTAAATGATATCGAGAGCATAATATTATTTAAATAGTCATATAGCTAAAAGCACATTGTGACAAGGAAATAAATGCAGATTATACAAACAACATCTTAGAAATAAAAAAATAAATAATCGAAACACCTGATTAGAAATTGTACTTAAATTGTACTTTTTTTGATCCTATCAAATACTGATTCTGATGTTCATGGTTTGGCCACTAGAGGTCCTCAATGCTTCCTCCATGTGTTTTCTCTGTATGTTAAATAGTCACTGCTGCCTGCGTCCTGTTCCCGCTGTGTTCAACTTCCACAGGTTTATAGTTTCTTGGCTCGAACTCGGGTTGACAGTGTAAGAGTTGGACACAGCAGGACAAAAATAACAATCCAAAAATTCAGAAGGGAAAATATTAAAGGAGAAATATAGGGACAAAGCAACAATTCTCCTGCATACAGTTTCTTGACCAAAAGTCTGGACATACAGTGAAACTTACACACGATTTCACATCACCAGGAAAACATGTACACACGAAGGAAATGCAATAAATGAAAGTACAGAGAAGACAAAATGAGGGAGCAGTGATGTTCTATAGTTACAGACAGACAGACTTTATTGCAATTTATACAATTAATAGAACATTGCAGATGCTGCAACATAAAGAGTGCAAACTTACAATTCAAAATGGGGGGGAACGGGACACACACAATAGCAAAGAGCAATTTTTGAAGGGGACACAAATAATACAGTCAGATTGAACTTATAAAGACACAGTGACCCCACAGTGAAACACTTTGCTTTTATCATTATTATTGTAGCATGGAGACTGCATTATTATGGTTATTTTCAAAGTTTTTCTCAGGTTCAATGACAAAGCAAAACAAGGAATTTAAAAAAAAGGTTTACATTTGTATTTAAAATGAATTAAGACAGAACAGAATAATAATTATTATATATAATATTAGTTATAAAAATACAGTGGGGTCAGTTGGGATGTAGCACAGTGCTCATTTAGTAAATGCACAGATAAACAATATAGATAAACAGCATTTTTGCTGATAAGCGATATGATCCTCACCCATGATGGTAACAGGTTTATTCACAGGGTTAACAGGTTTAATAAAACAAGTCTAAATCCTCACAGAATGTGTTCTCTTACACTGGACACTGTTGTTATGTAAAAGCTATTTTATGAAATAAAAACCTGCCATTTAACACTCAGAAAGATGTTTCAGCTTCTATCACTCTGTATGGTCTCTTGGTGTCATCAGGTTCAGCTGTAAAACACACAATCATGAACACATCAAATGAGTCTGTTATTAAATGTGAGGGTTTTATGTGATAGTTAATGAAGATTCTTACTTTGAGCTCTGTAGCATTTCACTGCCAGAATGAAGGTCACCAGCACATACACAGAGACTGTTACTGCACTGCTGAGGAGCTTCAGAACCGATAATGAAACTTCACCATGTGCTTGACTTGGTGGAAGAAATACTAATATAAATAAATAAATAAAATTAGATAAATCATTAATTTGCATTAATTTACATTCACATTTAATGTCAAAACACAATTCGTCTGCTATTAATTTTGAGAAACATTTTCTAAATTAACGATAATTTCTGGAAAATAATTGAGCATTTGGACAGTTAGAACAAATATATTTGTTTTTTTCTTATTGATGTATGAGGCATAGAAATGTAAAAGGCTTTTGTTCAGACAGTGTTGTATTGTTTAACATGAGGTGATGGGCAGGTTCACACTTCTCAGGTTAGTCACAGACTGTAGCTGGTTGTCTGTACAGTGTCTAATGTGGGTTTTAATAAATAGTATTCAGGCCTGAAATGTATTATGATTATTAATGGATACTCATCAACACAGAGTCTAAACCAACCACACTGATAATCACTCAGCATATTTCTCTCTTCTACAATCTACTCCAAATACAACATGACGTCTTTTTTAAATGTGTAAAACTGGGAAAGATTAATTTCTACACTTTAGATTCCAAAAATCAGTAAATATCTTGTGACTTGCATTCGATTAACTGAATAAATATAAATGTCTATAAAGTAATAATAAATATTGTCTGTTACCTGAAGAGTATTTTAGATGAATATATGAATCATTTCTCACCTCTGACTGAAATCCAGCTTCTCGGTGACTCTCCTCTCTCTGGATGTTCACAGTGGTAGAAACCTTCATCTGACTTTGAGACACTGCTGATGGTCATCACTCCTGTAGTCTGATCCTGAATGATTGAATCATTTTTATAGAAATCAATACCAGTTGAGATCTTTGTGTTACGATATAAACAGTGTAAAGTCAGAGGATTTCCCTCAGTTACAGGATGGACAGGACTGTCCAGGATCACATCACCATCTGTAGGAAAGAGAAAAGCAACAATAAAAACACAAAGTGTGTAAAAGTATAATTTTAACATGCAGACCTCTAATGATCTGTTCCATGTGACACTGCTGTAGAAACAAACTGCCATATTTAATACCAGAAGATTGTGGAAGATGTGACAATAGCAGTCAAAAATAATAATATTCAATTCTATTACATTGCAAAATGCTGAATAATCTATAAAGAACACTTTATATCAGGTATATCATCATATAAATGATGACTACAGGAAAGAGGTCACATGACCAAAACAAATCAATGGATATTGAAATCTACAACAAACTGCACTGTAGGAAATCACTGGTTATATGAATGAAAAAGTCATTAAACCTTTTGTTTAATATGCCATATAGCAATAATATGACAATTATTCTAGTATTCAGTTTTGTTATTAAAAGACACAGCAGTAAAATAAAAACTAGCTATGAATGAAACATATACAGTATGTAAAAGCTTTCATCATTAACTCAGGTTATAGAAATGGCACTACAACGATGCAGTTATTATAACCGTGACTTACAGAAGGAAACTGAAAAATACGTGTCTTGAAATGTTTAATGTAATTGTTTATCTGGAGTAGATACTGACACTGTGTTCAGTAAAATATTAATTTCCTTAATTATTTTTAAATATTAAAATGGTTTTCAGCAGAGGAGAGTAAACATGATTTTATATTTAATTACTAAAAATATCATGTAATATTAAGAACAGATTTCTATGTTATGTCTGGTTTATATATTAAATTCTACTGATGAGAAGTGATAAAGACTCACTGTGTACTGTGATGTTAACAGAAATACTGCGTTCTCCAGATTCAGACTGACACCAGTAAACTCCAGTGTGTGATGGAGAGAGGGAGCTGATGTTACATGTAGATCCTGAAACTGATGAACAATTAAAAGTTGTCTGATTGAGTGTGTATCTTCTCACTGTCCATCCAGTAGAGTCTCTCTGGTCCTCACAGCTCAGTGAGAGAGAGTCAGCAGTAAAGTGTTGAGATCTGCTGGGATTGATGATCAGAGACACTGAAGCAGATTTATCTGTTAATAAATATATTAATGTTATTATATTTACATTTATGACACTGTTTTATTAAAATTAATGTTGGTGAAAAATATGTAGAAAAAAAAAAAAGGTTTTAGTGTGATGAAGTTGCTGCAGTGTACCAGAGTTAAATCATGAAACACAGACATACATTTCTTCTGTACAGTATAAAAGTTCAATCCTTCTCTTCTTCACTTATTCACACTCGAGCTTTATACTGGGTAAAATGTATTTGTTCTCTGTATGTAGGAGTGTAAATATAATTTACTGTGTTTCTACTCAGATCTTCTATAAACCTGTTCTGTGTAATTCATTCACATACTCACCAGTAACATTTACCCAGAGTGCATCACTGTAGTGTGTGTAGTAGACTGGGTTTCCTCTTCCAGCTCTGCATCTGTACTGACCTCCATCAGAGACACTGACTGATCTGATAAAGTAGTGATTTGATTCAGTCTCAGTCTCACGTCTCTGTGTGTCTTTGCTCCAGTAAAACTTCCATCCAGCAGACTGCAGCTTCAGTGTACAGTACAGAGTCACTGAGTTTCCTGTCAGTGCAGCTTCTTTAAGATCTGATGTGAGTTCAGGTTCAGGTTTTTCTGTTAGAGACAAAACACATGTCACAGGAATCATTTGTATGAACATTAATGTATTAGGAACCTCTACAAAAAGAAGAAGAAGACATTTTTGTTGTATCTGTAATGATCCTACACTCAGATGAAGATTAAATATTGTAACATTTAATTAATCTATTATACTGAGCCTATAGTTCATGTAGACAGTGTTTATGAAGTGAATTTGTTGGATGCATTAAAGATTTCAAAATACTGTGTGTTTATCAGATAAATTCGTGAACATCATGTCAAAAAAGACAAAAGGGTGATTCCAAATATTATTCAAAATAAACAAAGGTAGAATATTTTCTATTTTATTTTTTTTTCAAATCATGAAACAAACTATTTGTCTCTCCTCATTAATTTAAATGTGTTATCAGAATTCAAATTGCTAGAAATAAAGCAGGTGGAAAATGTAGATGTCTTTATCTAGACATGGAGGATGTTTTAATAGTGTGTGTATGTGACCATCTCATAGCTGTGTTAGTAACTGTGTCTGTGAAGTTTTCATTTACAACTGAATCTCATGAGTTTGGTGCTTTAAAAGTTACCACCTGGTAACAACTAAAGAGGAGAGAAAGAAAGTGACTGTTCATTTGCCACAAGGGCACTGAAGACCATTCTAAATTTGAGGTTGATGGAGATCATGGTCACATGACCACAGCTCTCTCATGACTCACTCATCTGTATACAGCACTTTCAGTTTGGGTTGGATTTTTCATTGTCTTCTTTTTAGACTGATGTAACTATTACTACTATTACTCTATATTACATCACATTTCTTCTTATGTTGAATAAACTGTTATGCTTGTGTTTGTCTATTGTCTCCCTTATTTTGTTAAAATTAGCACAATTTACCTGCAGAACAGATTATCATTGTACTTATTTCCTGCCATTTTTCTGTCTTGAGCATACAATTTACAAACAAGGCAACCAGTTATATAAATTAAACATTGTACAAAACCTGTAAAGTATCCACAGTATAGGTTGTGTGTGTGTGTGTTGTGTGTGTGTGTGTGTGTGTGTGTGTGTGTGTGTGTGTGTGTGTTTGTGTGTGTGTGTGTGTGTGTGCGTGGTAAATAAAAATATTTAAGTTGTAATGCTTCTTTGCATTTTAGTCAAATGGAGATTAATTTGTTTACCCTTAACCCCCAACACCTGCCTATTAGCTCATGTCCTTAGTTTTGTTTGAAAAAGTTATTTTTGTGGAAAAATATGTTTATAGGTGGTCTGTGGTGGTACATTTCATACCATGTGTATTTACTATCACAAAGCTTCCTGAGTTTATATCTGTTTCCACTAGATGGCGCTTGTGCACTTAGATACTGGTTTATTTCGGTAACGTTTTATTAGTTTAATGTGTATAATTTTATAATGTGTATTGTGATTTTTATACTCAATTGTTGTTTACTTGAGTCTGATTCTTTCTAAAAGTGTTTGGTTATGTTTTATTTTATTCCCATCATGTCTTTGTATGACACTTCCTGTTATATGATCTGCATGAAGAGATGAACGATGCTACAGAGTCATCGAAAGATTTCATGTGTTTCCTTTTGCCATTATAAGCATCCAATCAAAAGACTTCAAGATATATTCCCCTCTCTTAGCTCACAAGCAGGTAAAAGTGGTATGTGGATGTATTTTGTGTTTATTTACAAGTTTAAAATCGTATGCGTGTTTTCTATGTAATTGAATGTGGGACTGATGTTTGTTATTTACGGTCTGTTTATTTCGTTCTACAGGGTTGATGTCCACGTGCATTAAACATCTGTAAAAGAGAACCTCAGCCTTCGTGTTGTGACTGAGAGTCTCATACCATGTGTGTTTAACTGTTATTCCTTTACCTGCACACGATATAACTAGTTCTAGTTTCTAGTTTTCCTGTTGTTAATCACACAGTCTGAGTTTGTGCTGTTAATAAACAATTGTGCATTCATTAATTGATGTTTCCTTTTCAAGTTTATTTTCTTGCCAACATCCTTGAGAGCATCATTTATTTCCCACTTGGAAGCTGTATGAAACTACAGCTATACCCAAAACAAACATGGCTGACAACATACACAAGTCAACATGCTGTAAACTAAACAAGCTAACAGACATACAAAGATAAAAAAAAGTCACAATATGTGTGGTTTTTGTGTGGATATTGGGATCATGATCCCAATAAATGTCTACACTTTAAATTGTTTATAGGAGAGAATATGTGAGACAAAACACTCACCTGCTACAGTCAGTGTAACTGCATCACTGCTCTGTGTGTATTTTGGGTCTGATGATTGAGTTCCATTACAGATATAAGGACCTTTATTAGAGTCTTTAACATCAGTGATTGTGTAGGTCTTCTCTCCTGCAGCAGCTCTGATTTCTTCATTACTTCTATTCCAGTGATACTTCCAGGATCCTCCAGTCTGTATGTCACATGTGAGAGTGACAGTTTCCCCAATAAACACATTCACAGCTGGGTGTATTTTCACTACAGGCTTTGGTCTCGCTATACAAAGATAATAAAAATGTACCAAACAGTACATGTAATCATCATTTAAACATTGTGTTATATTATTACACAATAGCAATAAATGTTAGAATTACGTTTTTTTTTTTTCATAAATACTTTCTACCTTTAAGTGTGCAGTGAAAATTTAGAAAACATGATGTACCTTTCACTGTAACTGTAGCTGCAGCACTGAACTCTGACTCGTAGTTTCCCCTGAGTGCTTTGCAGTAGTATGTTGTTTGTCCTTCATTAGAGATTATCACACTGATTGGGTTTGTATTTTGGGCTTCAGGTGATTTCTGGTCACCTTTATACCAGGAAAAGCTCCATCCAGTAGACTGCAGATTACAGTTCAGAGTAACTCTGTCTCCAGTGTAGATGAAGCTCTGAGGATTCACACTCACAGTCGGTGTGGGTTTTTCTGTTGATATGAAATGATGAAGAACTGGATTTACATTTACAGCATGAGCAGTTGTTTTATCTCTGTGCTGAATGAAGCATGTGGATACAGTATTTATTTTAAAGGTAAAAGCAAAGTGACTTTTTTAAACAGTTTAAAAGGAGTACATCATCTACAAAAATTAAAACAATGATAGAACTGAAAGATATTGTACTGGACTTGACTGTTCTCAAAGCTTCTTTACATATAAGTTTTACATTTATTATAGAAACTGTTGATAATTAAAAAAGAAGCTTATCTTTAATTTGCACCCTTCAGCACATTGATGTGTAAGTGAGGGAGAGTCCCTGTGAATGTTTATACTGAACATAACCCTTTATTAGTCTAATATTCTACTGGTTTTACTGTACAGCACTTTCAGTTTGGGTTGGATTTTCAATTGTCTTATTTTTGGACTGATGTAACTATTACTACTCTATATTACATACATATGCTGACACACTGCCTGACACTGATGTTCTGAATAGTTCACGTTTCTTCTTATGTAAAATAAACTGTTATGCTTGTGCTTGTCTGTTGTCGCTCTTATTTTCTTAAAATTAGCACTTCTGTTTATTTGCAGAACACATTATCATTGTACTTATTTCCTGCCATTTTCACCTCCTGACTGTTGCCAGGAGCCTGTTTTTCTGTCTTGAGCATACAGTTTACAAACAAGGCAACTCGTTATATAAATTAAACATTGTACAAAACCTGTAAAGTATCCACAGTATAGATTCCATGTGTGTGTGTGTGTGTGTGTGTGTGTGTGTTAAATAAAAACATTTAATTTGTAATGCTTCTTTGCATTTTAGTCAAATGGAGATTTATTTGTTTACCCATAAACCCCAACAGCTGCCCATTAGCTCATATCCTTAGTTTAGTTTGAAAAGGTTATTTTTGTGGAATAATATGTTTATAGGTGGTCTGTGGTGGTACATTTCATACCATTTGTATTTACTATCACAAAGCTTCCTGAGTTTATACCTGTTTCCACTAGATGGCGCTTGTGCACTTAGAATCTGGTTTATTTTGGTAACCTTTTATTAGTTACATTTTTATAATTTTTTTAATTTTATAATGTTTATTGTGATTTTTATACTCAATTGTTGTTTACTTGAGCAAGACTGATTCTTTCTAAGAGTTTTGGTGATGTTATATTTTATTCCCATCATGCCTTTGTATGGCACTTCCTGTTATATGATCTGCATGAAGAGATGAACGATGCTACAGAATCATCGAAAGATTTCATGTGTTTCCTTTTGCCATTATAAGCATCCAATCAAGAGACTTCAAGATATATTCCCCTCTCTTAACTCACAAGCAGGTAAAAGTGGTATGTGGATGTATTTTGTGTTTATTTACGAGTTTAAAATTGTATGCGTGTTTTCTATGTAATTGAATGTGGGACTGATGTTTGTTATATTCGGTCTGTTTATTTAGTTCTACAGTGTTGATGTCCGCGTGCATTAAACATCTGTAAAAGAGAACCTCAGCCTTCGTGTTGTGACTGAGAGTCTCATACCGTGTGTGTTTAACTGTTATTCCTTTACCTGCACACGATTTAACTAGTTCTAGTTTCTAGTTTTCCTGTCGCTAATCACACAGTCTGAGTTTGTGCTGTCAATAAACAATTGTGCATTAATTTAATGATGTTTCCTGTTTAAGTTTATTTTCTTGCCAACATCCTTGAGAGCATCATTTATTTCCCACATGGAAGCTGTATGAAACTACAGCTATACCCAAAACAAACATGGCTGACAACATACACAAGTCAACATGTTGTGTAAACTAAACAAGCAAACAGACATACCAAGATAAGAAAAATGTCACAATATGTGTGGTTTTTGTGTGAATATTGGGTTTATGAGAAATAAATGTCTACACTTTAAATTGTTCATAGGAGAGAATATGTGATATAAAACACACTCACCTGCTACAGTCAGTGTAACTGCATCACTGCTCTGTGTGTATTTTGGGTCTGATGATTGAGTTCCTTTACAGCTATAAGGACCTTTATTAGAGTCTTTAACATCAGTGATTGTGTAGGTCTTCTCTCCTGCAACAACACTGATTTCTTCATTACTTCTATTCCAGTGATACTTCCAGGATCTTCCAGTCTGTATGTCACATGTGAGAGTGACAGTTTCCCCAATGAACACATTCACAGCTGGGTGTATTTTCACTACAGGCTTTGGTCTCGCTATACAAAGATAATAAAAATGTACCAAACAGTACATGTAATCATCATTTAAACATCATGTTATATTATACAATAGCAATAAATGTTAGAATAATTAAGGAAAACTTAGGAAAATGTGATACAACGATCACAAAGACTAATAAGCGTCTCTAGGTTACGTATGTAACCCTAGTTCCCTGAGGGAACGAGACGTTGCGTCAAAATGCTTTGGGAACGCGCCTGAGTGTTCATGCTCTGAATAACGTGTGTAATCAGTCAAAAATTGGACGCTGGCCGTCACCGATGAGGTGACGTCACGACCAGGAGTATAAAACGCATTTGAGAGAAGCCAGCGGCAGCTTCTGAAAGGGAGAAGAAAGCGCCGCAGGGACGCCGGAGGTGTGGCACAGAGACGCAGCGTCTCCTTCCCTCAGGGAACTAGGGTTACATACGTAACCTAGAGACGTTCCCTTTCAGGAACTCGAGCTGCGTCTAAAAGCTTTGGGAATGAGTGTCCAATCATGCCAGACTGAACAGTCCCTGCCCAGTGTGTATCTGACCACAGCTAGAGGAGGACCGAGGGGCCAGGAGTGGCACTGTGGTCCAGGTTATAGAACCGCACAAAGGTCAGTGGGGCGGACCAACCCGCAGCGTCACATATGTCCTGGAGGGGAACTCCAGAGGACCTAGACTTAGAGGCAGCCACACTCCGGGTGGAGTGAGCTCTGACCCCGAAGGGAGCGGGGAGACCAGAGGACTCATAAGACGAAGTGATAGCGTCAACAATCCACCTGCTCAGAGTCTGCTTATTAGCAGGCAAGCCTCCCTTGTGAGGGCCGTAGCAGACAAACAGCTGACGGGACCTTCTCCAAGGACCCGTCCTGCGGACGTAAGTGTCCAGAGCACGCACCAGGCAGAGCCGGTTAAGCTTCTCCTGGTCTGGGGCCTGGAATGGAGGAGGATAGAATGCCTGTAGCTTAACGGGCCGTGGGACGACCGAGGGCACCTTGGGGACGTAACCCGTACGGGGGTAAAGGAGGGCACCAGCCATACCTGGGGTAAACTCCAGGAAGGAGGGGGCCATGGAGCGGGCCTGCAGGTCCCCCACCCTTTTTATAGAGCAGATGGCCAACAAGAACGCGGTCTTGATAGACAGGTGCCTCCAAGATGCCTCGGCTAGAGGCTCGAAGGGGGGCTCAGAAAGGGCCCCCAAGACGACGGCCAGGTCCCACCCAGGCACTTTAGGCCGTACCGGGGGCCTCAGCCTCCGGGTG
Source organism: Silurus lanzhouensis (assembly GCA_039877035.1). Classification (NCBI taxonomy): domain Eukaryota; kingdom Metazoa; phylum Chordata; class Actinopteri; order Siluriformes; family Siluridae; genus Silurus; species Silurus lanzhouensis. Next base: position 1,764,835 of record JBCEWE010000253.1, on the reverse strand, counting down.
CCGCGGAGAAAACGTGTCACAAAGGGGTCTCTGCCCAGAGACTGCCCGGCCACAGGGGCATGATTGGCTGAAATGGCAGACGTGTAGACCTTTAGGGTGGACCGAGCCAACCCCTTGGCGAACTGTCCCTGGGAAAATCCAGCACTGAACCAACTGGGCAGTGGACTGCATCCAGCTGGTGGTGCTCACAGTCGCCACCTGCCGGCATACAACCTCCTAGTGGAGGGAGCTCTGGAGTGGAGAATGGTCTCTACTACCTCGGTGGAGATACCAGAACCTCGGAGCCGTGCCCCCTCAGGGGCCACAGCCACAGCCTCCACAGCTCCGGGCGGGCGTGAAATATGGCACCCCCTAGCTGAGAAAGGAGGTCCCTCCTCAGAGGAATCCCCCACGGAGGGTGCTCGAGGAGAGCCACCAAGTCCGCGAACCATGGTTTGCGCGGCCACCTTGGAGCTACCAGGAGGAGACTGACTCCATCCCGGCGAACTCTCCCCAGAACTCCCGGAAGCAGCGTGACGGGGGGGAAAAGCGTTCAGACGCAGCCTCGGCCACGTCTGAGACATAGCATCCAGCCCCAGAGGGGCCGGAGGCATAAGGGAGAACCAGAGGGGACAGTGCGACGTCTCTCGAGACGCGAACAGATCCACCTGGGCTCTTCCGAATTTCTCCCAAACCTGTTCCACCACATCGGGGTGTAGCCGCCATTCCCCGGGCCTCAACCCCTGCCTCGACAGAGCGTTTGCTGCCTCGTTCAACCGGCCTGGGATGTAAACTGCTCTCACAGAGAGGAGTTTCCCCTGGGCCCAAAGAAGGACCTGGTGCGCCAGCCTGCACAGGGGGCGTGAGCGCAGACCTCCTTGATGGTTGATGTAAGAGACCACCGAAGTGTTGTCTGTACGGACCAACACGTGGTGACCTCTGAGGTCTGGCAGGAAATGCTTCAAAGCTAGAAGCACGGCCAGCATCTCTAGGCAATTGATGTGCCACAGTAGATGGGGCCCCTCCCACAGACCCCTGGCGGAGCGACCACTCATGACCGCTCCCCACCCCATGAGGGACGCATCCGTCGTTAGCATTAAGCGACGACCTGGGACTCCCAGCACAGGGCCTAGACATAGAAACCGGGGATCTCTCCAAACATCTAAGGCACGTAGGCATCGCGCAATGCGGGCAGGAAAAAGCTGCGCACGCAAAGTAGTCAAATCCCATATGACACCGAGATAGGTGGTTCTCTGAAAAGGAGAAAGCACACTCTTCTCGGCGTTCAACCAAAACCCCAAAGCCTTCATGTGGGCGAGAACGACATCTCGATGCCGGACCGCCAGCTGCTCTGACTGAGCTAGGATCAACCAATCGTCGATGTACACATTTTGTGAAGGTACGGGGTGAATGGGCAAGGCAAAATAGAAGAACCCAATACTGGTAAGCTTCGGCCCCGAAAGCAAACCTCCTGTGAGAGGGTAGGACGGACACATGAAAAAAAATAGGACGCAACCCACCGTCCTTCGCAACCCACCGTCCTTCTTGGGAACTATGAAGTACCGGCTGTAGAACCCGGACTCTCGTTCTGATGGAGGGACCACCTCGATGGCCCCCTTCCTCAGGAGAGTAACTACTTCCTGGTCCATGACCAGAGCCTGCTGTCGTCCCACCAGAGTGGGAAGAACCCCATAAAAAGAGAGCGAGTCGCGACACTGCGTTTCTGAACCTCCCAATGGGAGGCGAAAGGCTGCGGCTGGGGCTGAGCCTGCCGAGCAGCCCCCTGCAAGTGGCGTGGGAGGTAACGCTGGAACGCTGCCGCTCGTTTCCTATTTTCCTGAAACCTCTCGACCACCAAATGTACGGAATCTCCGAAAAGGCCAGAAGGAGTTAGCGGAGCGTTCAGTAACACGGCCCTGTCCCTATCAGACATGTCTGACAGTGTGAGCCACAGGTGCCTTTCTGTAGACACCAGGGCAGCCATAGACCGGCCAATGGCCCTAGCGGTCTCCTTAATAGCCCTGAGAGCCAGATCTGCCGTACGGCGCAGCTCATCGAACTGGCCATCCACGGCACCCCCCACATCCAACTCACGCAGCAGGTCAGCCTGATATGCCTGCAACACCGCCATGGTGTGCAGGGAAGAAGCAGCCCGACCTGCTGAAGCATAGGCTTTACCTACGAGCGCAGAAGTGTTGTGTAGGGGCTTTGTGGGTAACGTCGGGGTCTTAAGGGAAGAGACGACTCCGGGAGAAAGATCGGTGGCAAGTGTCTCTTCAACCTGAGGCATAGCCTCATAACCATATTCTCTCCGCCCAAATATCTGGAAATACACAGTAGAAGTGGGGGTGAAGGGGCGGGCCGAGTAAGGTTTAACTCACGACCTAGACACCTCGGTGTGTAGATTGGGAAAAAATGGAAGACCCCTGCGCGGAGGTTGTGACACAGGTGTCAGAAAGCGCTCATCTAATTTACTGGATGAAAGCACTTCCTGCTCATGAGCCAGCCAAGTTATATCGAGCTTGGCAACGGCACGCGTTACAACCTCCGTAAGCTCCTCGGCTTCCGTATCGCAGCGCGCGATAAAAACCCGTCTCAAAACCCTCTGCAAGGTCCATCTGCGAACCCCAGGATCTGGCACGCCGCTCTGCCTCAGCGAGAGCGGGACCAGACCCGAAAGGAGTTAGAGCACTCATTTCATTGAACAGAGCTGAGCGAGCGCAGAGCGAGTGCAAAGACATGCGAGCACAGTGAACACACTCAGCTCCCTCTTCGAGAATCGATCTCGCATGCTCCGCACCCAAGCAAGCAACACACAAGCTGTGCGAATCCCCCCCCGTAATATAGTGGGGGCAGGGAGGAATGCACGGCCGAAAACTGTGCTTAATTTTTCCGCCTGTTTTCATTATTTCTCCGCTTTTTTTTTTTTTTTTTGACAGACAATATGACGAACAATATCACACAAACACACAGAGCGCTTTCTGAAAACACAAAAGCTGCCGCTGGCTTCTCTCATATGCGTTTTATACTCCTGGTCGTGACGTCACCTCATCGGTGACGGCCAGTGTCCAATTTTTGACTGATTACACACGGTATTCAGAGCATGAACACTCAGGCGCGTTCCCAAAGCGTTTCGACGCAGCTCGAGTTCCTGAAAGGGAACTGTAGTTATAAATTGAATTAAATTAATTTATTTTAAATTAGAAAAATAAAATTGAAACTGAAAAGAAAGAGTGAAAGGAGCAGTAACATCATTTTAACAAGACTTCGTTTCTTTATATAATTTTGTTTTTCATTCAATAAAATCTGTTGCTGTAATGCATGAATTTGGTTTACAAAATGATGCAGAGTTTTTAACTGCAGCTCCACCAGACACGTGATTGCCACTGTCCTCTCCAGTGTGAACTCATCTTCCAACAGGTGTTTGTCTCTAACAGCACTTACTGAAGCATTGATAATCAGTTGCTCTTAGTTTTCTATTTGTACAACGGCACATGGTGTAGCTAATAAGGTGCTTTTTACCTTTTAACCTACCGTATTTTCTGGACTATACCTTGTCACAGTCGCCACGGCTGCTCATCAGGGATAAATGCACACCATTCACCTTGACTGTTGATTTCTGTAAAGCTGCTTTGAGACAATGTTTGTTGTGAAAAGCGCTATAGAAATAAACTTGACTTGACTTGACTTAACTTAACTATAAGCCGCTATTTTTTTCCCACGCGGCTTAAACAACGAAGTGGCAAATTTATTGATTTTTCCGGGGTTTTTCCTGGTTTCACAATCTTCAAGCCAAAAATCTGAGCGACATAACATTAGACCAATTAAATTGCCAAACGGGTTTAAGGAGAACCAATGAAATTCTTTATATTAAATCAGATGCACTCCCACTGCATCGGGCTGCACCGCATCATAAATATGGATGAGGTTCCTCTGACGTTTGACCTGCCTCTCACTTGGACTGTCTACAGAAAAGGAGAATCATTCGTCACACTGAAAACAACCGGGCATGAAAACATGCACTTCACCTGTGTTCTGAGCTGCACGGCATCGGGAGAAAAGCTTCACTGATGGTGATTTTTAAACGCACGACGATGCCAAAAGATAAACTCTCGAGAGAAATTGTTGTGAAAGGAAGGAGGAAGACAGTGAACAATGACTTTCTTGGTAGGCTACTGTTTAGATACAAGCCGTGTAACAGAGACTGACTTTTATTAAAGCCTGTGTAAAGTTCATTAGTTTCATTAGTTTTTATTTGGGTGCGCTTAATAATAGCGCTTAAAATTACGGTAACCGTAACCCTTTTCATTATCATGTGTTTCTGTCATGCATTATTTGAAGAAGCACTTAAATGGGTGATTAGAATCAGCACACTAAAATCAGTAGTGAGTACAACATTTTCAAATGAACAGATTGCAAAAAGTTGAAGTAGAGGCTGGAACAGAGGGTCATAAAGCAGCCATACTTGAAATACATGCTACTTTTTAGAAGATAATGAGGTTCCAGACTGTGTGTGGACTGTGTTTTTGGTACTCCATGGAAGTGCCTGGCTTTATTTCTGCTGAATAAAGTCTTCTTCTTTGACACGGCAACCCTGGATCCTGAACTTAGTTTCTTTCTTTACTTTATATTTAACTTTGTTGTTGAATTTGCTCTATTGATAATAATTGGCCACGACACGAATGCTCTTTATTCGGACACATACTGGCTAAAAGTTTCATTAGGTCTCTGAACTCTTTGGTGAAATGTGTGTCTGCAGGCAAAATGAAATGTCTCTTAAGTGCCTCCATCACTATCAAAAGTAGTACCTTGATCTGGTAGCATTTAAAACAGATGCTGTCTTTCTGTGCCTAGACCAGGGGTCACCAACGTGGTGCCCGCGGGCACCGGGTCGCCCGCAAGGACCACATGAGTCGCCCGCGAACCTTTTGTAAAAATAGCTGTTTTCAACCTTGTTAAATCATTGTTGATAATTATTGTGAGAAATCATTAACATGATCAGTGTCCGGCCCGACGTACAATTATATCCGCGAGATGATTTTATAAAGATCTATTATTATTGTTATTAATGTCTCTGCGATATGAAGCGCTGATAACACAAAGTACAGATCCCATAATGCAGCGCTTCAGCTGCCTTACCGAACGCTAGACTACCTGGGAATATTTCAGCGTCAATCAAGTCGAGCTTCTGTTGATGAAGAGAATAGTTGATTCTGAAAACAGAGCCTTTCAAAACCAATGGGATTCTGAGTATATGTTTACTGACACTGCCAGTAAACACGTGTATTTGTGGAGCGAATGTGGCTGTAATTAAGGAATTGAATCTAAGACGGAACTACGAGACAAAACATGAGGATAAGCTGAAAAAGCTGAATGCAGAGCAAAGATACAGAAAGTAGAAGAGTTAAAGAAGAATCTGACAATTCAGCAGATGTTTTTCACCAGAGCAAAATCACAAAGTAAAGCTGGTGTGAAAACAGAGGAGAAATCAGAGTCAAATCAGGCGGTTATTTACTGAGGGAGAATTTCTGAAGAGCTGCATGATGGTGTGCGACGTCTGGTGTTTGACTGGAGATATTTTTATGGAGAGCAAAATATTTTAAGTTATTCAAAGTTTAAGATTAGTTTTTTTATAAAATGGCATAAGAGCAAAGAAATCCGATTGTTAAGATTTGTTGTTATTTTAACATTAACTTAAAAGCAATTTTTTTTTTATTTGTTCAGGTTTTTTTTGCAGCATGTTCATATTTCTAACTTTTATAATTTTATTTATTGTGGAATAATATTCATGTCTGTTTTATTCATATTTATGTTCAAAAACATTGTTTTAGTGTGTTCAATAAATGTTTATCCTGTTCGGCCTGCGACCTTAAGTGTGCTTTGAGTTTTGCCCCCTGTGCAATTTAGTTTGACACCCCTAAAAACATAAAAAACATCAGTAAATGTAAACATTAATTAAGTATATGATGTAATTCCACTAAAAAGTCCACTAAAGGCGGTAGAGCATTCTCACATTTAGCTCCTAAACGCTGGAATAGTCTTCCTGACAGATTAAAAACATATCTCTTTAGCAAAGCCTACACATAACATGCGTCTCACATCATAACCTTGTGCTCCAGAACATATGATCACATGCACATTATCAACTTGTGCTGTTAATATCATGAACAGCAGCTACACTAATCTCTCTCCACTGCTTCTCTTTTTCTCCCCATCCAGAGACACCCTGAGGTTTGGCCAGCTCAAGTCACCGCCCACCGCGTGATGATTACGGACCTTTGAAGAAGTAGATACCAAACTCGCAAACATCCCGAACCATCTAGAGACGTACCAGTGCCATTTGGATCCCGCTACATGTGTGGAGTTTTGACATTGGACCTCCTGGAGTGTATAAAGGCTCTGGCATGGAGAAGCTGATGCTGAATCTGTGATGATCACAAATGCTGAGCTCATAAAACTCGGAGCTACTAACCATATAGACTGTATAAGGCTGCAGAAAGAACATCACTTATAATCTTATACTCCAGTAATCATGCTATTTCTCACTCTTCAGTGTTCTGTATTGTTGAAAGATTTATGATCAAACTCTTGATGTCACCCAAATGAGGATGGGTTCCCCTTTTGAGTCTGGTTCCTCTCAAGGTTTCTTCCTCATAACATCTAAGGGAGTTTTTCCTTGCCAGAGTAGCCACGTCTTGCTCATCAGGGACAAATGCACACCATTCACCTTCACTGTTGATTTGTGTAAAGCTGCTTTGAGACAATGTCTGTTGTGAAAAGCGCTATACAAATAAACTTGACTTGACTTGACTTAATTGCACAATTCCAATAAATATCAAATTATTATTGTGTTGGAACAAGTTTAAACAAATTAAATTTAATTGTTACAAATTCTTTATTTTGTGTTTAATTTGATAACACTTAATTATTAATGTCTGTAATTCTTTAATGTTATTCATGGCACTAATTATCCTGTTTAATTTATTTATGTTTAGAGCGCCTTCTAGTGGCAAGTTTTGATGTTGCTGTAATTCTGTGATTTCCGGTATTCACGTGAATCAGGAAGTAGTAAATGCTGCATGCAGGCATCGGTAATGATGTCTCTCTTTCATCACCATATATTTTTGTAATATTTAACCCTGCAACAGCATCGCTTGTAACTATTTATTTGATTGACATGGATGTACATTATACTTGCATGCAAATGTAAATTCTTAGGATTTAAGATCATTATTAATCATTTTTCCATCCGGCTATTGCATTAGCCACATTGTGCTTTAGCGTCAAATGTATTCATTATTGAAATACGTTTATTTGTTCATTTGTAGTTTCACTTCAAACCCAAGACCATTAAACCTGTGGGCAAATAAACTTCTTGTCTTCAGAATCATGTCAGGGAAGGGAGTTTATTTGACTGTCAAGGCACTAACACATGTTGAGGACAGAACAATTATTATTTTTATAGACTTGAAATGTAGAAAACATGACGTACCTTTAACTGTAACTGTAACTGCAGCACTGAACTCTGACTCGTAGTTTCCCCTGAGTGCTTTGCAGTAGTATGTTGTTTCTCCTTCATTAGAGTCTGTTACGATGAAGGTGTTGGTATTTGAGGCTTCAGGGGACAGGGGATATGAATTGTAATAGTAATCATACCAGAAAAAGCTCCATCCAGTAGACTGCAGATTACAGTTCAGAGTAACTGTGTCTCCAGTGTAGATGAAGCTCTGAGGATTCACACTCACAGTCGGTGTGGGTTTTTCTGTTGATATAAAATCTTCTGTTAAGCTGCTTTTATTTTTGCACCATAGGTTTCATTTAATAAATCTCTCTCTCTTATGAACATTAATTTTAATAAAATATAAAGTAAATATTATATGGAACACAACATGCCAAAATACACATATCTTTATTAGAAGAGATAAAGGGAATGTTTTGAAATGGTCACTTTATGTTTTGCCTACAAAGCAATAACAGTGTGTTTTCTTGCCCCCTCAAACATCATCATTAAAATGATATGAACACAGTGCACTACATTGGGGGTCTGAGTTACAGTGTGTATTTTACAGTCTACCTTGATAACCTGGTTATTTTAATATTTCTTAAAACACTAAAAAAAATAAAGCACAGAATCTATAAATAAAATTTATCCATAGTTATGGGCTGCTTTATGCATCCATTTCTGCACCCATGATATCTTTATAAAATGTTCATTGTTACAAATAAACACTGTGGTGTTCCAAAATGCTTACTCGTTTATAAATCTTAAAAATGATCAAATCATAAACATCTGTAAATTGGTACAGCTGATGTGTTCTACAGACTCTGTGTTGGACTAAAATGTGATCTAGTTCTTGTGTTTACATGTTAAATGAAGTCAATTATGTTTTGCGGTTGAAAGCAACCTGAACTACCAACTGCACTCATCAGTACATAATTTAAAGCTCTCTTCATTCACCTAAAGTTACAGATCTTTACTGTCAGTAAAACAGTGAAACTATGAAATATGTAAGATCATGACAGCAGGATCAGTCTGACTTTTAGGTGAAAAACACGTTTCTCATAAATATCATTAATTTTCTAATAATTTAAAATAACATTGAATTGCAAAATGAAATTCCATCAATTAGACAGTGAACACTTCACAAATTGAATCCTGTCTTGTTCAGTAATCAAGGAAATGTGAGGCTTTAAGACAGAACAGTGAAAACTAAACAGACAGGCGGAAACTGTAATGTTATAATGAGACTCAGATTCAGTGTAACTCATTTAAATTATATGCACAAATCTCACATTTCTATAACATATATTGTGTATGAAAATAACCAAAAGAAATGACAAACTCACCTGATACAGTGAGAGTAACAGGATTACTTGTCTTTGAGATCTGATTGTCACTGTGTCTCCTCACACTGCAGGTGTATTTCCCTTTATAAGAGTCTGTAATAGAGCTGATACTGAACTCCTGTGTTGTTTGGTATGTGTAGTATAGCCGGTGTGGGTAGAATTTTCTATCATCCCTATACCAGTCATATTTCCACACCGAGTCTCCTTCTCCCTGAAATTCACATCTGAAAGTCACTCTCTCGTCCCTGAACACGTGTGTATCAGGCTGTATTTTCACCACAGGTTTAGGACTCTCTGTAAAATATAAATGTATTGTTACGTATGAATTAAATTCCAACACCTTCATTTAAATATGTAATAACATTTCAATATGAAATATAGAATAGTCGTTGCTATTGTGTCTCTATTTCTCTTGTACCCAGCCACTGCCATATTTAGGTTTGTTAAATTTTTTTTATATATCTTTTTCATTTTTATATATTTTTTGTTTTTTGTCTTAACTTGCCATTTTTTGTATGAATCTTATGCATCCAGTTAAATTAAAATGGGATAATAGGAAAAAATCATGGTGAAATCACAAAACTAGTACAGGGGATAGATATTTTTCACCATTTCAAATTTAATGAGACAAACATGTGTTTGTGTGACCTCCCAGTCCACCTCTGGAATTTCAGATATGGCAATTTATCTTTTGTTAACGTCAGCACAGAATCTCAGGTGAATCAGCTTCTTCTCCACCTTGATTTGTCCAGTAACAGTCTGATACTAATTGTTTAAATTTTTAATTTTTCTTACTAATCTACACTCAGTACCTCTTAATGGCATATTAAGAAAAGAATTCAAAAAATATATATAAAAAAAAGTAAAAAAAAAAAAATGTGAAATACATTCAAATGTATGTGAAAAAATTCACATACATTTGTATTTAGTCTTCCTGTGGAAAATATTACTGATTGGACATTATTTGGAAAGGCACACACCCCTCTTGTTTAAACTCCACTCCCCGCGACAGCTATGACAGATGTCATCATTCACCTTCGGACAGGACTAGTTTTCCAAACGACGTTTGAGTTAGAATTTTTTTCAGCCGATGTCTGTCATTTTATGTATGGATTCGGACGGGACTAACATCTCCGTGTTTATTGCGGAGGTAGGAGTGTCTGTGTTTTACATGTGGGCGTTGCACAAGACCTCTACATCCATTATTGATGTGCAGAAAGCAGAAATTTGAATACCGGCGCGCTAGGGTTAGTACGGTAGTTCACGTTGACCAAGACACACAAGTAAATGCGTTTTTGAAAAAAGCATTTTCGCCAATCACAGACATTCGCATTCGGACGGGATTAGATTTCTCAGAGGAAAGCCGAGTTTGCTGAAAAACAGTAGGTAATTTGCTCTGGAATTTTTACAGAGGTCGTGTGAGAAAAAGACAGACATGGCAGATTCGGACGGGATTAAAATCACAAAGTACCTCTGTGAAACAGAAATTTCTCTAACGACCCCCTGTAAAACTAGTCCCGTCCGAATAGGGCTTATGACTCACTGTTGATGCATGTCATGATGCAATTCAGGATTTTTTTTTCACAGTACGTTATCTTTTATAACTTTCTATAACTTATCTTTTTGATTTTTGAAATTGTGTATGCGCAAAAAAGGTCGGGGACCAAAAAGCTATGTGATATTTTGGACTCCACATCTTTGATAGCCAGGCAGAATCTTTTAATCCTTTGAAAATCCCCTAAACCACCAACTACAGATCAGTGACTTAAATACAACATATCCTTTTTAAAATGAGAAAAAAAATAAGATATTCTATTAGAGTTTACTTTGGAAAATGTATCAGTAGATGACAACTATTTCTTGTATACTTTAATTCTTTGCAGTGTCTATCCCCTGATTAAACTCCTTGATTTTTATTTATTTATTATTGTTTATTTATTTTATTGTTGTTTACATACTTCTGTGTGTAGATATGTTTTTGTTGTCTTTGTTTTTGTAGATACACATGGAAAAGTTATAGTACCATGTTATTTTCCTTGTTCTCTATCAGATTTGTAAAGTTTTGTTTTTGTATGAATTATATAGTCATGAGTCTACAATTATAAATGCTTATCCAAATAAAAAGTTTGAACCAAAATAAAACTCCACTGCCATCTCTCCTAAACATCTCCACACTTCTATTTGTATGTCATCTGGTCCAACCGACTTTCCATTCTTTATCCTCTTAATCGCTGCTCTCACTTCCTCCTTACTAATCCTATCCACTTCCTGCTTCAACATCTCCACACTATCCAACCTTCTCTCTCTCTCTCATTTTCCTTGTTCATCAGCTGCTCAAAATACTCCATCCATCTTCTCAACACACTCTCATCACTAGTCAACACATTTCCATCTCCATCCTTTATTGCTCTAACTTGCAGCACATCCTTCCCAGCTCGGTTACTCTTCCTGGCCAATCAGTATAAATCCTTTTCTCCTTCCTTAGTGTCCAACTTCTCATACAGCTCCTTATATGCCTTTTCCTTGGCTTTTGCCACATCCCTCTTCACCTGCTGCAGCATCTCCTTGTACTCCTGCCTACTTTTCTCATCACTCTGTCTATCCCACTTCTGTTTTGCCAACTTCTTTCTCCTTATGCTTTCCTGCACTTCCTCATTCCATCACTACATCTCTTTGTCTTCCTTTCTATTTCCAGATGTCACACCAAGTATTTTTCTAGCTGTCTCTCTTATCACTTCTGCAGTAGTCACCCAATCATCCAACACCTCCTTAACACCACTGAGCCCCTATCTGACCTCTTCCTAAACCTCACACTACACTTTTCCAACTTCAGCTTCCACCATCTTATTCTTCTTTCAGTCCTCACTCTCCTTTTCTTCATCTTCACCTCCAAAACCATCCTACGGACCACCATCCGATGCTGTCTAGCTACACTGTCCCCCGCCAACACCTTACAGTCTCCAATCTCCTTCAGGTTGCATCTCAAACATAGAATATAGTCCACCTGTGTGCACATTTCTCCACTCTTATACCTCACCCTCCTCACTTCATCCAACTCGCTCCAGAATGGTTCCTTCTCCTCCATCTTACAACCCACTTGTGGAGCATAAGCACTGATGACATTTATCATCAACCATTCCCACTTCCAGCTTCACTTACCATTTCTCTTTCCATCCACATCATGATAGAACAGTTTAAACCCACTGTCCTTGCTCCTGGCCTGACTCCCTTTCCACCTGGTCTCCTGAACACACAACTAAATAAATACACACAAATACACAACTCAGCTACCTCTATCCCTTTACCAGTCATAGTACCTACATTTCTCCTCCTTTGGCCAACAGTAGCCTAATTTCCACTGGCACCCTGTTGGCTAATGATACCTGTGGCGGTCATTGTTAACTCGACCGATCTGGTATGAAATTCTGTTTTGTGATCTGCATATTTTATTTGGCTTGTGCAATTCTAAATATATAGAAATCATTTTTGGCTCAAGCTCCCCAAAATACCTGAAATTATCTTATTTTATGTACACATCTCATAATCAGTGTATGGCTCTGTAATTGTCTTACTGAAGCTTTATTTCATTATTTATTTATTGGCTTTTTAACAAGTAGATCTTTATTGCTAAATTATGTTAGTTAGTGAAAGAACTTAGGTGTACTAAGACCCATATCTAACATTTTATAGAAACATTTTTTACACAATTTTGTGTAATTGTGAAATTACTGTGGAAAGTATGGAATCATAGCAAGACCACCTTCATACATCTAACATGCTTTTAGAGGCAGGAGGTAAGCACATTTACTAAATATCAGTCAATATTCTAATAGTAAAAGTCTAGTATATTTTTAACAGTACCAGTGCGAGTCACAGTGTGTTGCTGCTTCTGTCAACTGTGTCAGAAGGACAGAACAGACAGTTGCAGAACTAAAGAAATAAGTGGTCAAATCTGAAAGTATAATATCTTTCTATATTGCCCTTAAAGCAATTTCAGAGCAGTTCATTTCCATGATTAGATTTGGGACAGCTGACATGGCTGCACATTGCATTTTAATTCCATCCTGTTTTTGCAAAGTGTAAACTGAAAAACTGATGCATCGAATACCCATATTAATAATACCATCCAAAATGGCAGGCATTATAGTAGTCAGGGACGGCTGCGATATACCACATTTATAGGTTCAGATTAAATAGAATTATATTATAATATCATTAATATAATAAAAAGGGTCTTAGAAAAAAAGGTTTTCTTTCTGAAGAGACTTATTAGTATACACTCATGATAACAAAAATATGTTTGTGCTTTTGTAAAATAAAGAAAACAGATAGGGGGCGCTCCCTGTCGTCTCTATCATCTCTCTTTACAGACACACAAATAAAACAACATAAATCTCAGTGAATATTTGCCTCACGGACATAATAAATATATAAATAGAAAGCTCAAAATGTCAATTTTTAAATAAACCAATTCACATCGAATATAAATATTTTCTGATTCTGTAATTCATGTAAAAGTTAGAAGAGGTACATTTTCTCCAGTATCACTTCATTAACCGTTCGTGTGGAAACATAGCAAAGGTTCCATTTGGTGTCCTGATGATTTACGTAATTTAAACCACCATAATTACGTTAAAACATTTATAAGTATATTTTGTCTTTATGCTCTATGTTGAGTTTGGTTTCACTAAAAACAAACATATATTTGCATAATGCATCAATATTTGTCCATGCCCATGTTGATTAGAGTATTAAAAAGGTACATTTAGAACAGATAAAGATGTGATTGTCATGAGTCAACTCAAGAATAATCATGTGATAAATCACGATTAAATATTTGAATCGATTGACAGCCCTAATATTAATGAGTTGAGGTCCAGTTAACAGGTAGTAGTAACTACTTCTGATCATTTACTTACATTTAATTCCTACAATCTGACTTCAGTTCACCACCTCGCCATCTGTGCCACCACTTGAATTTGCATACGCATGGCTCAGAGTTTATTTACAGGTATGCACATTTTCCAGTCGAGTTTGTTTTTAATAGATCACAACCTTTGCATGGCATACACACGTTCCCAGACCCATTTTTTGAGTACACCATGTTTATAAATGAAACCCCATAAGTTTTCTTCTAAAAGCCTTAATCATCAAGAGATCTTGCTTTGTTCTGAGGGGGTTTGGTTATTTACAGAATACAGCTACCATGTTTATTCTTATTCTGTACATTTCTCAAGCACTGCCCTGTCTGTACTCATATAACCTATAGCTATGCATGTGCACTTTTTTCTTTAATCATGCATATAGCTGACCAATGATGTTTTAGCCGTAAAAATGCTAGAAATAAGCAGAAAATGAGACATAACATAAGTCACAGAGCGTTTGCTACATTTATGTGTATGCATTTATATTAAAGGCTCTTAGTCTAAGGTCTCAATAAAAAAAAAAATCTGATTTAAGCTCCGAGCAAAATTTTATGTTCTAAAGATCAAGATCATTCATGGTAACTGTATTTGTACTGTACATGTTATTGTTTTTCTAATTTATGCCACTTATCTTTCAAATGAACAGACTGAGATGAAGGTGATTTTACTTTTCACATGTACTTTAAAGCTCAGTGAAAATCTTCGCATGTCAGAGTTATGGTAGGAAGTTGGGGTCAGCCATTATACAGAGCCCTTGGAGCACAGAGGGTTAAGGGGCCTTGCTCAGGGGCCCAAAGGTTGCAGATCGGTCTATACAGTATAGAAGCCAAATAAAAAAAAAAAAAGATAGAAATCACCTGCTTGTGCACCATGGATGAGTCCAGTCAACACTAAAAGTAGAAAATTAAAGAAACAAACAAACAAAAGAAATGATTGATAGTAAACATATCCAAAATCTTATTATTTTCTAATACATAAATATGCTGATGATTACCAGGGTTATTTTATTAATAAGCAGACCATACTATTACCATATATGATCATGTTTAATGAGTGTCAACCACAACATACAAACCACAAGGTAGTTGTCACAAACACATTTTTTTTTTCTGATGACAAAACAACTGCTGCCATTGTTACAGAGAAACCAAAAAGCACAAAGTCTTAAACTTTCCATAATGTAGTGAAATAAATACATGTCCTATAGCAGAAAGATTACAGCATTACAAAGCCATGACACTTAAAAAAAATCAATGATGTATTTTTTTTATAAATGAAATACTTAATAGTGTGTTAGTTACTTGAAATTAATTCTCCAGCGCATGGTCTCCTGCCAGGTTAATGCTAAGACCTGCAGTTTTCCAGATTACAAAATGCAAGATAATGTCAAATAAATGTAAGAAAATTAAATCCTATATATATACTGAGTACCAGGTTGAAACAGCCATTAAAATCATAATCAGCTGCTTTAATGTTTGGAGAAACAAGAAACTCCAGCATGAAAATACTTGTTTTAAAAGAAAATGTGTTTAAAAACTGATTTATATTTTACATATAAAATGCATTGGGTTGAATTTAATGACACTATAAAAACAGCATGTATTTTTAACTTCAAATTCTATAGACATATAAATTAATCAAACGGCACCAGATTTCAGAACTTTCAACCTGTTAATTAGAATCTTAATTCACAACCAAACACTTTATAAAACACATAGAAAACATTTACTCACAG
The DNA here is from genome assembly GCA_039877035.1 of Silurus lanzhouensis. Taxonomy (NCBI): domain Eukaryota; kingdom Metazoa; phylum Chordata; class Actinopteri; order Siluriformes; family Siluridae; genus Silurus; species Silurus lanzhouensis. Next base: position 1,749,349 of record JBCEWE010000253.1, on the reverse strand, counting down.
ATCATCACACAGAGTGGACGGAGCTCCATCCTGTTCTACTGATGATGACTGACAGAAGTGTGTGTTAAAACCTTTACACTTCCTGTTCTAAAATACTACCAATGATGTGTGTGTGTGTGTGTGTGTGTGTGTGTGTGTGTGTGTGTGTGTGTGTGTGTGTGTGTGTGTGTGAGTGAGGGAGAGAGGGAGAGAGGGAGAGAGATGTGTGGTTTCTGTATGTGGTGCTAAAAACGTTTGCATGCAGTCAGTTACTATAGGTGGTGTCTGACTACTGCTAATGAACTCCATTTGTGAAACATGTGAAAGACAGTAAGAATAATCAGAATATAAGAAGAAAACAAATCATGGGCTAATCTTCATGTCTAAAATTCAAAAAGTAAATTTTGTGTCAGTTTCATTGATTCCTGCTGCTGTAGAAGGTCACAGTGTTCGTAGTAACATTTTAAGTTATTTGTTTTCTGGGCTTCATGTTTAGAGTATTTCATCATAAGATAGTATAAGATACTGTAAAGGTTTTTATAATATCTATCATTATGTTCATCTATTGGTATTTGCTCATTATTGAGTACTGATAGTGTTTGTGCTGATAGCACATGCCACAGAAACTAACAGTGCAGGACACATGTGTGTGTGGTCTGATTTTATTTTAGCTTTTCTAAGAATGAGAAGGACAGAGCATTTCCTCTTTTCTTAGTGGTTAAAGTCATACAGCTCAAGTGGACTAGAAAACAAACCACGATTTTTTTATGTCTAAGTTCTGTTAAATGAAATTCACATGTTAAAACTACCCGAGTAAAACTTTCTGGCCAGAAAAAATGCCAATGCAAATGTAGCTACACATCTTGGTCACAGCTTGATACACATAAAAGTTCATGTACATGAAATATTGAAAAAAGAGAAAGAAGACACCAGAAAGCAAGAATAAGATTCACCTTGGGGTGACAAACTAGTGAAAAAGACTCCTGCTCTTACTCACATGTGTGCAGCAAACACTAAGAAGAGGTGCTCAAACGATGGTTCTCCAAACTCACAAGAAGTGCTCCTTTCACCCACGTGACTCATATCTCCCTCTGTACCCTCAGCCTTGATGAGACTGTATGGGAATAAATTACACAAAAAACGATTTAGTTCATTTATATATATATATATATATATACAGTACAGACCAAAAGTTTGGACACACCTGCTCATTCAAAGAGTTTTCTTTATTTTCATGACTATGAAAATTGTAGATTCACACTGAAGGCATCAAAACTATGAATTAACACATGTGGAATTATATACATAACAAAAAAGTAAACCGAAAATATGTCATATTGTAGGTTCTTCAAAGTAGGCATCAAGAGAATGCCAAGAGTGTGCAAAGCTGGTAATCTAAGCAAAAGGTGGCTACTTTGAAAGACCTACAATATTTGATGCCTTCAGTGTGACTCTACAATTTTCATAGTCATGAAAATAAAGAAAACTGTTTGAATGAGAAGATGTGTCCAAACTTTTGGTCTGTACTGTATATATATATATATATATATATATATATATATATATATATATATATATATATATATATATATATATATATATATATGTGTGTGTGTGTGTGTGTGTGTGTGTGTGTGTGTGTGTGTGTGTGTGTGTGTGTGTGAAGGTAAATACACCCAACCCAGTTAAACAAACAAAACATAAAACAAAAATCAATATATTGAACAGTTTTTGTAAAGTGCAATTATTCAAACACACAAAACAAGTGACACTGACTGCTTCAAAGTGAAAGATGTGCTACAAAAAAAACCACCAAAATCTAAAAATATCGAAAAGAACAAAACATCACGTCCAAACTAAACTAAAAAAAAAAAAAAAAAAAAGAAATTTAATAAATACAACTCTCTAGACAGAAATGGCACAAAAACAAAACAAAACAGTACAATAGACAAAAAAAACCACAAGATCTAAAACCAGCACCACAAACACAAGCAGAAAATAACAAAACAAAACAATAAAATGTATATAATAAATAAATTATATATATATATATATATATATATATATATATATATATATATATATATATATATATATATATATATATATATATAAACAGTATTAAATTATTATGTTATTATGTTCATGATGGAGGGAAGAGAAACTCTGATGATCTGATGATTTGCAAAACCCTACAACGGATAGTGAGGACGGCTGAAAAGTCATTGTGGTCTCTCTTCCCTCTATCATTTACACCGCATGCTGCATCCACAAAGCAACCTACATTGTGGCCAATCACACACACACACACACAAACACACACACACACACACACTAACACACACACACACACACACACACACTGTTCAATCTCCTGCTGTCTGGAAAAAGGTACCATAGCATTCGGGCGCTCAAAACCAGTCTAACAGTGTATTTCCATAAGCTATTTAACTCCTCAACATGTTAAACACACACACACACACACACACACACACACACACACACACACACACACACACACACACACACTCAAACGGAATCATTAACTATTTCATTACTTTTTGCACACACTTGCAGTTTTGCATAAACTGCTCTTACAACAAATGTAGTTTTTACATGTACACAAATTTTTTAAATATATGAGTAAATCCACCTGCAATAATAAATCTGTACTGTACTGGTCAGGGCTCCAGTGTCACTGTGTTTACTGTCTTAGATTGTTCTTTTCACACTATATGTCACACACATGCACTTCATGTTGTGTCCCAGTTAGTTTTGTGTAGTTCTGTGTTTCATGTTACTGTTGCAGGAAAGGGCAAATATCACAACATACCGCTGCACTTCCATCCTGGGCACTTAAATACAACAACCAATTAGACAAATTATTAACTTTAGCCTTTATTATTAAGCCCTTCTCATTTTAAATGTTTTAATTTTTCCTCCAACCACTCAAGATGAGGTGAAATAGAGGAAGAGAAAACAATGACATCATCCAAATAAAGCAAGAGTGATTGACAGTGCTGCTCCCTAAATACACCTTGCATGAGCTGGTGGAAGGCTCTTGGGGCATTGTATAGGCCAAAAGCAGTGCAAAAGTAAGTCTTAGCTTTATTCTTCTATGCTACTGGAACCTGGTTCTCTCTATTAGCTAAATCCAATGTGGAAAACCAGCTTGTTCCTGAAAATGCATCAAAAGATTTCTCAATATGATTAAATGAGAATGCATCCTTACAAGTTTTTTTTTATTTAATTGTATGTATCCCACACAGAGAAGTGGAGTACCATTTTTGTTCACACCAAGACAATGGGGGAGGCAGAGGGGCTACAACTCTCACTAATGACCTGTGCAGCTGATTTACATGGACGTTATTACCCTCATACTCAGATGGTGGCAGGTGCCTGTAGTGCAGCTGAAAAGAAACATCTAAAACAGGAATTTCACAGGAGATCATTTTGGTACAGCCCACATCACCTTCATGAGCAGAAAACAATAACTGATAATCCAGCAAACATTTTTCTGAACCACTGTTTATCTTGACTGTCATATTAAAAACTCAAGAGCATCAATTTGTGTCTGAACTGAGTTAGATGAAGATGAACGAGAAATTTCATGGCCTTCACTTCAGCTAATAAATTCAGCAAACTAACCACATCAACGCTGCTTTAATGACCAGAGTGACTGTTATTATTGAGCAAAACATCAGAACTACCAACATTAATGATAGAAACTTGTACTATACCTCTAGACACCAGGACCAGCAGGAGACACTAAAACTCCACCAAGTAGACCAGAATCAAGGGGCTCAAAAACTGCTGAACTACTAAGAGGTTCACAGATACAACACAATACCTAAAACCTGCACTACAGACACAAACAAAAACTTGACCCACAGTTTGCTGTCCAGATCAGTTTTTCCACTGGCAGTAAGCTGATTTTAAGATAAAGGTCACTGTAACCCATTTGTGTAATAAAGTTCGTTAACAGACTTTTAATTGGTAAAATATTCTCCATGATGAGTGAAGTGATTGAAAGAGCGTAAGAATCTATTTTATAAAGAAGAGCAGGGAAAATAATGTTGTTTTGAAAGAGATAAAAGGCAGTTCATCACAAAAAAACAGAATTAAATTAAATGTGATGTTAAAATCAGCTGCTTCACACGCTAGTCATTTAGCACATTAGCATTAGAATTGGAGCATGTGATTTAATGACATATATATATATATATATATATATAAAATAAAAAAAATAAATTATCCACATATATTACATTTGTACATATGACTGATCTTGTGCTCCTTTTCAACCAGATTCTTTATAAACAATAAAGAAAATATAAAAAAATAAACAGTAAATAAATCTATTAAATTTCACTTTTAAAGTGCATTTAAATATCTATATTTCCAAGTTTGTAACTCTGTGACCACATGGTTCCGTGTAGTGATGGCTGGTTCGTGAACGAACCGGTTCACCAAATCGGACTGAATCGTTCAAAACAGTTCACGTCTCAAATCAGCACTAATCAACAAAATTACTCAAGTTACTCACTTTTGAATGTGTATGACCGTCTATCCGACTCAAAATAAATCTATATCCCTGAGAATGGGGATGTCTCCAACAGTACACACATTAAACTGAAACATGCTGCTGAACAAGTGATCATCACTGAGCATGCGCATACCTGTTGATTCCGAGCAGCACACATACTGCTGTTCTCGAGTCACCAGTACTGTATCAAGAACCGTTTCTTTCAGACACGTCCGACATTCTACTGATACCAATGAATTGTTGATACTGAGCATGCGCTACCTACCGAGCAGTACGCGTACTGTCTGACATTAATACACACACACACACACACACACACTTACACTTTTTGAACTACAAATCAGATGCGTTCGACATACTGTAAAGGCTGGTGCTGTGCTGCTGATATATGAGCGCAGGTGAACTGAGGACTTAAATGAAAAGTAAGTTTATTTACTAACAACTTAAAACATCAACGTTTTGCACATCAGTGCCTGTATTGGGTGATTTAGTGCAAAACGTAAATGTAAGGAACATTTCTAAGATGATGATGATTTAATTTAAACAGATAAGCTATATGCCCTCATGCAATAGACATGACTTTATTTAAATGTGTTAAGTGTGTATGTACATCCGCCGAGATGATATTTGGATATGCATGACGTCATGACGTAAGGACGTAAACGAACTGGTGAACCGTTTTTTTAAACCGGTTCTTTAAAACGAACTGTCCGAAAGAACTGATTCGCAAAAAAGATTCGGACTTTCCATCACTAGTTCCAAGTCTCCCTCTGCTTGCGATCTCCGTGCATGCGCGATCTTCACGTGTTTCTGGCAAGCCGCATTTTACTATAAAAGTCTCGATAGTCACAATAACGTAAATGTTCGAAATAATTTTCAAATTCAAAATAAAAGAAAAACAAATGCATAATATTTAGAAAACATAATTTGGTAAATAAAAGTATATTAATGAAATTCACTGAAATAATGTTATTTACAAACCCGGTAATCACATCCAGATGATTTCTATAGATAATTTGTGTAGATAATTCATACTAGTTATTTAATTTTAATTATATCAAAAACAAAAGAGACCTTTTCAATGAAACGTTTTTATTAAAATGATTGAAAAGAAGCAGACAGTGATTAGAAAAAAAAAAAAAAAAAACTTAGATGCCAGGTACTTGCTTAATAATATATTTAAATATAAGCAGTGTTCTATTTCATTACAAATATTACACACACTGCACATTTATCCCTGAGTAAATGATATTTAGAGCATAAAATAATATTAAAATAAATCATATAGCTAAAAATAATACAACGTGAAAAGAAAACAAATATAAGTTATACTAAAATGGTACGTCAGAAAAAAAAAAAATTTAAACACTTGATCCACTCGTTACTAAAATTGTACTTACTGACATCATGTACATGAATATTGTAAGAGTTTAGATTGTTGTTTCATGATTTGGCCACTAGAGGTCCCCAATGCTTCCTCCGTGTGTTCTCACTATATGTTAGTCACTGCAGCCTGCTTCGTTTTCCCTGTGTGTGTGTGTGTGTGTGTGTGTGTGTGTGTGTGTGTGTGTGTGTGTGTGTGTGTGTGTGTGTGTGTGTGTGTGTGTGTTGAAGTTACCCCGTTTCCCAGTTTTTTGTCTCAGTGCTTAAGTCAGGGTCGGTACTCGAACTCGGGTTGACAGTGTAAGAGTCCAACAGCAGGACAAAAAGAACAATCCAAACATTCAGAAGAGAAAATAAAAAGGGTGAATTTAAAGGGGCAATGCAACATTTCTACTGCATACACAATTTAACTTGACCACAAGGAACTTGGAAACAGGGACAAAGACTCACACGAAAGGAATCAGATGCAGTAAACTACAGAGAAGACAACATGAGGGAGAAGTAATGACTTCTACAGAGCTTCTATAAATGCAGTAAATTAAAATACAGTACAGTGGAACCTCGGGTTACGAATTTAATTCGTTCCGGTACTTTATTCGTAACCTGAAAAGTTCGTATCCCGATACAAATTTCCCCATAATAATGAACAGAAACTTCGGTAATTCGTTCTGGACAACCAAAAATATTACTTAAATAAAAATAAAGCCAATATTCACTAATATTATTTACTTTTAACATGTTATATTAAAATCATACCACATAAAAACATACAAAAGAGGAAAAGATCTTTAGCGGGTACTTTCCCTTTGAGAAGACTCGCTGCAGGAGACGACGTTCGTAGAAGGGGGAGGAGGGAGAGTTATTGTTTGGAAGGAGAATCTTATTATATTATATTATTTATATATTATATTATAGAATATTAAAGACAGTGTTATTAACACGAACGCTGAGACAATTGTTACATTAGAGGGAAAATGAGAGCTGTTTCTTTAAGGCTACTATCAGTTGGTATTGAAGTCCAGAGTGAAATTCATTATGGGTATTGTACTTCGGAAAAGACTGTAACCCTGCTAATCTATCTTCATAAAAACAAGTCAAGTGGTTATGCATCGGCTAATGTTGTCCATCTCATCATTCCACGAGCATCAACTAACGAGTTGTTACGCTGCTGCCGGGAAAAGTTCAAGCGGATAAGTAACACGATGCTCTCGCTAGGGACACAGGACGCTAACTGATGTGACGAGCTGTGTGGATAGAGCAAAAACAACCAACTTGCCTGCGATTTTTTGGTGAGCGACGTTTGTATCCCGATATATTGTTCGTAACCAGGGGCAAACATTTTTATGAACTGCGATTCGTAACCTGAATTATACGTATGCCGGGGCGTTCGTAACCCGAGGTTCCACTGTACAGTGATGTGATGGCCTCTAGTGGCCAAAATATGAAACAACACTTCCAAATCCTGACAATTTGTGAAACAAAAATCGTGCCATTTAACACTCAGAAAGATGTTTCAGCTTCTATCACTCTGTATGGTCTGTTATCATCAGGTTCAGCTGTAAAACACACAATCATGAACACTTCAAATGAGTCTCTTATTAAATGAGTCTGTTATTAAATGTGAGGGTTTTATGTGATGGTTAATGAAGATTCTTACTTCGAGCTCTGTAGCATTTTACTGCCAGAATGAAGGTCACCAGCACATACACAGAGACTGTTACTGCACTGCTGAGGAGCTTCAGAACCGATAATGAAGCTACACAATGTGCTTGAATTGGAGGAAGAAATACTAATAGAAAACAAACATAAATAAATAAATAAACCAATAAATAAATATAACTTGCTGGTCATAAATTCAAGTTTAATGGCAAAATACAATTCTCTTGCTTTTAAGTTTGAGAAACTGTCTCTAAATTAATGATATCTCTGGAACATATAATTTGGAGAGTTATAAGAACATATTTTGGCTTCTTCCTATTGATGATGTAGAAGACAAACAATGTAAAAGTCTCTTTCAGACAGTGCTGTATTATTTATCATGAAGTGATCGAATGGTTAAAGACAGTTACTGATCAGGTTAGTCACAGCCTATAAGGTGTTCAATGTGGGCTTTAATAAATACTATTCAGACCTGGATATGTGTCTAACCAGCCATCCTGTGATAATCACTCAGCATATTTCTCCTCTACATACAATTCAATCTAACTTGTGTTTATTTAAAAAATAGTGTAAAAGTGGTGTAATTGCAAGGATTTATTTCTACAGCATAAATTCAAAAAGTAGTAAATATTTTGTGATTCAGATTTAAGTAGCTTGAAGAGTGTAAATGACTTTAAAGTCAAACATATTTTCTAATGCCTGAGGTTTTTTTTTTTTTTTTTTTTTTTTATGAATATATGAATCATTTCTCACCTCTGACTGAAATCCAGCTTTTTGGTGACTCTCCTCTCTCTGGATGTTTACAGTGGTAGAAACCTTCATCTGACTTTGAGACACTGCTGATGGTCATCACTCCTGTAGTCTGATTCTGGAGAATTGAATCATCTTTATAGAAATCAAGACTAGTTGAGATCTTTGTCTTTCGATATAAACAGTGTAAAGTCAGAGGATTTCTCTCAGTTACAGGATGGACAGGACTGTCCAGGATCACATCACCATCTGTAGGACAGAGAAAAGCAGCAATACAAACACAAAATGTGTAAAACCCTCTAATGATCTGTTTGTGACACTACTGTAGGACCAAACTGCCATTTATAACCAGGAGATTGTGGATTATATTTAAAAATGCACCTTCTTCTTTCGGCTGCTCCCACAGCAGATCAGTCATCTCCATATCACCCTGTCTTCTACATCTGCTTGATTCAGATTATGACTGCCTTGCAAGGTGTATGGTCTGAGCACTAACAAGCAGACCTTCTGCTTCTGCAGCCTCTAGAGCAATGCTGCAGCACTCATGCATCTGTTTTTTAAAGCAGCTTTTGCACCTGACACAAAGCACGAAGACTCAATTTCTTTCAATGGACCCTTGCAAGATCTGTTCTGAGTAGAACCCGTCTTGGAAAACCTTGTATGACCCTGGCCACTGTACTTTAACTCAACTTCAGGTTGTTACAGATCTTCTTATATGCCATCTTTGTGGAGAGCAACAATTCTTAAATCCTCAGAAAGTTCCTTGCCATAAGGTGCCATGTTGAACATCTAGTGTTCAGTATGAAGGAATTATACTTAAAGCACCCAATTTTAACTGCTCTAATACAAGATACACACATTTGTATGATTCTGTCAAGCAGTCAATAACATGAACATGATGATTAGAACATGTGGCTTTGACATTTACTACTACTACGTCTGTACTCACTTTTGTTGGAAGCTATTGACAATAATGACTTTATATTGAGTTCTTTTCTTAAAGCTGCACATTTACAAGTTTTATCCTAAAGTTTAATTTCTATAGTATTGTCCTTTGAGAAGATATATTAAAATGGTTGCTAAAATGTGGGTGGTTTACTCAATTTCGTGAGATACTGTGTGTGTGTGTGTGTGTGTGTGTGTGTGTGTGTGTGTGTGTGTGTGTGTGTGTGTGTGTGTGTGTGATTGGTTATATAAATGACAAATGCATTCAACTATTTAATATGCAAAGTAGCAATAACTGACATTTTTTTTGTATTCAATTTTGTTAGTAGAAGACAGGAGAAATGTAAAAACTAGCGATGTAATTGTTTATCTGGAGTAGATAATGACACTGTGTTCAGTAACATTTTGAGTTCTTTAATGATTTCAAATAATTAAATACTTTTCTTTATTAGATACTAAACTCTATTTTATATTTTATTATTACAAATATGAAATGCCTCTTTTTTAATAATACAGCTCTTATGTTTGGTCTGTTTTATATATTAAATTCTACTGATGAGAAGTGATAAAGACTCACTGTGTACTGTGATGTTAACAGATTTACTGCGTTCTCCAGATTCAGACTGACACCAGTAAACTCCAGTGTGTGATGGAGAGAGGGAGCTGATGTTACATGCAGATCCTGAAACTGATGAACAATTGAACAATGTCTCACTAAGTGTGTATTGTCTCACTGTCCATCCAGTAGAGTTTCTCTGGTCCTCACAGCTCAGTGAGAGAGAGTCAGCAGTAAAGTGTTGAGATCTGCTGGGATTGATGATCAGAGACAATGAAGGAGATTCACCTGTTCACAATTATATAAATATTATTATATTTAAATTGTATATCAATATTGATTGTTTATGGCATTACAACAAGATTGATTTTGGTTAAAGAAGAAAAAAATTGTGTTTTGTGTTTGAACTGCTGCATTGTACCAGTGTTAAATTGCAAAATACATACATACAGAATTTCTTGGATTTTTATTGCATTTACTTTACATAACAGCTAAGTAACAATGTGTCACAACAACAAAATATGTAATTTACAAGGGTGAACTGGTTCTTTGCAAAATAAATAAATCGGTTACATATGGGAAAGTGAAAATCAAAAGTTAACTGATAAGAGAGGAGCAGTAAAATCACTATATTGAGACTATTTATGAATGCTAAGCTTCTGATCAATAATACATATACAGTAAAAACCCTGTTGTACGAGCAACCTATAGTACGAGCAAATGGAGAAACGAGCGACCTCGCTCGCAAAATTTTACCCTGTTTCCCGGGCAAATTTCGAAGGCACGTTCCCCGTTTCGGCGGAGGGAAGCATTGTCTTACACTCGCAATCAACCACTACCACATGGGTAAGTGTTAAATTATGTTTTCATTATGGTAATTTGCGGTGTATTTGTTTGTAAAAATAGGCTACAAATATTTTTTAAGTGCAGAAACAAGCGATCGAATGAGATCTCGGAACGGATTAAATGACTTTTACATTCATTCTTATGGGGAATATTAGTTCAAACGTACAAGCAAATGGACCTACGAGCAATTTTCAAGTACAAATTATGCTCGTAAAATGGGGGTTTTACTGTATACATTTCCACACTCACCTGTTACAGTGAGAGTAACAGAATCACTCGTCTCTGAGATCTGATGGTTACTGTGTCTCCTCCCTCTGCAGGTGTATTTCCCTCTAGAAGAGTCTGTAATAGAGCTGATACTGAACTCCTGTGTTGTGTGGTTTGGGTTGAGTGTGTTATTATCCTCATACCAGTCGTAATTCCACTCAGTGTCTCTTCCTCTCTGTATTTCACACCTGAAAGTCACAGTTTCTCCTCTGAACACTTGTGTATCAGGTTTTATAATCACGACAGGCTTAGGAGACTCTGTAAGATACAAAAATATCACTGTTATTGTATATGAATACATTTCTACATACGTACATATTTATATATTATAGTTCTTAAACAACACTATTATTTAAACAAGTATTGGAAATGTTTACATTGAAAAGAAAATGTACAGTTCAGTGTGAATGCACAGTGAATCTGCTCACATGTAAATGATTAAACTCTCACAAAATCACTACTGATGTAAAGAAAATGTCAATCACAATTTAAAAAACAGATTCTGCACTAAAATAATTAGTGTACTGTACTGATAAGTGACTTCTGCATTATTTATTTATATCTGTTCATACCGTCTGTTGGCTATTGTTTATTTGGTAAGACAATTAAACCTCTTCAGTAATGAAATAAGAATGTAAAGGTAAGAAGATAAATGGTACATACTGTGGTGTCACCCTTATTAATAATGGAGAGACACAGCTGTATATTTTAGCCAACACATTTCTTACTTCTTTTATCTGCTCTTAACAATTCACACACACGTTCTATCTGGTGCTGCGTCTCATTCTTCTGTGAACTTTCTGGTACAGTTTGTGAGCACAACCAGTGTGTAATAACATGTTCTAGACACAACATCTCTCCTGTTACCCAATAAGCTTTTTTTCCTTAAACTTTATTTTACTGTAAATGTACATAACATGTAACTAACATTAACTGCATATTTAGTTACTGGTTAAACAACAGTTATTAACATGAACAACAGTTCTAACTAAAATAGATTATTAAACTGAAGACAGATTACATTTCTTAAATCAATGCAAATATTTAAACATTCATTCAGTCTGCTTACAACCTCACATGTCCAATTTTTTTCATAAATCAGATTTAGTTCATCACATACAGGTGGATGTTTCTCTCTAGAGCTTTTTATTATCCTAGGTCAGGTCTCTGTTGATGTATTTTCTTCCTTTGAGGTTTCAGCGTGTGACAGGTTTTCAAATCTCTCAGGCTAAACAGAAAGATGTGTTGCATTCCAGTGTTTTCCATCACTTAGAATGAACGTGCTCTGTGCTGTGTTTTCTTTCCAGCCAGTAGCATTATGGAAAACAAAATGAGTGATGGAAAATGTAGCCAATATGTGCAGGATTCTAACAATATATTAGAGGATTTTATTCCCCACGTGGAATCTTAGTTTTATTACTCTTTACAAACTCTTATGGCCGAAGCAGCACGTGTTGTGACGAACCTGGAAGTGATGCAGCGCTTAGCTCACCACAAACAGCCGTTTATAGCTCATGCTAACTGGACTTTATTTACAAAAAAACTAAGCAAACAAGGAAAAAAATGGACAATTAAAAAAGTTGTTTTATCGGAGATTTGCAAAAAAAAAAAGCAGCAATGTGGAAAATTTTTTTTGGCAGAGTAACAACAGAGACATTGAGCTCTACATCTGTAAGTTACAATAAATCCCCTTTTATAGATTTATACGATTGTTTTGGTTTTATTGCATGTTTGTTTTTATAGGAGAAATGCTTGAAAAGTAAGTTTGTGTGTGTGTGTGTGTGTGTGTGTGTGTGTGTGTGTGTGTGTGTGTGTGTGTGTGTATTGTTGAGATTGGAATGGCCACACATCAATATGAATGGTCATGTCTGTAAAACAATAGCTTGTCTGGCTACCTGGCCATCAATATGAATGCCAAATCAACATCAATAGCCCCAAACATGTAGAACAAAAGCCTTTAATGGTCAGTAATTCATTAATATGCAGACTGTATGAATAGAGTATAAATGAACACCTGAGTTTAGCAGGTGGCTCTCAAACAGGGGGAGGGAGAAAAGGATCAGACATAGTCTCAGATAAATGTTTGTAGGAATCGCTATTAAAGTCTTCATAAAATTTTAAATATAAAATAATGAGACATGTGGCTTTTAACCCAGTACTTTTCTAGGTTGCTCCAGGACTGATTTCATGTATTTATATATGAAATAAAAATAATGTTCAATGCAGGAAATGTATATCCATGGCACTTCATCATCTATAACCTAATATATTTTTGAGCAATATCAACTATGATGTTTGACAGTAAAGCTTAAAGTGTCTTCATTTCAAAGATATCTAAATTGTGTATGTAGAAAATTCTTATCAGTAACTGTTAACAATTTAAGTTGGGTAGAGCATTTCAGCTGTGAGTCCTAAAATCTGGGTGGGGAGGGGCGAACCAGACATAGTCTCAGATAAATCTTTGTAGGAATCTCATTTTTTATGATATCTTCATTCAATTAAAAATATAAACTCATGAGACATGTGGCTTTTAAACCATTACTTTTCTGGATTGCTACATTACTGATTTCATGTATTTATATATTAAGGGAAAAAAATTCAAAAACTTTTTTTTACAGTACTTAATCATCTATAACTTATTATCTTTTTGAGCAATATCAACTGTGAATAATATACAGTAAAGTTTAAACTCTTCTTTTTAAAGATATTTAAATTGTGCATGAAGCCCACTTTTATCAGGAACTGTTAACATTTAAAGTTAGGTAGAGCATTTCAGCAGTGAGTCCCAACATCTGTGTCGAAGGCAAAGAGTTGATTAATTTGTATAATTTTATATTTTAATAATTTTATAAAGTTAATTGTGATTTCCATACTCAATTGGTGATTACTTGAGCAACACTGATTATTTTTAAGAGTGTTAATAATGTTTTATTTTATTTCCATCATGCCTTTGTATGGCACTTCCTGTTATATGATCTGCATGAAGAGATGAACGATGCTACAGAATCATCGAAAGATTTCATGTGTTTCCTTTTTCCATTATAATCATCCAATCAAGAGACTTCAAAATATATTCCCCTCTCTTAACTCACAAGCAGGTAAAAGTGGTATGTGGATGTATTTTGTGTTTATTTACGAGTTTAAAATCGTATGTGTTTTCCATGTAATTGAATGTGCGACTGATGTTTGTTATTTACCTCCTGTTTATTTACTTCTACAGTGTTGATGTCTGCGTGCATTAAACATCTGTAAAAGAGAACCTCAGCCTTCGTGTTGTGACTGAGAGTCTCATACCATGTGTGTTTACTGTTACCGTATTTTTCGGACTATACTTTTTTCCCACGTTTTGAACCCCGCGGCTTAAACAACAAAGCAGCTAATTTATGTACTTTTCCTGGGTTTTTCCCGATTTTACAAACTTCAAGCCAAAAACTGAACCCCATAACATTAGACCAATTAAATTTACGAACCTAAACGAAAAAATGCACCTCACCCGTGTTCTGAGCTGCACGACTTCGGGAGAAAAAACGTTTTTTTTTTTTTTAAACGCACGACGATGACTAAAGAAAAACTCCCGAGAGAAATAGTTGTGAAAGGAAGGAGGAAGACAGTGAACAATGACTTACTTGGTAGGCTACTGTTTAGATACAAGCCGCTGTAGCGCATTGAGTCTGGGTGAAGGGAGAGCTCGCTAACTCCAGTTGCAACAGAAATTATATAAGCACAGACAGGTTTCCAAAACTCGTGCTTTTTTTATTTTTCTTGGCAACAGCTTTAAGGGTTAGTCAAAGAAACTTAGAAATCAGCATCAGAAAATAATAAGGACATAATCCTCAGTCTTACACACATGCAGTAATACCGGAAAAAATATATGGGTGCGCTTTATAGTATTCGTTTACCTGCACATGATTTAACTAGTTCTAGTTTCTAGTTTTCCTGTCGCTAATCACACAGTCTGAGTTTGTGCTGTCAATAAACAATTGTTCATTCATTTAATGATGTTTTCTGTTCAAGTTTATTTTTTTGCCAACATCCTTGAGAGCATCCTTTAGTTCCCACATGGAAGATGTATGAAACTACAGCTATACCCAAAACAAACATGGCTGACAACATACACAAGTCAACATGCTGTAAACTAAATAAGCTAACAGACATACAAAGATAAAAAATAAAAAAAAAGTCACAATATGTGTGTTTTTGTTGTGTGGAAAATGGGGGTTAATGAGGAATACATGCCTACACATTAAATTGTTCATAGGAGGAGAAAACACTCACCTGATACAATCAGTGTAACTGCATCACTGCTCTGTGTGTATTTTGGGTCTGATGATTGAGTTCCTTTACAGCTATAAGGACCTTTTTTAGAGTCTTTAACATCAGTGATTGTGTAGGTCTTTTTTCCTGCAGCATTTCTAAATTTTACATTATTTCTATACCAGTGATACTTCCAGGATCCTCCAGTCTGTATGTCACATGTGAGAGTGACAGTTTCCCCAATAAACACATTTACAGCTGGGTGTATTTTCACTACAGGCTTTGGTCTCGCTATACAAAGATAATAAAAAAATTACTAAACAGTGCATGTAATCATCATTTAAACATCATTTTATATTATTATTAAACAATAGCAATAAATGTTAAATAATTAATATTTTTCTTACAGATTTTCTAACTTTAAATCTGCAGTGAACATGTAGAAAACATGACGTACCTTTAACTGTAACTGTAGCAGCAGCACTGAACTCTGATTCGTAGTTTCCCCTGAGTGCTTTGCAGTAGTATGTTGTTTGTCCTTCATTAGAGATGATCACACTGAGTGGGTTGGTATTTTGGGTTTCAGGTGAGTTCTGGTTATCTTTATACCAGTAAAAGCTCCATCCAGGAGACTGCAGATTACAGTTCAGAGTAACTGTTTCTCCAGTGTAGATGGAGCTCTGAGGATTCACACTCACAGTCGGTGTGGGTTTTTCTGTTGATATGAAATGAAGAACTGGATATACATTTACAGCATAAGCAGTTGTTTTATCTCTGTGCCTGTGCATTTGGATACAGTATTTTTTAACAGTTTATATGCAGCACAAAAATGAAAACAATGATTGAACTGAAGTGTAAAAGGTCAGTGTTCTGCCCTAAAATTTTTTTTTAAATAGTGTCCCAGAATCTGAACCAAACTGCACACATTATTGTCTTTATATATTATTCAATAATTTAAACCCAGCCATTAGGGTTGCACAAGCCAGTGCACTCTTAGTTCCGGTCCCAAGCCCGGGGGAGGTAAATGGGGAGGGTTGCGTTAGGAAGGGCATCCAGTGTAAAACATGCGCCAAATTAAATATGCAGCTCACAAAAGAGAAATTCATCCCGGATTGGTTAAGGGTTACCAACTACCACCACAGGTACCGTTAGCCAACAGGGTACAGGGTACCACTGGAAATTGGGCTTCTGTTGGCGGAAGGAGGAGAAGAAGAGAAGGAAGATGTCTACAGAGACGGCAGAAAAAGGAGAAGTGTAGGAGAGTGGAGGTTTGGGTTGGTACTTTAAATGTTGGTACTATGACTGGTAAAGGGAGAGAGGTAGCTGATATGATGGAGAGGAGAACGGTAGATATGTTGTGTGTTCAGGAGACCAAGTGGAAAAGGAGTAAGGCCAGGAACATTGAAGGTGGATTTAAACTGTTCTATCATGGTGTGGATGGAAAGAGAAATAGTGTAGGGGTAATTCTGAAGGAAGAGTGTAGTAAGAGTGTAGTGGAGGGGAGGAGAGTTTTTGATAGGGCGATGATGATGAAGCTGGAAGTTGAAGGGTTAATGATAAATGTCATCAGCGCTTATGCTCCACAACTGGGTTGTGAGATGAAGGAGAAGGAAAAATTCTCGAGTAAGTTGGATGAAGTTGTAGAAGGTGTACCTAGGAATGAAAGATTGGTGATTGGGGTGGATTTCAATGGGCATGGGGGTGAAGGAAACAAAGGTGATGAGGTGATGGGTAGGTATGGCTTTAAGGAGAGGAATGTGGAAGGGCAGATGGTGGTAGATTTTGCTAAAAGGATGGAAATGGCAGTAGTGAACACTTATTTTAAGGAGAAGGAGGATCACAGGGTGACATATAGTGGAGGAAAGTGCACACAGGTGGACTATGTTCTATGTAGGAGATGCAACCTGAAGGAGATTAGAGACTGTAAGGTGTTGGCATGGGACAGTGTAGCGAGACAGCATTGGATGGTGGCCTGTAGGATGGTTTTGGAGGTGGAAAAGAAGAGATGGAGAGCGGGGACTGAAAGAAAAATAAGATAGGATGGAGGAGGAAGACTGTAGTGAGAGATTCTGGGAAGAGGTCAGACAGGGGCTCGGTGGTGGTGGTGAAGAGGTGCTGGATGATTGGGCAACTTTTGCAGAAGTGATAAGGGAGACAGTTAGAAAGGTACTTAGTGTACTTCCGAAAATGGAAAGGAAGACAAAGAGACGTGGTGGTGAAATGAGGAAGTGCAGGAAAGCATAAGGAGAAAGAGGTTGGCAAAACAGAATTGGGATTGACAGGATTTTGGAAGGTTAAAGGATGCATGCGGAATGGAGAAGGAGTTTGCTGGTACCGATTTTTAAGAACAAGGGAGAATAGTAAACATGCAGTAACTACAGGGGAATAAAGTTGATCAGTCACACCATGAAGTTATGGGAAAGAGCAGTGGAAGCCAGGCTGATAGAAGAGGTGACCATTTGTGAGCAACAGTATGGTTTTATGCCAAGGAAGAGCATCACAGACACATTATTTGCTTTGAGAATGTTGATGGAGAAGTATAGAGAAGGTCAGAAGGAGATGCATTGTGTGTTTGTGGATTTAGAGAAAGCATACAACAGGGTGCCAAGAGAGTAGTTGTGGTATTGTATGAGGAGGTCAGGTGTGTCAGAGAAGAATGTGAGGGTGGTGCAGGACATGTATGAGGACAGTGTGACAGCAGTGAATTGTGCAGTAGGAACGACAGACTGGTTCAAGGTGGAGGTTGTACTGAATCAAGGATTGGCTCTGAGCCCTTTCCTGTTTGCAGTGGTGATGGACAGGTTGACAAACGAGGTCAGACAGGAATCTCCATGAACTATGATGTTTGTGGATGATATTGTTTTTTGTGGTGAGAGTAGGGAGCAGGTTGAGAGGAGCCTGGAGAGGTGGAGGCACGTGCTGAAGAGAAGGGGAATGAAAGTCAGGAGGAGTAAGACAGAGTACATGTGTGTGAATGAAAACGAGGGCAGTGGAGTGGTGCGGTTGCAGGGAAAAGAGGTGGAGAAGGTGGAGAAGTTCAGGTACCTGTGGTCAACAGTTCAAAGTAATGGAGAGTGTGTTAGAGAAGTAAAGAAAAGAGTGCAGGCAGTGTGGAGTAGGTGAAGAAGAGTGACAGGAGTGATTTGTGATAGAAGAGTATCTGCAAGAGTATAAGGGAAAGTTTATAAGACTGTGGTGAGACCTGCAATGTTTTATGGTTTAGAGACAGTGGCATTGAGTAAAAGACAGGAGGTGGAGCTGAAGGTAGCACAGCTGAAGATGTTAAGGTTTTTATTGGGAGTGACAAGGATGAACAGGATTAGAAGTGAGTTTATTAGAGGGACAGCGCATGTAGGACGTTTTGGAGACAAAGCAAGGGAGGAGAGATTGAGTTGGTTTGGACATGTTCAGAGGAGGGACATGGGGTATATTGGTTGAAGAATGTTGAGGATGGAGCCACTATGAAGGAGGAAAAGAGGAAGACCAAGGAGGAGGTTTATGGATGTGGTGAGGGAAGACATGCAGGTAGTTGGGTTGAAAGAGGCAGATGTAGAGGACAGGGGGATGTGGAGACGGATGATCCGCTGTGGTGACCTCTAATGGGAGAAGCCGAAAGAAGAAGAAGATATATTACTCAATCATTTATTATTTTTTATTGAAAATCCACAGCTGTGAAACATGAACAATAGAATCAGTTGAGGAAACTGTCACAACAATCCCAAAGTCTAATAAGCTGTAGTTATAAATTAAATACAATTAATTATTATTATTACAGTGGAACCCGGTTATGTCGATGTCCTAGGGGGTCGCCAAAAAGCATCGAGGTAACCGATGATCGAGATAAACAAAAATCAAAATGGCGGCAATATATTAACGTGCTTGAAATTTCTTTATGTACATGATGTGCGTTAATAAATGAGAATGTGCATGCACGTGTTTTTAAATGGGTTTTTTACACAACAGCGTTGACGCAATTTGTTTGATGAAGGCATGCTATAAAAATGTACATACGTTTGTTAACAACAAAAGGCATAAGTGCACCTACTAACAGCAGAGATTCACCAGTATACAATACAAACCACCGTCCATTCTCCATACAAACCTTTATTATATTCTCCAACATTATAAACACACAGATCGCTCAAAAAAAAAAAACAGCGGCTGCACAGTGCCGTCTCACATTTAGTCCACATGTGGGAAAAAAAGAAAAAAAAACAGTAACTAAGTTTCTGAAAACTTATGACCATCAGGCTGAAGTAATCCGCACAAACACACAGCAAAGTGTCCGAAAAAACTTACGTCTGCGATGCCGAGGGGGAGATAAGCCGAGCGCGCGCGAAAAATAGGGAAATTCAAAAATACCGCGACCGGCGAAAAGTCTCAAACGTGAACGGCCGAAGGGGGCATGGCAGGTGCTTTCTCGGCCGCTTTCTCTGAAGCTCCCGGCTTCAACTCCTTACCGAGAGAGCCGTGCTCCATACTGTTAGTGAGTGCACATATGCATTTTTTTGTTAAATGTTATGCGATGAACGGGAGTGCAGCGCTACCTGCTTCAACTCCTTACCGAGAGAGCCGCGCTCCTTACCGAGCGCGCGCGCAAGCAGGGTAAGGGGTGCCGCGCTCCAGTTCATCGCATAACATTTAACAAAAAAATGCATATGTGCACTTACTAACAGCAGAGATTCACCAGTATACAATACAAACACCTGTAGTATCTGTAAGGTTTGATTTTTCCGCCACTTTTGCGAGTTCTTCTGCGGCTGCACAGCGCCGATCAACATAACTGACGTTAAAATTTTTTCCCCCTTGTGCTCGACATAACCGATAAAAAATGCTTAGAAAAAGCGTGAATTTGGCGGTTCCACTTCAAAAACGTCGACTTAATAGGGTTGTCGAGTTAACCGAGGGAGAGATAACCGGGTTCCACTGTATTATTATTTTTTTTTATTATTATTTATTTAGGAAAATAAATATTAAACTGAAAAGTAAACAGAGAGAAATAGAGCAGTAAAATCTTTATACAAAATTCTTTTTTTCATTCAATAAATTCTGGACCACAATCTAAAACTTGTGATACTTTCACATAGAGAATATAAGCAATAACACACATTTACACACACACACACACACACACACACACACACACACACACACACACACACACACACACACACACACACACACCTGATACAGTGAGTGTAACAAGAAGTCTAACTAAAATTTTACATTTTCCAGTTTTACATAATCACCTGCTTATTTACACAGTTAATAAAAAAGATTTTGACTAAACTTATAATAAATTTATTCACAATATTTCACTGTTGAAGCTCCTCCAGGACCTCCATAAGATCCCTTTATTTTTCCACTTACAAATAAACTGAACACTTTTCTGAAAATGATATATTTGTTTGTAAATCATGAACACGATTGTTTAAATAAACACATAAATATGTATATTGTTTAAAACAACATTTTACTGATATTTTTACAGTCTTATTACCAAAGAAAACAAGTACATGCATGTAGGTTTTCCTCCTCAGGAAATCTCTCAGCTTGTGTGGATATTATAAAGCAATACCATTATAACATCCACACAAGCTGACAGACTTCTTGATGTGGAAAACTTACATACATGTTCTTGTTTTCTTATAAAGACTTTCATCTCACAATACAAAAAAAGCACCCAAAAACTTCAACATATATGTGTAAAAATCATCTACCACAACCTGCACCTATTAGTATCGACTATTAAATAAACAGAATTTTATAATTTTCGTATCAATTAAATAATAACAGAATAATCACATTCGATTTTGGTTTCCTGTTGATATGAAATGATGATTGCAACATATTTTTCATTTTTACAATCTCTCTCTCTCTTTCTCTCTCTCTCTCTCTCTCTCTCTCTCTCTTATGAACTAATGGATTTATAATGAACATTGTTGGGCAGTAACGCGTTACCGGTAACGGTTACTTTTGACAGTAACTAATACTGTAATGCGTTTTATGGTGCGTTACCCGTTACTTTTTTAAATGAAAAAACAGTCTAACCTGTTTACAGCAGAGACGCATTGTAGGATTGGTTGATGAACCACTGTAAACAGGAAGAGCGAGAGCAAGACGAGTTTTTTAAAGTGGAAATATGCTCATTATTTTACTTTAGTTGAGTATAAAGACAAAAAGTTTTAAGTCAAATGTAAGCGGTGTCTTTCTGGTTCGATGGTCGTATCTACTGCGATAAACAGCAACTCCAATCTGTTGAAGCTCCTCCAGGACCCACATGCTAGAAGCTAGGAGCTAACCCGGTGTTCTGTTCTACGTTGTTGATAGTTTTCATACTTCAGCTGTGAAAGGAACATTTTTAAGAGCTCTACACAACAGCAGAAGCCACTTTAGTTTTTGATTGTGAAAATATTATTCAGCTTGATTTGTTATTTATTTCAGAAATCCTTGTGATATATTCAGTTTGTGCTGCTGGTCTGACTTTAATAAAATAGTGTTTAAAAATTACTTTGTGTTTAAGTCAGTTTTGTGTTTTTATAGATCATAACACATAAAAGGACATTAATGGAAACATTAAAGAAGGTTCTTTAAAAAAAAGTAACTAAAAAGTTACTTTTAACAGTAACGGATTACTTTTTGGTGTAAGTAATCACTTTTTTGAATCAAGTAACGAGTAACTGAAACTAGTTACTTTTTTTTTAGTAACGATCACAACACTTATAATGAATGTATGAAGTAAATATTATAGGAATTACAAAATGCCAAGTAGCTGTTTCACCTATAAAAGTGGGTGATTTTTTTTTCAAACATATTCATTAAAATGATCTGAATGCAGTACACTAAGTTGGGGGTCTGAGTAACAGCATGTATTTCACCCATGATATCTCTTTACCTATACCTATTACATTTATTATAATTAAGACTGTCACATATAAACTCTGTGATGTTCTAAAATACTTACACGTTTCTAAATTTTTAAAAAAATTATCAAATGATCTGTACATGATCTGAACTTATTATGCTTATTGTACTACAGTTTATCACATGTATATAAGAAACATAAAAATAACCATTTAAAAACGTTATTTGGGAAAAAAAAAAAGGAAAAAAAAAAAGCTACGTTTTTGTCATTTTATTCCCTCGACACCTGGAGGTCAAATTTTAGAAATATTACTACTACTGTAGAATTGTGGGTCTCTGTTGCTTGTTGAAACTTTATATGGTCATTTATGCAAATGAATTACTGCAGTTAGTAAAAGTAGCACTCTTTAGTACAGCTGATGTGTTATACAGACTCTGTGATGGACTGAGATGTGTTCTAGTAGTTTGTTTGTCCAAAATTATGGTTTACTCATCAGTACCTATATAAAAGCTCTCTTCACTCAGCTATAGTTACAGTTCCTCAATGTAAAGGTACAAAAGTGAAGCTTTGAAATATGTACATGAAAATTGTACATGAAAATAACAAGTAATAACTTAAACTCACACTCACCTGATACAGTGAGAGTAACAGAATCACTTCTCTTTGAGATCTGATTGTCACTGCATCTGCTTACTCTGCAGGTGTATTTCCCTCTAGAAGAGTCCGTTACAGAGCTGATACTGAACTCCTGTGTTGTATAAGGTGAATTTAGCTTCTGATAATAAGGATTCCTGTTATTTATCCTTTCCTCAAACCAGTCATAATTCCACTCAGTGTCTCTTCCTGCCTGTATTTCACACCTGAACATCACAGTCTCTTCTTTGAAAACTTGTGAATCAGGCTTTATAATTACCACAGGTTTAGGACTCTCTGTAAAAAAGAATAAAAATAAAAATAAAAAATGTTATGCATGAATTAAATCCCAACACCGTTATTTAAATGAGTAAAAACATTTCAATATGAAATACAGAATATTTGCTTAGGTGTGAATAAATGGACTGAGATTTTTATCATGTACTTATAATGAAATAAATGCAGATCCCACTGTGTCTCAACTATAAACATTTATCAAGATACTTAAAAAGAATTGTATCATTTTTTACTTCTGATTCATGTTTGAATTACAGTGTCTGCTTCCTGTTTTCCCTGTGTGTGTGTGTGTGTGTGTGTGTGTGTGTGTGTGTGTGTGTGTGTGTGTGTGTGTGTGTGAGTGTGTGTGTGAGTGTGAGTGTGAGTGTGTGTGTGTGTGTGTGTGTGTGTGTGTGTGTGTGTGTGTGTGTGTGTGTGTGTGTTCGTATTCAACTTCCACCATTTCTCAGTATCTTAGCTCAGTGCTTATGTCAGGGCTGGGACTCGAACTCGGGTTTACAGTGTAAGAGTCCGACAGCAAAACAAAAAGAACCATCCAAACATTCAGAAGGGAAAACATTAAAGGTGAAAATATAGAGGTAAAGAAAACATTCTCCTGCATAAACAGTTTAACTTTACCAAAATTCAAGGAACTAGGAAACAGGGAAACACACAAACACACACACACACCGACACACACAAAACGGGAAGTGATGAAGTACAAATACTTAAATGTTAAAGAAGATTTTTCTGGTATCAGGTATTTTACTTTACTATTTATTTTTCGGACGTTTTATGGACAAAGTTTTACACAGATATCTGTACTTTTTACTTCTCACATTGTTAAAATGGACTCATTACTTTAGTTTTAATCTGTCTTCTGAGATGATAATTTTCAGCTCATCAACATATTAATGTGAATGAAACAGAGGAAGTCAGTGATGTAAACATGACTGAGAAGAGAAACATTCCTGATCAGCTGGTCATCGTCATCTTTTCTCTGCTTGTGTTCAATATGGTGGATGTTCTAACTGAATACACTCAATAGGTAACAAAATTAACCCAAATACGTGACGACCAGTTACACTAAAACAGGTAGTAGTAATAGCTACTTTTTATTTAAGTACTGTACATGTCAGACCCCAAACTTCGTTACTTTAACTTAAGTAAAAAAGTGTAGTCTGAACTTCAATTTTTTCCAGAGTATTTTAAAACATGAGTATCTTCTACTTAAGTAAAAGATGCGTGAACATTTGCCACATCTGGTTCTGTCTAATTCCACACAGTTACATCTAATAAATAATAATAAAAAAGGTTTGAGTTGGTTGTATATAGAGTAGAAGGTGTATATTTAAAATCAGAACAGTATGCAATAACCAAAACTTAAAATGCAGATTAAATTAACAAAAACATCATGATTTGTATTGTAATTTTTGTGACAGAGAAGAAAAGAAGATGCTTCTCCAGGCTTCCTTTCTCTTATGCACATGTCTGGCAACCCTATTTTCAAAAATCTGAAAATAAACAAACGTAGAAGAGAAAAAATATAGGATAATAGGACAAACATCCAGGGTCACATGTCAAAATCACAACAATTATAGGACTAGGAATTGAATATATATATATAACATTAAGGGACACGCCTGTTTGCATGACCTTACACTCCACTATATATGAGAGCTCTCTATGTAACGTTGTGTTTGTGTGACCTCTCACTCTGCTATATATAAGATATATATATATATATATATATATATATATATATATATATATATATATATATATATATATATATATATATATATAAGAGCTCTCTATGTAATGTTGTGTTTGTGATCTCTCACTCCGCTATATATAAGATATATATATATATATATATATATATATATATATATATATATATATATATATATATATATATATATATATATATATAAGAGCTCTCTATGTAATGTTGTGTTTGTGATCTCTCACTCTGCTATATATAAGATATATATATATATATATATATATATATATATATATATATATATATATATATATATATATATATATATAAGAGCTCTCTATGTAATGTTGTGTTTGTGATCTCTCACTCCGCTATATATAAGAGCTCTCTATGTAACGTTGTGTTTGTGTGATCTCTCACTCCGCTATATATAAGAGCTCTCTATGTAACGTTGTGTTTGTGTGACCTCTTACTCCGCTATATATAAGAGCTCTCTATGTAACGTTGTGTTTGTGTGATCTCTTACTCTGCTATATATAAGAGCTCTCTATGTAACGTTGTGTTTGTGTGACCTCTTACTCCGCTATATATAAGAGCTCTCTATGTAACGTTGTGTTTGTGTGATCTCTCACTCTGCTATATATAAGAGCTCTCTATGTAACGTTGTGTTTGTGTGATCTCTCACTCTGCTATATATAAGAGCTCTCTATGTAACGTTGTGTTTGTGTGATCTCTCACTCCGCTATATATAAGAGCTCTCTATGTAACGTTGTGTTTGTGTGATCTCTCACTCTGCTATATATAAGAGCTCTCTATGTAACGTTGTGTTTGTGTGATCTCTCACTCTGCTATATATAAGAGCTCTCTATGTAACGTTGTGTTTGTGTGATCTCTCACTCCGCTATATATAAGAGCTCTCTATGTAACGTTGTGTTTGTGTGATCTCTCACTCTGCTATATATAAGAGCTCTCTATGTAACGTTGTGTTTGTGTGATCTCTCACTCTGCTATATATAAGAGCTCTCTATGTAACGTTGTGTTTGTGTGATCTCTCACTCCGCTAAATATAAGAGCTCTCTATGTATCGTTGTGTTTTTGATCTCTCACTCCGCTATATATAAGAGCTCTCTATGTAACGTTGTGTTTGTGTGATCTCTCACTCCGCTATATATAAGAGATCTCTATGTAACGTTGTGTTTGTGTGATCTCTCACTCCGGTATATATAAGAGCTCTCTATGTAACGTTGTGTTTTTGATCTCTCACTCCGCTATATATAAGAGCTCTCTATGTAACGTTGTGTTTGTGTGATCTCTCACTCTGCTATATATAAGAGCTCTCTATGTAACGTTGTGTTTGTGTGATCTCTCACTCTGCTATATATAAGAGCTCTCTATGTAACGTTGTGTTTGTGTGATCTCTCACTCTGCTATATATAAGAGCTCTCTATGTAACGTTGTGTTTGTGTGATCTCTCACTCCGCTAAATATAAGAGCTCTCTATGTATCGTTGTGTTTTTGATCTCTCACTCCGCTATATATAAGAGCTCTCTATGTAACGTTGTGTTTGTGTGATCTCTCACTCCGCTATATATAAGAGATCTCTATGTAACGTTGTGTTTGTGTGATCTCTCACTCCGGTATATATAAGAGCTCT
Source organism: Silurus lanzhouensis (assembly GCA_039877035.1). Taxonomy (NCBI): domain Eukaryota; kingdom Metazoa; phylum Chordata; class Actinopteri; order Siluriformes; family Siluridae; genus Silurus; species Silurus lanzhouensis. The sequence goes on along the minus strand of JBCEWE010000253.1, from coordinate 1,723,007 downwards.
CTATGTAACGTTGTGTTTTTGATCTCTCACTCCGCTATATATAAGAGCTCTCTATGTAACGTTGTGTTTGTGTGATCTCTCACTCCGCTATATATAAGAGATCTCTATGTAACGTTGTGTTTGTGTGATCTCTCACTCCGCTATATATAAGAGATCTCTATGTAACGTTGTGTTTGTGTGATCTCTCACTCCGGTATATATAAGAGCTCTCTATGTAACGTTGTGTTTGTGTGATCTCTCACTCCGGTATATATAAGAGCTCTCTATGTAACGTTGTGTTTGTGTGATCTCTCACTCTGCTATATATAAGAGCTCTCTATGTAACGTTGTGTTTGTGTGATCTCTCACTCCGCTAAATATAAGAGCTCTCTATGTATCGTTGTGTTTTTGATCTCTCACTCCGCTATATATAAGAGCTCTCTATGTAACGTTGTGTTTGTGTGATCTCTCACTCCGCTATATATAAGAGATCTCTATGTAACGTTGTGTTTGTGTGATCTCTCACTCCGGTATATATAAGAGCTCTCTATGTAACGTTGTGTTTGTGTGACCTCTTACTCCGCTATATATAAGAGCTCTCTATGTAACGTTGTGTTTGTGTGATCTCTCACTCCGCTATATATAAGAGCTCTCTATGTAACGTTGTGTTTGTGTGATCTCTCACTCCGCTATATATAAGAGCTCTCTATGTAACGTTGTGTTTGTGTGATCTCTCACTCCGCTAAATATAAGAGCTCTCTATGTAACGTTGTGTTTGTGTGACCTCTCACTCCGCTATATATAAGAGCTCTCTATGTAACGTTGTGTTTGTGTGATCTCTCACTCCGCTAAATATAAGAGCTCTCTATGTAACGTTGTGTTTGTGTGATCTCTCACTCTGCTATATATAAGAGCTCTCTATGTAACGTTGTGTTTGTGTGATCTCTCACTCCGCTAAATATAAGAGCTCTCTATGTAACGTTGTGTTTGTGTGATCTCTCACTCCGCTATATATAAGAGCTCTCTATGTAACGTTGTGTTTGTGTGATCTCTCACTCCGCTATATATAAGAGCTCTCTATGTAACGTTGTGCTCTCTATTTTTGTAAATGTTCAGTGTAGAATAACATAACAAGAAAGTTACTTACCAGTAACTTTTACCCAGAGGGCATCACTGTAGTGTGTGTAGTAGACTGGGTTTCCTCTTCCAGCTCTGCATCTGTACTAACCTCCATCAGAGACACTGACTGATCTGATTGTGTAGGAGTGTGTTTCACTCTCAGTTTCACGGCCCAGTGTGTCTTTGCTCCAGTAAAACTTCCATCCAGCAGACTGCAGCTTCAGTGTACAGTACAGAGTCACTGAGTTTCCTGTCAGTGCAGCTCCTTTAAGGTCTGATGTGAGTTCAGGTTCAGGTTTTTCTGTTAGGAATTAAATCTAATTTTAGAAAGTAAAGTACTTTTTTATTACACTAATCTACAGTAAAACAGTAATGCCCTCTTTATAACGATTGCAAAAAAGTAGTTTTACAAATATTAGAATGAAAAAAAAAATATATATAAAAAGATGTCAAAGAAATGTGTAAAAATGTTTTTAAATATTATTATTTTTAAATTATTAAATTCACACAGCATCTATCAATGTTTCATTTAGGAATGAAGCATTGACATACAACACTGTTGTACTTGTATCATTTTTGCACACATGATCCCTCTTTTTTTAATATTTTCTTTATATTTAAGACGGTCAGAAATAAGCCCTTTTGTGTTCCTAAATACTTTTATGTTTGTAAATCTTAAAAAAATTATAAATTTATAATCATCTTTATGTAGCAGATATATGTTGTTACACCAAGTAATTTTTTTTTGTTTGTTTTTAACATAATCTTTTTCAATTATTGTATTTTATTTCATTGATTGCCATCAAGTCTTGTGTAAAACAGTGATGTTGTGGTACTGGTTGCACACTGATGTAACGTAGGCACAGGCTGTATTAGAGTTTTAGAGCAAGTGGAACTCAGTGTCTTTCAGCAACAACATTGCAGAGGAGAAGAATGATTCTGTCTCTGTGCGTCCACTATTACGATACTAAACGTGAGTAATAAATCATTTCTTGTTTGGGTAGTTAAATGTGGCATTGTAAACTGTTGTCTTGTCTAGTAATTAAATTCAATTAGTTAATAACATTTTATGAGGATAATAAAAGTTTTGTCATTAACATAACAAGAAGCAGCCTCTTAGTTTTCTTGCATGTTAATTATGTTATTTTGATGAGTTTTTAACACTGTGATTTCTGGTCAATTGACTGATGTATCAACATTGTACATTTTGTAGTTAACAGGCAGAAAGGGCAGTAACATTGCAAACGCTTGTTCATATTTTGTTAACCAGAATAACTGAAACAGCAGAATCCAATTGGTGTGGAATTTGTTGGTGTTAAGCAGTGCAGATAATAAAAAATATACAACACAGAACAACAATTTCTACATGAACTGAACTTACTTTATGCTTATTTTATTACAGTTTATCCCACAATTAATTGCATCATAATTTTAAAACCTAATTTAAATAAAATATGCAATGTGTAATTTTTTTTCCTCAAAACATTTGTGGGTCAAATTTAGAAATACTTTCATGCTATTTATACTTCAGCTGAAAGTTACCACAAGTAATTTGAATATTAAAAATCATGCTATGTTTAGTCAATTTAACTACACACAGTGCGTTGTGTTTCCCACCAGAGCATTATTACTGACACACCACCTGCTAATCTCTGGAGTGCTCTGGTACACACAGAAGACATTGGAGAATAATTCAGTTTATTTCTCAGACCTCAGCCTTTTTTTCACACAATTCCGACTTTTTTTTCGCAATTGTGACAGTTTTACTATTACAGTAGGTAAAAAACACATCTTATATACATCTTTAATTTTAAAAAATTTAAAATTAAAAAAATTATGAAAACAGACAGAAGGAAATGTCTCTAAGTTATGTATGTAAACCTAGTTTCCTGTGGGAACAAGACAATGCGTTGAAACGCTTTGCGAATGCACTCAAGTGTTCACGCCCTGAAACAGTGTGTAATAAGTCAAAAATTGGACGCTGGCTATCACCAGTGGGGTGACGTCACGAACAGAAAATATAAAACACACATGGAGAATTGCCACTGTGGTTCAGGTTATGGAACTGCACAAAGGTCAGCGGAGTAGACCCCAGAGGACCAAGCTTTTGAGGCAGCCAGACTCCGGGTGGATTGAGCTGTGACCCCGAAAGGAGCAGGAAGACTAAAAGACTCACAAGATGATGTGATGGCATCAACGATCCATCTGCTACAAGTCTGCTTATTAGCAGGGAGGCCTCTCCTGGGAGGGCCGTAGCAGACGAGCATCTAATCAGTTTTCCTCAAAGGACTGTCTGCTTGGTAGCTCTCCTCGAGCTCCCTCTTTGAGAGATTCCTCTGAGGAGGAATCTCCTTTCCCAGCTTGGAGGTGCCATATTTCACCCCCACCCAGAGTTGTAGATTCTGTGGCTGTGACCCCTAAGGGGGCACAGATCTGAGGTTCTGGCCTCTTTACCGAGGTGGTAGAAATTTTCTCCACTCCAGCGCTCCCTCCACAAGGAGGTCATATGCTGCCAGGTGTGTTCTGCTCGTTGTGTGAGAGAGCAGACCCTCTGGTAACACATTTTCTTTGTGGCACTGAGACCTCCGGTACAACCTAGAGCGTCTGGGTGGGACCTGGCCATCATTTTGAAGGCTCTATCTGAGCCTGCCTTTAAGCCTCTAGCCGAGGCATCTTGGAGGCACCTTTTCATCAAGACCGCATTCTTGTTGGACATCTGCACCTGGACATCTGCATCTGGACATCAGAGTAGGAGACTTGCAGGGCCTTTCTGTGCCCCTTCCTTGCTGGAGTTCACCCCAGGTATGGCCAGTGCCTTCCTGTACCCCTGAACTGGTTACATCCCCAAGGTGCCCTCGGTCGTTCCACGACCTGTAAGGTGACGGGCATTCTATCCTCCTCTATTTCAGGCCTCAGACCAGGAAAGATTTTGTGAAGGTAAGGTGAATAAGGGCAAGGCCAAATGGAAGAACCTGATATTGGTAAGCTTCGGCCCCAAAAGCAAACCTCATGAACTTCCGGTGAGATGGCAGGGTGGATACATGAAAGTACGCATCCTTTAGATTTACTGTAAAAAATCAGTCCTTGGATCTCATTTGAAGCACAACCTGCTTAAGGGTCATCTTGAACCTGAGTCTCATGAGAGAGCGGTTCAGCTGGCGTATATCCAATATAGATCGCAATCCTCTGTCGTTTTTGGGAACTATGAAATATCATTCTGATGGAGGGATCACATCAATGGCAGGGCAGTGTTCACTTATTGTTCCATTCCCACCAGAGTGAGGGACAGGGGAGACCCAAACTTTCCTCGCTCTATAGTGTGCAGGACCCACTGAGACATGTCTGAAAAAGCTTTCCAGGCTGCCAGGAAGTCCCTTAAGGGTGTTAGTCTGGTGTGCATAAAACCAAGGCAGTGCCCTGAAACGACTCTAGGGGCATCTAAAGGGTGGCGGCGAGATCTCCTGGACCACTACAATGTCAGGCGGAAACCGAGGAGAGAACTCGCTGGAGCTGGTCATGCCCCGAAACAACATAGGTGGCAGGGTTAACGGACCAGGTCCCTGGGGGGGCCAAGGCAGGGCGGCACCGGATACAGTGCCCCTTCATGGCCGGTTCCCCAGAATGTCCTGTGTCACGACATTTCGTCAAAGCCTTTCTGTTGAAGATGACAGTCCTCAGATCTGTCATCTCACAGGGCTTCGACGCCGAGCGCCATGCAGAATCCCTCCCGGTGGGAGGTGGAGGGTTGTACCAGCGTGGGAGGTACCACTGGAACGCCGCCTGTATCTTTTTTCCTATAACCTCTCGAACACCGTGCTTACGAAATCGGCGAGAGCTCAAAACAGTTTAGTGCAGTGTCCAGCAGTGTCCCTGTCGCTATCAGACATATCTGACAGAATGAGCACCTGTGGCTGATTCTGTCAGATATGTCTGATAGCCCACTGCTAGGGCAATAGACTGGCCAATGGCCCTAGCAGTGTCTCTGAGAGCCAGATCCGCCATCCGGCAGGGCTTGTAAACATGGCTGCCTGGGGCACCTCCCAAATCCAGCTTGTGCAGCAGCTCAGCCTGATACACCTGTAACAACACCATAGTGTGCAGGGACACAGTGGCTTGACCTGCCAAAACATAAGCTTTACCGCTGAGTTCCGATGTATTACATAGGGGCTTCATGGGTAGTGAACCCAGAAGAGAGATCTCTATTCAACCTGCAGCATCACTCCGTACCATGTTCTTTCCACCACATGACATGAAAATACACCGGCGGGCCTATAAAGGCTTAGCCCATGACCTGGACACCTTGGTGTGCAGGTCGGGAAAGAATGGGAGACCCCGATACGGAGGTTGCGACACTGGTGTCAGAAAGCGATCATCAAGTTTACTGGATAAAGGCACTTTCTGCTCATACACTGGCCAAGGAAGGAAGAGAGGCGGAGCTGCATGCACATGTCACACGCTTTCCGAAGCCTGTAAGCGAGCGCTTGACCGAGCAGGTGAGGACAAGCCCATCTCAAAACACTCTGTAAGGTCCATTCATGAACCCCAAGAGCTGGCACAATGCTCTGACTCAGCAATCGTGAGTTAGGGCACCCTCCTCAAAGAGTGTCCAGCTGGAGCGGCGCGAGCACAGAGACATGCGAGCAAAATAAGTGCAGTCGTCTCAAGAACTGACTTAACAGGCTTCATTCCCAAGCAAGACACCCACAAGCTGTGCGACGGAAGACGGAAAATGTGCTTGACCTTCTTGCTTTATTTTTTTTTGATTGACAGTACAACACATACACACAGAGCACTTCGTGAACAAACAGAAGCTGGTGCTGGCCTCTCTCCATATGCGTTTTATTCTTCCTGGTCGTGACATCACCCCGCCGATGACAGCCAGCATCCAATTTTTTACTGATTACACACATTATTTTAGAGCGTGAACCTCGGGCTCATTCCCAAAGCTTTTTGACGCAGCTCAAGTTCCTGAATGGGAATTGTAATGTTTTATTGAGACTCAGATTCAGTGTAGCTTATTAAAATAAACAACAAATCAACATTTCTATAACATATATTGTTAATTAACATAACAAAAAATAATGACATAAACTCACCTGATACAGTGAGAGTAACAGGATCACTTGTCTTTGAGACTTGATTGTCACTGCTTCTCCTCCCTCTGCAGGTGTATTTCCCTCTATAAGTGTCTGTAATAGAGCTGATGCTAAACTCCTGTGTTGTGAGGTTTGGGTCGAGAGTGTTATCATCTCTATACCAGTCATAATTCCACTCAGTGTCTTCCATTCTCTTTATTTCACACCTGATAGTCACAATCTCTCCTCTCAACACCTGTGTATCAGGCTTTATAATCAGCACAGGTTTGGGATTCTCTGTAATAAAAAACATAAATCTATTGTTATGTATGAATTAAATCCACCATTAACAAACACCATTATTTAAATAAGTAATAACATTTCAATATGAAATACAGAATATCTGCTCAGCTGTTAATAAATGTTGAAGCTCTTTAAGAGGTGGACTGTTTAAATTAATTAAATAATTATTTTTATTAATTAAATAATAAATAAATTGTTCTAAATTCCATGACATATACCTATATCTTGTATGTATTTTCTCCTTTAGATAAACCTAGTGTTTAACTTTCTCAATAATAGTTATACTTTAAAGGTTTATTAATTTATCTCTGCTTTAATGCTGTCTTTTATTTTCATGCTTAATACCAAAATGATCACACAATTATATGTTCTTTATTTTCCAAACAAGGGTGCATTTTATATTATCATAAAGTGCACCGTACTGTTTTAATACACTTTGGATAAAACTTTAAGTTCTCCAAAGCAAGCATAAACAGGTAATACCCCCCACAAGTGCACAAACAAAGAAAGTTTCTCCCCCCTAAAAGTTCATGCCTGGCATTGGCCATTCCACCAAAGATGGTTGTGGCTCAGGGGCCTTTAGAATGTCCTGAACCCCACCAATTGTTGCTCAGAACCTCTTCTCCAAGACGGGACTCAAACCCTTAGAGGCAGATCTTCCGGCAAGCTTTACCTTCAAGAACTTCTCCTACTTTGATCTTCAGGAGAACCTGAAAGAGCATCTAACTCCCTCCTAACAGACTCTTCAAGAATTTCCTTTGTCTAGCGCATCCGGACTCTTGTTCAGCACAAAGTTAATACAAGTAACCATTTTACCAACCAGTTTAAATGCATGATTAAGCTTGAGCCCCTTGTTTTTGAGGTGAATTTGAGCATTCTCGTTTAGTTTGTGGGTATTCTGAATTAAGCTTGCCATTCCTTTTATTTATTTCTATCTCATTCTTCTTTTACTTTCTCTATCTCCTTTTACCTATTCTTAAATTTTAGTTTCCTTTATTCATTTTCCTTTATTTATTTATTTAATTTATTTTTGTATGTTTATGTAGTAAGTTATGTGTTGTGTTTGGCTCATTCATTAAATGCCGTATTTGTTAAGTCAAAGTCAAGTCAAGAAGCTTGTATTGTCATTCAACATATATATATATATATATATATGGAATAAGTATTGAACACACTTTATTTAATACTTTGTAGATGAGCCTTTGTTGGTGATTACAGCTTCTAGATGCCTCTTGTATGGAGAGACTAGTCGTCTGCATTGCTCAGGAGTGATTCTGGCCCATTCTTTCACACAAATGGTCTTTAGATCTTGAAGGTTCCTTGGGTCCTTGGCCTTGTGTTTGGGATCATGTCTTGCTGAAATGTCCACCCTCTTTTCATGTTCAGCTTTCTGGTAGATGGCAGCAGATTTTTATCCAGAATGTGCCGGTACATCTCTCCATTCATCCTGCCTTCAATAATATGAAGTCTGCCAGTACCCCCTGCTGAAAAGCAGCCCCAAACCATGATGCTTCCACCCCCAAACCTAACTGTTGGTATGGTGTTCTTGGGGTGGTGGGCAGTGCCATTTCTTCTCAAAACATGGTGTGTAGAATGACTGCCAAAAAGTTACATTTTGCTTTCATCTGACCATACTATAGTCTCCCAATAATCCGCAGGCTTCTCCAAATGCTCTTTCGAAAACTTTCACCGAGCGTCAACAGGATTTTTGTTCAGCAATGGAGTCTTGTGTGGTGAGCGTGCATGGATGCCATGGCAGATCAGTGCATTGCTTATAGTTTTTTTGAAACAACAGTACCTGCTGATGCAAGGTCTTCTTGAAGTTCTGCCCGAGTGGTTCTTGGCTCTTGTCGAACTCTCCTGATTATTCTTTGGACTCCTCAGACAGGGATTTTACGTGGAGCACCTGATCGTGGCCGGTTTATGGTGAACTGATGCTCTTTCCATTTCCGGATAATGGCCCCCACAGTGCTTCTGGAAATGTGCCTTTAACAATTCCCATCAAAATGCTTTTCAACGATAAGATTACGAAGATCTTGAGAGAGTTCTTTGCTCTTACCCATCATGAAGTCTTTCCTGTGTGTCTCCTGGGTAATGAGAAGCCTTTATAGGCCATCAATTAGGAATAAAGCAGCTGATATTAATTAGTATTGATAGGGGGCAGGGTTTATCTCTCAATACTGACAGATTTCAGGTGATCTCCTGGCTTTCTATGTCATTTTGCACCTTGTTATCTTTATGTGTTCAATAATTATTCCCTGTGTCGTTTCACTTTATTTATTATGACTCAACTCGTATGCTTAAATGTTCTGATTTCTTTGTATGAATTCAATATTTGGCTTGATGGCTACATCTGGTGGAAATTTTGTGTCAATAGCCCACTTAGAAATCCCCTTACTGATAAAAATGCTGATGTGTCAAATACAGCACAGATGGATATACAGTGAGTATTTAAACACCCTGCTATTTTGCAAGTTCTCCCATTTCAAAATCATGGAGGGATCTGAAATTGTCATCGTAAGTGCATGTTATGACATAACTGTTTTAGAGACATAATCTAAAAAAAAAAAAAATCCAGAAATCACAATATATGATTTTTGAACTATTTATTTGTATGATACAGCTGCTAATAAGTATTTGAACACCTGTCTATTAGCTAGAATTCTGACCCTCAAAGACCTGTTAGTCTGCCTTTAAAATGTCCACCTCCACTACATTTATTATCCTAAATTAGATGCACCTGTTTGAGGTCGTTAGCTGCATAAAGACACCTGTCCACCCCATACAATCAGTAAGAATCCAACTACTAACATGGACAAGACCAAAGAGCTGTCCAAAGACACTACAGACAAAATTGTACACCTATACAAGGCTGGAAAGGGCTACGGGGAAATTGCCAAGCAGCTTGGTAAAAAAAGGTCCACTGTTGGAGCAATCATTAGAAAATGGAAGAAGCTAAACATAACTGTCAATCTCCCTCAGACTGGGGCTCCATGCAAGATCTCACCTTGTGGGGTCTTAATGATCCTAAAGAAGGTGAGAAATCAGCCCAGAACTACACGGGAGGAGCTGGTCAATGAACTGAAAAGAGCTGGGACCACCATTTCCAAGGTTACTGTTGGTAATACACTAAGACGTCATGGTTTGAAATCATGCATGGCACGGAAGGTTCCCCTGCTTAAACCAGCACATGTCCAGGCACGTCTTAAGTTTGCCAATGACCATTTGGATGATCCAGAAGAGTCATGGGAGAAAGTCATGTGGTCAGATGAGGCCAAAATAGAACTTTTGGGTCATAATTCCACTAAACGTGTTTGGAGGAAGAATGATTAGTACCATCCCAAGAACACCATCCCTACAGTGAAGCATGGGGGTGGTAGCATCATGCTTTAGGGGTGTTTTTCTGCACATGGGACAGGGCGACTGCACTGTATTAAGGAGAGGATGACCGGGGCCATTTATTGCGAGATTTTGGGGAACAACCTCCTTCCTTTAGTTAGAGCATTGAAGATGGGTCGAGGCTGGGTCTTTCAACATGACAATGACCCGAAGCACCCAGCCAGGATAACCAAGGAGTGGCTCTGTAAGAAGCATATTAAGGTTCTGGCGTGGCCTAGCCAGTCTCCAGACCTAAACCCAATAAATAATCTTTGGAGGGGGCTCAAACTCCGTGTTTCTCAGCGACAGGCCAGAAACATGACTGATCTAGAGAAGATCTTTGTGGAGGAGTGGGCCAAAATCCCTCCTGCAGTGTGTGCAAACCTGGTAAAAAACTACAGCAAACATTTGACCTCTGTAATTGCAAACAAAGGCTACCATACCAAATATTAACATTGACTTTCTCAGGTGTTCAAATACTTATTTGCAGCTGTATCATACAAATAAGTAGTTAAAAAATCATACATTGTGATTTCTGGATTTTTTTTTTTTTTGATTATGTCTCTCACAGTGGACATGCACCTACGATGACAATTTCGGACCCCTTCATGATTTCTAAATGGGAGAACTTACAAAATAGCAGGGTGTTCAAATTCCTTATTTTCCTTACTGTATATAATATATGTATGTATATGTATATGTAACTTTTTTTACACTGATCTCTGAGTCACCTCTACTGACCACTAACATTCAACTGCTTTTCTCACCACACACATCCACAAACCTTTGTGTTTTGACTAAATATCAACAGTGGGTATTGTGTCACAGCAAGGAAACAAACAAAAAACACAACAAACATGGATGACAACAAACACAAGCCAGGATGTTTTTAAAAGTAAACGATTCAACAGGACACAAAGCAGAACTCATCCATTTTTGTTTAACATGTTTAATATGAATTTCATAAAACAGGTGCACTAATGTATTTTTATTGAATGTAAGTAAATACATTTTTTATGGAACACGTTAAAGTGCACATTGTCTTTATTAGAAGAGATATTGGGAATATTTAAAATGGATATTTTTTAAACACTTGGTGTTTTACCAACAAAGCAATAAAAGTAGGTTGTGTTGCCACCACAAACATCATCATTAATATGTGAGAATATTAATATTGGAGTCTCTAATAAATTATAATGGCGCTTTCAAATGGCTTGAATTTTTCTTTGGCTTTTGTGGATTGAATTGTCCAATACTATTATTTGAATTATGATTATTGATTTATGCCTGAATTACATTGTAATATCAATCCTTTTTACTTGATTATTTGTTTTTAGAAACACTGAGTGTCAGCAAGTAAACTAAAGTTATGTACGTGGATGTTTGATTTTTTGTACAATCAAAGTCAATACTGATGATTCTTTTACCATAGTCTCCTTAATAAAAAGCTCTGTTTCTTTAACCAATCAGATTTCATATTCGCATATACAGGGTCAGCTAGGACAAATGGACTTATGTCTTTTTATTTTACATCTGTTGAAGACGAGCTGACTCTAGCTAAGACAACAGCTACCATGCCACATTTAGAGTGGTGACTCTCTCTCACACACACACACACACACACACACACACACACACACACACACACACACACACACACACACACACACTTATATAAAAAACAGTTCAAGAGAATTATCATTATCAGCATTTGTGTGTATGCATTTATATTAAAAATTTAGTCGATGGTCTCACCAAATCTATGTTTAAATCTCAGAGTAACATTCAGTGTTCTTATGAAGATCAATCATTTCACCTGTATTCTGCATAATATTATTTTACTCATTAAAACCACTTGTAAATGAACAGATTAAGATTTACAAGCATATTGAGGGTAGATAGAAAAATACATTAATTACCTGCTTGTATACCATGGATGAGTTCAATCAATACTAAAAATAGAAAAAAGAGAAAAAATACAGGTGTAAGTAAACAATAAAGGTTGCTATGCTTGTTATAAATATGTTAAAAATATGTTTAAGCCTAAAATTCCAAAGTTATTGTTTCCCGATAACAGCATATCAGAAGTGTTGATTCCTCTGTATTGTAGCATTCTGCAGATGGTTACCATGGCTGAGATTATTAATAAGCATGCCATAAGTTTTACTATATATTCATGTTCAATGTGTGATAAGATACAAACCACAAGTTAGATGTCACAAAAAGGTGTTGTTGTTTCATTACAAAGTATGTTGCCATGTTATATAGAAACCACAGAGCACAAAGTCTCAATGTGTCCAAAATCTAGTGAAATGATCACCTTTCTCAAGGCAGAACGATTCTGAGCATTATAAAGCAACAATGCTTATTATAAATGTATTGTAATTTCTATGTTAGTTACTTAAAATTCCTTCTATTTGTCATGGCCGCTGCCAGGTTAACACTAAGACCTGCAGTTTTATTGCATATTTACAATAGCACTGGTTTGTACTTTACAGAGTATGAAACCAAACTAATGTCAAATAATTAAACATTTATTTAAACATTGAATTTAAACATTTAAATCCTAAATACACCAACCAGGAATAACTTTATAGCCACCGATCAGGATTTATGATCTGCCATTAAAATTTTGAACTCAGCTTTGATCATTTTCGACAAACAAATGAGAGTATGTTTTATATTAAAATATATTAAGTGTATTTTTTTACACACCATGGAAAGCAGCATGCAGTGTTCATAGTCACTATAAATTCAATAGACATAAATATATAAAATGTTCACATGGCATCACATATCAGAACTCTTACTGTTAATTAGTTTTTATTCACCACAAAACACTTTAAAAAACACAGAAAACATTTACTCACAGATCATCACACAGAGTGGACGGAGCTCCATCCTGTTCTACTGATGATGAGTGACTGAGAAGTGTCAGTGTTAAATCCTTGACACTTCCTCTGTCCTCAAACACCAATCACATGACAGAGAGAGAGAGAGAGAGAGAGAGAGAGAGAGAGAGAGAGAGAGAGAGAGAGAGAGAGACTTTTACATTTTAATTAGAATTACAAGCAGAATAAACATTTACGTTTATATAACATAATGTTTGGTTTAATGGTGTGGTGTATCTCTCCAATTTGGCCATATATGATGGCTTCCTTGAAAACATATTATTTTACGAGACAGCGAGAAAGAGAGAGAGAGAAAGAGAGAGAGAGAGAAAAAAAGTATTCTTGACAGTAATAAGAGTGAGTGATCAGCATGCAGTTAGTTAATGAAGATGTCTCACTACTGCACTTGTGTTTCTAATCGATTGATCGACTTAATTGAGAACAAGTGCAGACTTAAATGAACAGACCAACAATTTAAAAAAGTGGGGAAAAAAGAAGAGAAAACTGAAATAAAAATGTAATTAAAATAAAGAAATGACAGCAGCCCTTATTGCAGGACACACGCTATGCACTGATGGGGAAACTGTGAGTTCATTGGGAAACTGACGTGAGTGGTAACATATTAGATTATTTTCATTCTGCTCTCTGTATTTAGTGTAAAGTAATCGATCATCAGATAAAATTAGATGCTGTACAGGCTTTAATGATGTCTAACATAATGTTTATCTTTTGTTATTAGCTCATCTTGCAGCAGTGGAAACACGCATGTGTGGCTGAATTTATTTTAGTAAATTGCGAGATGCATGTGTGGCTGAATTTATTTTAGTCTTACTGAGTGTGTGAGGAACAGAGCAGTTCCTCTTTTCTCAATGTTTATAGCCATACAGCTCAACTACACTACAAAACAAACAACAACAAAAGCTTGTTTGTAGTCATTAACAGAAAAACACATGTTAAATAACAAAGAAAGACTGATCTCTGTGTAATAATGTCATCCAATCACAACAAGTTGTTTTAAAGGTAAATCAGATATGAAATGAGGTCAGATTATGTGTAAGTGTGTATGTAACAGAGCAGGTTGTCACTGTTGGGAGCAGCAGCATTGGCTTTTATATATATTTACACATTTACACATTCCATGTCTTCTATTTACTACTATAGAAATGTGAGTACACACACACACACACACTACATTAATACCCAGATCCAAAAACATTTTTACACCGTTTTAAACCCCAATAGTCAAGTCAAGTCAAGTCAAGTTTATTTGTATAGCGCTTTTCACAACAGACATTGTCTCAAAGCAGCTTTACACAAATCAACAGTGATGGTGAATGGTGTGAATTTGTCCCTGATGAGCAAGCTGTGGCGACTGTGGCAAGGAAAAACTCCCTTAGATGTTATGAGGAAGAAACCTTGAGAGGAACCAGACTCAAAAGGGAAACCCATCCTCATTTTGGGTGACATCAAGAGTTTGATCATAAATCTTTCAACAATACAGAACACTGGAGAGTGAGAACTAACATGATTACTGGAGTATAAGATTATAAGTGATGTTCTTTCTGCAGTCTTATACAGTCTATATGGTTAGTAGCTCCGAGTTTTATGAGCTCAGCATTTGTGATCACCACAGATCCAGCATCAGCTTCTCCATGCCAGAGCCTTTAACACTCCAGGAGGTCCAATGCCAAACTCCACACATGTAGCGGGATCCAAATGGCACTGGTACGTCTCTAGATGGTTCGGGATGTTTGTGAGTTCGGCATCCACTTCTTCAAAGGTCCGTAATCATCACGAGGTGGGAGGTGACTGGAGCTGGCCAAACCTCAGGGTGTCTCGGGATGGGGAGAGAAAGAGAAGCAGTGGAGAGGAATTAGCATAGCTGCTGTTCATGATATTAACAGCACAAGTTGATAATGTGCATGTGATCAGATGTTCTGGAGCACAAGGTTATGATGTGATGTGTGTTATGTGTAGGCTTTGCTAAAAAGATATGTTTTTAATCTACACTTAAACTGGGTGAGTGTGTCTGAGCCCCGAACACGTCAGGAAGACTATTCCAGAGTTTAGGAGCTAAATGTGAAAAAGCTCTACCACCTTTAGTGGACTTTGCTATTCTAGGAACTACTAGAAGCCCAGAGTTTTGAGATCTTAGGGAGCGTGGCGGATTGTAGCGTGTTAAAAGACTGGATAGATATATGGGAGCCAAACCATTTAGTGCTTTATAAGTGAGAAGTAATAGTTTGTAGTCTATTCGAAACTTAACAGGAAGCCAATGTAGGGACGATAAGATTGGGGTTATGTGATCATATTTTCTTGACCTTGTAAGAACTCTGGCTGCTGCATTCTGGACTAACTGAAGCTTGTTTAGTCATTAGTCATTCTTTATTTATTCATAATGATCTGTGTCAGTTTTTTGGTGCTTTTGGTGATGGAAAGGGGTCAGCATGGGCACCCTGACTTTTCTGTGGCTACGCAGCCACATACGCAACAAACTGTGATGCACTGTGTATTCTGACACCTTTCCACCAGACCCAGCATTAACTTCTTCAGCAGTGTGAGCCACAGGAACTCGTCTGTTGGATCAGACCACACGGAGCATACTTTGCTCCACACGTGCATCAATTACCCTGATTTCCCATGACACTTTTCCTTTCTTGGACCACTTTTGATAGATACTGAACACAGCAGACCCGGACTAGCCCAGAAGAGCTGCAGTTTTGGGGATGCTCTGACTGAGTCATCAAGCCATCACAATTTGGCCCCCAAACGCACTCAAATCCTTACTGTTGGGTGCTGCATCTTTAAGGACGCTGATTAGTTTAGAATATGTTGCAGATAAAAAAAATTAAAAAAAAAGTGATGCATGTTGTTCTCATGTTGAAACCTCACTGAACTTCTATAAAGATTCCAGTTTGAAATTATCATTTTAAACTATATTCCCAGCGTGTGAGTAATTCACATGTTTAAGTGAATTGATAGTTTCTGATATGTTATCTAGGCTACTTGCGATTAGCGCCATAGCGTCTATGCGGCTAATATTATACACTTCTGGTTTAATGTTTGTGTAGGCATTTACTGTTTTTTTTTATATTGCTTGTTAAAATATTCATGCAATATATGTTGCTTTTAGTTGGTAAACAAAGTAAAAGGAATAAAAGACAAAATTCAAGATCTAAGTTAATGTTATCATTCCATGGGTAACACTTACACTTGCCCATTTTTCAACTTTAAGCACAAAATGTCAGGGGTCATAATGTTACGACTGATCTGTGTATATTTTCAGTATTTTATGTAAATAAAATATTTTTATTACTGTGACATGGTTTAATGTTTATAAATACAACTGAATGTAAGACAGTTTTAACTTTATGATTTCTGAAGCTATAGAATCTGTGCTGTGTAATATTTTGATGTAATAATGTTAGTTATGGTTTTAAGCCATTAGAACTTATTAAATAGAAATTAAATAGATTACACACTATGATGTTTTCTGGCATGATGTAAAGTGAAAGCTTAAAAAAATTATTAAAAAAATAAACTGGACTTGTGTTTAATGCATGATTGGGACTTATGCCAGAAAATTCCCACAGGTCATTTCTTTTTTTATTATTATTTTTTACAATCATTGTTTTTATTAAAATGCAACAGAACAGGAGCATACGATCCTATTAGAATTTTGTTTTATCAAAAAGTCACTGCAACAGGTGTTTATTTAGAAAGATATTTAAAAAAAAAAAGCAATATTCCATGTCATTTAATATATTACACTGCACCACACTGCAATGTTTTCCATGAGTAAATGCTAAAATAAGTAAATGGTAACTATAGTATTTAAAATAATATTAAATTTAAGCCAGATAGCTAAAACAAAAGCAAAAAAGTGCACACGTTATATAAATACAGCCTAAATAACAAAATTACATAAATAGAAATAAAAAAAAAATAAATAAAAAAAGTTACTACAAATAGTTACACACAGATAAGGTGTTTTTTTATGTTTTGCCCACTAGAGGCCCTCGTCGCTTCCTCTGTGTTTTCTCTCAGTATCTTAAATTCTCACTGCCATCTGCCTTTTTCCGCGCGTGTATACTGCAAGGTCCCGGTTTCTTGGCTCAGGATTCGAACTCAGGTCAAGTGTAAGAGTCAGATACAGCAGGAAATCAAAAAATAATTTAAAAAAGACAATTCAGGTAAAGAAATCATTAAAAAGCAACACATGAGTACTCCTGCATAAATAGTTTGTAATAAAAATGAACCAAAATCTTGAGACATGGTAGAACCTACACACCACAATCTGTCCAAACACCACCAAACATCAATCCAGGAAACTGGGAAACATGGAACTTTTTATACACAGAAGAAATGGATGCCGGTGGCAGCGTCGCCAATAAACATACAGAGAAGACAACACGAGAAAGCAATGGAGGCCTCTAGTGGCCGAATATATAACAACAAGTACAAATCCTGACTGAACGGAATTAATAAACAAAAGCTGGTTAAACCATTAAACACTTAAAGAAATGTTTCAGCTTCTATCACTCTGAATGGTCTTTTGTCTTCATCAGGTTCA
Organism: Silurus lanzhouensis; assembly: GCA_039877035.1. Classification (NCBI taxonomy): domain Eukaryota; kingdom Metazoa; phylum Chordata; class Actinopteri; order Siluriformes; family Siluridae; genus Silurus; species Silurus lanzhouensis. The sequence continues at coordinate 1,705,689 of JBCEWE010000253.1, read as the reverse complement.
GCTGTAAAACACACAATCATGAACACTTCAAATTAGCATCTTATTGAATGTTTAATTTGTTGGTTAATGAAGAACACTGTATTCTTACTTCTGTTGAATTTCACTAGCAGAATGATGGTCACCAGCACATACATACATATTGCTACTACACTGCTGAGGATCTTCAGCACTGACACTGGAGCTTTCCCATGAGATTGTACTGGAGGAACAAAAATTATTGATAAAATGAATAAAATAATTGTCAAATATTCAAGTTTAATGTTAAAATAAAAAATAAAAAAAACATTGTCTATTATACATTTGAACAACATACAGAAACTTCTCTAGAACATTTAATTGAGCATTAGTACAGTTATATCTTTACTATAGATGTTGAAGGTGTAGGGTATTAATGCTGTAAAACATTGCTGAATTGTTTAACATGATTTGATAAGCTGGTTAAAGTCACTTGGCAATTAGTCACAACTTATAATTGATGATCTGTAAAGGGTCTTATGTGGGCTTTAATAAATAGCATCAGTGCTGGAAATGCATTTTCAATGTCTAATCATCAACACAATCCAGCCTGCATCCTCTAATAATCACTTAGCATGTTTCTCTGGTCTACACTACTCCTTATACAATATTACATACTTATTCTAATAAAAAAATCTACATGAAGAATAATTGAAAGGATTCAAGAGATTTCTTCATTGTAAATTCTAAAGAGAAGTAAATATGATGTGACTAGTAAATGTGTTCAAGTAGCTTAAAAAGTGTTTTCTTCTTCTTCTTCTTCTGGCTCCTCCCATTAGGGGTTGCCACAGCGGATCATCCATCTCCATACCCCCCAGCCCTCTACATCTGCCTCTTTCAAACCAACTACCTGTATGTCTTCCCAACTCACCACACCCATAAACCTCCTCCTTGGTCTTCCTCATCCTCAGCATTCTCCTACTGATATACCCCATGTCTCTCCTCTGCACATGTCCAAACCATCTCAATCTCGCCTCCCTTTGGGGAGCTCGAGACGCCGCTGCAAGATGCCGAATCAAAGCCAGAAAGCGAAGATTGTGAGGAAAATGAAGATAGTGTTGCATTAGAGGGAAAATGAGAGCTGTTTCTTTAAGGCTACTATCTCTGGGTATTGAAGTTTAGAGTAAAATGCATTATGGGTAGTGTAGTGCGGGAAAGAAGTGTGCGGGCTGGATGTTTTTCCTGTGTGTGATTTATATGATTTGTGTTCTGCAGTGCGATCTGTTAATCCAAGTTTATCCACCTGGGAGTTATATTATACTGTAACCCTGCGAATCTATCTTCATAAAAACAAGTAAAGTGGTTATGCATCGGCTAATGTTGTCCATCTCATCATTCCACCAGCATCAACTAATGAGTTGTTACGCTGCAGCCGGGAAAAGTTCAAGCGGATAAGTAACAATAAGCAAAGAAGAAAAAGTAAAACATGTAGAGTTTAGGGTACGTAGTGTGCAGGAGTGATTAGTAAAAAACGAGTTTTCCCTCTGCCTCCGCTTATTGCCTCTACCGCCCCCCTCCGCAAACTCACACACACCACCAGCGTTCAATTAATTTCAATGGGGAAATTTGCTTCGAAATATGAGCAATTTGACATACGAGCAAGATTACGGAACGAATTAAACTCGTATGTCGAGGTACCACTGTACTTTAAAATGATGTTAAGAGATGTAAATATAAAATTATGTTAGTGTGTTAGTATATAAAAAATATATTAGTTAAAAGAGTTAAAATACAGAGAGTTAATAAGTAAAGCTCTGCAAGTTTTAAGAAGGTGACAATAAAAACTACTATGTTATTTACAAGTTGCTGTGAAGCATGTAGTCCAAGAAACACTGAATAGTGTGTGTGTAAAAGTGCATTTAAGGTGCAAGTAACCAGCATGTTAATCTGGAAAGTGAGGTAGAGATGTGAAAATTGTGTTGTAACAGAATGTGTTTATTTTTGGAGTTTGAGTGGTTTATGTCATGGTTTAAAGACACTCCAGTATGTCTAAGAGGACAGTGAATATGGACAGTGCAGTGAATAACATGTCAATAAAAGATAACTGGGAAAAATGTAATGAAGGCAAGCCACAGTTTATTTCGGTGTCATCCTTTTTTGTTCTTCACTTTTCAGTTTTTTACAGGCGTCTACAGGCGCCACAACCCGGTACCCGTAACACATACTTGAAAAACATGATATCGCCCCCAAGTGGTGATATCTTTAAAAAATCTTAAAGCCCTGTAGGCCATGGGTCAAACATGCCCACCGAGGTTTTCCAATCTGCCACCGTTAACCTTGTGTAATAGGTGCTTAAAATTGATTGGCTGATGACGGCCATGTTTTTTGAGATACGTGAAGGTCCTCAGATCCTTTTGGACTGGTTTTGTTCACAAAAGTATGTTTTGGACACAACACAATTTTGCAGAAAAACCGAACTTCAGAAAGCGAATCAGTCATTTTCTTTCTTTTCACCAGAGGATTGCCAGGATATACATTTTTTATTGTACAACAAACAGCATATTAGCCATGGCCAAAAAAAGTGTGAAATTGTTCAGAAAACTGAACCTGATATTTGGATGTACCACAGTGATGCACAAGCAGGTGAAAAGAAAACACACTGGTGATACGGATGAAGGTGAAACATCAGAACGGTGAGCAAAAACTGTAGTATCCTCATGTGAAAATGGTGTAGTTAAATGAAGTGCTTCAGGAAAGTCGCACTGGATCTGTTCTGTCGTGACTCGCGAGCATCAGGTTGCACAATCAGTTTGCTCACAACATAGTGATGGATTTCATTCAAATGCTGTGAACAAAAGCAACAAATAACAGCAGCAGTAAATGAGTACATCTTTATTTTTTTTTATCAAGCCTGTTAGTCTGCTGCATTTCTCTGTTTCATTCTCTTTTTATAGCATTTGTCTTCTACAACGAGTTGGGTATAAACAGAGGTTGGAGCCAAGTGGGTGGGATTTGAGCTCCAAGTAGGATGTTGAAACTTCCTGGGGCATTTGTTTGATTTATTTATTGTCTTGAACATGAGCTGAATGTGGTCGTGTGTGAATTTTGATCCAAATCGTTGGTGAAATTGAAGAGACGAGAACTGGTTTTGATGGCAGCTAACAGCGCTGAGTTAAAGAGGTGAGTAACTTAAACTTTTGTTTGTTTAAAGTAAAAAAGGAGAGAATTTCATTTGTTCTGCTTTTTCTGAAAGGCTGAGTTCATGGCAGCAATATTCACAAGCTGCAGTGGTTGCTGGGAGTTCGAGTTGCTCTCAGGCTGAAATCTGACAAACACAAGGATTCTGTGTATTGATGTTTTTATAGCAGCAACATTAGAAATGTAAAATGTATTAATGTGTTTTATGTATTATTATTATTATTATTATTATTATTATTATTATTATTATTATTATACAGTACTGTGAAAATGTCCTGATTTCTTTTTATTTTTTTGCATATTTGCCACATTTAAATGTCAGATCATTAAGCTAATTTTAATCTCACACAAATATAACCTGAGTAAATCAACATAGTTTTTAAATGATGATTTAATTTATTAAGGAAAATAAGCAGTACAATAAAAAATTAAACAGAGCTGCTGTTTGGAAAAACTTTATTTATGCTAATTTCAGACATGTATATAAAAATAAAAGCTTAAAATGTATTGTTAAGTACTGCTTAAATTAGTTACAAAATAAAAATAAAAAAATGACAAGTAATACATTAAAATTGAGTGACAAGAAATAAAAAAGCCACTTATAGTAAAATGTAAAAATATTTTTCAAAATATAATATAATATAATTTATCATCTTCCTTTTTCATAATAGAAAAATATAGAATTATAATTGTAATATGAAAAGTAGGAAGTGACATATAGAAGCAGTAAACATTAAATGATTGAAGGTAAAATCTTAAATATAGTAAAAAAACCAAAAAAAAAAAAACAGACACAATATCATTCTATATATAAAGAAAACACAGTGACTCAAGCACAATACTGCATTATTACTGTTTAAAGCAGTGCAGTTAAAATATCTGATCATCATCCAGTGCTGAAAGTGTCTTTTTTGCATTACACTAACAGGCAAATAACATAAATGAGTAAATAAACACAAACATACATAAATGAAACTTGCAAAACAACGTCCATATCTATAAAATTGAATGAGTTCATAAACCATATAAGATTAATTTTTATTCGTTTTTTTGTAACTGAGCATGAAATCAGTATTAAAATAAACCAATCAACACTTAATCTACTGCCAGTTTATAAATTATTCTGATCCAATGAATAACAACTTGAGTTGATGTGAGTTTAATTCTGTTACATTGTTTAATATAAAGATTTAGATATAAACACAGCTTCCTCTTCCCTCTTCCTCTTTTAATATCACTATCAGGAGTTTGTACAATGTTCAGATTAGAAAAAAGAAGAACAAATACAGAAACTACGTAATGCCTCCTAAAATGTCTTTACCATGTTCTTTAGCTGATTCAGCAATTCCTGATTGGAGACTTTAGACTTTCTTCATGGACCTATAGAAAATGGCATTTTATGTCATTTAGTTATTAATGATCTAATTATTACTGGGTGTAATTTATTAAATATTTTAAAAAATGTGTCTGTAAACCAAACTAAACTAAACGTTCCTGCCCAATTCCACATATTTTATTTATTGATTTATATGATTTTCATTGTACGTATGTTAATTATTGCACCAATTAATTACTGAGCATTTAAGTGCATTTGTGAAATTAATAAAATCTTTTGCACTATAATTAAACTGAAAGATGAAAATGCATTCAGTCTAAAAACTGACATGTAACTTAGCAATTGCTAAACTAAGCCACCAGAGCGGCTCAGAGATATTTTAGCTTAATATTTTCATCATCTAATGCAAAAATAGTGATAATAGTAAAAAAAAGAAAAGAAAAGTGTATTTTACTTGTCACATGTAAATTTTTTAACAGCATAGTAGAAATCTTTCTTTCAGGGTCAGCCACGATACAGCAGCCCTGGAGCACAGAGGGTTAAGGGTCTTGTTCAATGGCCACAAGAGTGGCAGCTTGGCGATACTGGGGCGTGAACCACTGACTTTCCAGTTAGTAACCCAGAGAATTTAACACTGAGCTACTACCTAATAATCATTCATTATATAATGACTATACAAATGATTACAAATACCACCAAATGCTTTATATCAAGTAACTTGTGTGGTCATTTGGATGGTATTTATGTCAGACTTCAAGATTTATTCATCCTTGCAGGTTTCTCTTCATAATAGTTTTTTCCCATTTCTTATCATATTAAGGACATCTGAATATAGTTTAAATGTAGCATAAATATTAGTTTGCCTACATAATGCTATTTTCTGGAGAGATTGTGTTTACTCTTTGAGCTTATCTTACCTTTATCTATGTTCTTCTTCAGCTCTGAATACAAAGTGTCAGATCCCTCGTTGTTCTTTCCTAGTGGGTAACAGTAACTAATGTAACTAATATAATAATCTATTCATATTAAACCTTTAAACTTCCACAGCTACAGTACAGTTACATCTCCAGTTATTTTCATGGTAGTTTTTACATTTATCATAGTGGTTACTGAATAATGTGTTTTAAGATAACAGACAATCAAACAGGTTTAAATGAAATATAAAACAGTGTAATAAATATAAAAAAAGTAATTTTTGTCCTACCTTGTTTTTTCTTGGGATTCTTTAGTTTTTTTAGGTCAATTTTAGCATAAGTCACATCACTCGGTCCAGCAGCAGCATCTATAAAATATTACATAAACATTATATCATTCTTCATGTTTGTGTCATAATCTCATAGCAAACTTCTAAAAATCACATGCAACCAATTACAAACATTTCTCCAACTTTCAGAATATACGAACAAATGTTCACAATGATCACAATTATTCATTGAATGACACACAAAATGTATTTGTATAAAAGTAAGTAAACACATTTAGCAGATGTAATAACATCACAATGCTGCTAGTTTCAGTTTGTGCAGATGTGTCAGATTCACATTTGATAAATTGTTTGGCCATTTCCACTTCTTCTCCCTGCAGCTCACCATAGTTTTATGTTATGAAGCATAATGTAATGAAGCAGCCAGCTAGCTGCTAGATAATGAGCTAGTTTATGCTTCAAAATGAACCACATACTAGACAACAACAAAGAACTTTCAGTGGATCTGATAAATCAGTTTTCAGCAGAAGGAGCCACATAAATGTCATAATTGCTGTATGATTTTCTATAAGTTCATCCTAAAACTGTCCATTACCTCATCAACCATGCAGTTTTATTTATTTTAACATTGGTGAGATAAGAAGGACATCTGTTGTATATATGTGTAAATTCCACACTCTATTACCAAAATGAATGTATAAAGATGTAAATGTAAAGCAGATAGAAAATCACCATGTTTAATGATTTTGCTGCAGCTACCAAATAAACCCTTGTTGTGATTGTGATGTTCACAGATATCTACTGTCTTTAGTTTGAGTGATCCAGAAATGTTAATAATATTAAACTGATTACTGAAATTGTACCACATAATGTCTTATAAACAATGTCTTTATGATACCTACAGTACTGCATGTCTCAGTTCTGATTTCTACACTATTAAACTTGGCCAAAATCTTGGGATTGTTGGTGTTATTCCAGATTTGTTGAAGGCTGTCCAGTTACAGGAATGATATCTCATATCTGTGCATGCGTGCGTGCGTGTTTGGTTCTGTAAACATAAAATACACACATCAATGTGCATTTACAGAATATAAGACAATATAATTATTAAGTGAAATAATAATTACCACAAAGAAATAAAAAAATACAATATTGTTAACTACTTATACAATGCACACACATCATGCAGGCCCTGTGGATATCCAAACAACTTTATAGCTCTTATGCTCTTATACAGAGGTGCTACAATATATCAGTGTTTAAATAACTATAATACTGATATAAATGTACATTGATAAAGAGACATTAAAGGAATCTAATGTGATTTAGGCAACATGTAATTCTTTGTACAAATTAAATGTAGAAACTGTCAGAAAAGCTTATAGTTTATACATTTAGGCAGTCAAATTATATACATAGTTACTTACAGTGTGCTGCAGACATGACCAATAAACTCCTAAAACCTAAAAACTACTCTTTTTGTCTGCTATGAACTTCACAAGTGACACAGTTTCACTTTGTTTCCTGTTTTCTACACCAACCTCAGGGGAGAAGCTTGGAATGGTCCATTTCTTGCTGAACAGGGGTGACTGGAAGAGTGCATGTTTAGAGAGGGGGGTCTTTTAAATTCAATTTTAAGATTATATTAGATTAGATCAGAGTAGTTTCAACTTTACTGCCAATGTGCAGTGTACAATTACAGGACCAATGAAATGCAGTTAGCAATGCTGCACTTCTGGTTACTGGTTTACCACTCTGGGTTTTGTGCAATGCTGTCTTTATAAAAGCATCTGCCATAAAATGAATGTAGAGAAAATTTCTGTGTTTGCTAAGACAATACTTTTGGAGAAGTGGTAGCTCAGTGGTAAAGATGTTGTATTCTGATAAAAAGGTCAGGGGTTTAATTCTAAACACCATCAAACTGCCACTGCTGGGCTGCTGAGCAGGACCTTCACCCTCAACTGCTCGAATCTATTTCATTTTATTTGTAGTACACGTTTATCAGTGAACATCGTCCCAAAGCAGAAAATAGAAGTAAATAGATTATAAATATACATTTTTATTTATAAACCAGTCCATGTAAGTTTATCCCTAATAACTGAGCCAGTGGCAACAGTAGTGAGGAAAACCTCCCTGAGCTGGTATGAGGAATAGAAACCTTAAGAGGAACCAGATTCAGAAGGAAACCATCCTCATCTGAGTGACCCCAAATGTCCATACATTATAGTTTCATTACTGTAGAGGTTGTAACTGTTCACTGATGGAGACTCGAGTGCAAACTGTAGTTCTAAGACATTGTGTTTATATTAATCACAGTCCAAATCTAAATTCAGTTGTATAAATGAGATCATTGCAATAAACTCTGGATAAAAGCGTCTTCCAAATGCCACAAATGTAAATATCTGGAGAGAGAATATATTTTCTTACCTTCATCTGTGTTTTGCTTCAGTTCTGAGTAAACAGTATCATCTCCCTTACTGCTCTTTCCTAATGGCAACAGTAACTGATTTAGTATTCGCTAAGATAAAACACACTTTTCATATTATACTAAATGAATTTCCACATCTACTAAACATTTACATTTTATACATTCTATTATTTTCACAGTAGTTCCTGAACAATTATTGGATGTTGCTGGATACTATGCTTTAAGATGAATAACTACAAAATATTTGAAGTTAAATTAAATTTTTTATTTTGGCCATGTTGTACTGTAAATTAAAAAAAAACAGTTCTACCTTGTTTCCTCTTTGGTTTCTTTTGGTTTTTCATTTCAATATCAGCATAAATCACATCACTTGGTCCTGCACCAGCATCTATAGAAGATCATTGACAAAGTATTGTTTTCCTATTTGTCTGTATCAGAATCATTTCTAAAAGTACTGCATATAATGCTGTAAAAATCCTAAATTAAAAAAATAATAAAATTAAATAAGATTCAAGCAGGAGCAGTAGCAAGCAGGAGCTGACAAAGTCCCAAAAACTGAAATATTTGTTGTAGTAAAGCACTTTTTGATTTCTGGTAAATTCTGTTTCTGAAGTGCAGCAAATTGTCGACCAAATCATTTCAGTGAAAAATCCCAAAGTGTGAGTATAATACAAGTGCATTAATAACATAAAACATGGACACAGTATGTTTACATTTTACTTTCTGCTGTATTCAGGCAGCTTTTTATTTGCTGAAGATATTTCTGTGATGATGAAGAGGTTTATACTTTGTATGCTTTGTGTTCAAAAACCCACACTTACAGCTACAGTATGTGATGTTGCACAATGTGACAGCAGTATAAGAAAATCACCAGTCATCTTACAGGTCGTCATGTGAACCACATCAGTAACAGCTTAGACAAATACATGCTTAAAAGCATACATACTTACAACTTTCATTTTAAACTCTTAGCAGGTTATTATGATTATGATTATGATTATTATTATTTTGAATAATTTGAACATAGTCATTGTTATGTTTTAGTTATTGCACTTCTATAATGTAGGATATTTAAATAAAATGAAAATAAACCTATTCAGGTAAAACTGTACACAAAATTCAAAGTTCGGTACGTACACTGGTTTTTAAATAATGTCCGTACAAATTATAAAATTGCTTGTCGTTTTTATTAACACAGTTTTTTATTATTATTATTATTATTATTATTATTATTATTATTATTATTATTATTAACATTAGTGAACTCTGGTGGTCTATGTGCCAAATCGAACATGCGGATCACGAATAGGGATGATCCGCTGTGGCGACCCCTAATGGGAGAAGCCGAAATAACGTTTTTTTTTTATTAACATTGGTGAACCTCAGCAGTTTACATTTTAAAAACGAATTGTAAAAAATGTCTGCTTGGTTAAATAATAAAAATATTTCATAAAAAACATAAAATAGATTTGATCAAAATAATGTAATAAAATTTTTATAACATCGAATAAATTGAGCTATATAAATTTATATAAATAAATGAAATAATTTACATTTGTTAGACCCCTTTTGGGCAATACAGATGTGTGTAATTGTGTGTGTGTGTGTGTGTGTGTGTGTGTGTGTGTGTGTGTGTGTGTGATGTTTTACATTTAATATTTAATTTTCTAAAGACATGTTCTACTTAACTGATATACTTATTTCAGCATACTTTAACAAATGTCTTCATTCCAATCCTTATTTATTCACACCCTCAATATGTGGAATTATCAGGATTTTCTCTCTTTAAGAGAAATTTTTGAAGCTGGACATAAAACACTAAAGAGTCCACAGTGCTAGCTTTGGCTACTAGCCACTTTCTGGTTAGCAGCTAATGCTAACACTATAGATTCTTTACTGTTTTATCACTGGCATACAATTTTGTGTATCATTACACTTCTTCATAAACAATATCTAGTACATAAAGTACAGAAATTGCTAAAGGCAGTTAAAAACAATATATCTGACATTTGGTTCATGCAATATTCTTACTGTTTTGTTTCTGGTTTATATTGAGAGCCTGTGAGTTGATTATACTGCTGGTTCCAGCTGCAGAAACATCTTGAAGAGGAAAAGAGGTACAACAAAATTGTTTTCAATGTTTTATTGCCTCTGTCTCATATTTAGCTACAAAACTCTTTATAGTCCATACCTGTGGCTGTTACATCTGCACTTTCATAGACTTTATCATCAGCTATTAAAATAAAATAAATAAGTAAAAAACTTTAGAGGAAAAGATTAACTCGTGTCAAAAACAAACCATGTGTGTTAATTGATATCACAGACTGACCTGGAGGCTGAGTGGTGTCCTGATTTACTGTAGAAGGAGTCTGATATGCTGCATCTTCTCAACAAAGTACAGCAGTGGTGTGAGTTAAAATATTAGTGAAACATAAACATGTGGAAAAAAGCACTAAAAGCAACATTTTTTTATCTGAAATAGCAAATACATCATGGCAACAGGCTTTGTGTGGCTTATTGTGCTACAGACACAAATACTGAAAATCAAACCTTTTTTCTTTTTGTGGCAAAACAACATGATCATTACGATCATTATGATGACAAATGTGAAAGTCAAACTCAGTCCTATAATTACACCAGTAGCTGAAGAAGGTGAATCTGTGAAAAGAAGGGAACCTGATTATCTATTTAAACACTACATAGTGAAATCAAATTGTTACACATCTAATTCATACAAGAATAAAGAATTTCCTCACCTCTGACTGAAATCCAGGTTTTCGGTGACTCTCCTCTCTCTGGATGTTTACAGTGGTAGAAACCTTCATCTGACTTTGACACACTGCTGATGGTCATCACTCCTGTAGTCTGATTCTGGATGATTGAATCATTTTTATAGAAATCAATACCAGTTGAGATCTTTGTGTTTCGATATAAACAGTGTAAAGTCAGAGGATTTCCCTCAGTTACAGGATGGACAGGACTGTCCAGGATCACATCACCATCTGTAGGTAAAAGAAAAGCAACAATAAAAACATAAAGTGTGTAAAAGTATAATTTTAACATGCAGACCTCTAATGATCTGTTCCATGTGACACTGCTGTAGAAACAAACTTCCATATTTAAGACCAGAAGATTGTGAAAGATGTGTAAATAGAAGTCAAAAATAATAATATTCAATTCTAAATGCTGCAAAATGCTGAATCCTCTATAAAGAACACTTTATATCAGGTAACTAGGAGGCTATAATAACATGTGCTAAGCTAAATAAATGATCTGAGCATGTGTATGAGACAGAAGTGTAAAGGATTTTATAGTTAATGTTTGTTGCTTTAGTAGAAAGTTTTTAAAATAATACATATAATTTTGTACATATTTTATGTAGGAAATCACTGGTTATATGAATGACAAAGTCATCAAACCTTTTGTTTAATATGAAATATAGCAATAATATGACAATTATTCTAGTATTCAATTTTGTTATTAGATGAACACAGCAGTAAAATAAAAACTAGCTATAAATGAAACATATACAGTATGTAAAAGCTTTCATCATTAACTCAGGTTATAGAAACACCACTACAATGATGCAGTTATTTTAACAATGACTTACAGAAGGAAACTGAAAAATATGTGTCTTGAAATGTTTAATGTAATTGTTTATCTGGAGTAGATACTGACACTGTGTTCAGTAAAATATCAAGTTCCTCAATTATTTTCAAATATCAAAATAAATTTCAGCAGAGGAGAGTAAACAGGATTTTGTATTTAATTACTAGAAACATCATGTAATGTTTCTTTTTAACAATATTGTTTTTTGTTAGATCTGGTTTATATATTAAATTCTACTGATGAGAAGTGATAAAGACTCACTGTGTACTGTGATGTTAACAGAAATACTGCGTTCTCCAGATTCAGACTGACACCAGTAAACTCCAGTGTGTGATGGAGAGAGGGAGCTGATGTTACATGTATATCCTGAAACTGATGAACAATCAAGCGATGTCTCACTGTGTGTGTATCTTCTCACTGTCCATCCAGTAGAGTCTCTCTGGTCCTCACAGCTCAGTGAGAGAGAGTCAGCAGTAAAGTGTTGAGATCTGCTGGGATTGATGATCAGAGACACTGGAGCAGATTTATCTGTTAATAAATATATATTAATGTTATTATATTTACATTTATGACACTGGTATATAAAAATTAATGTTGGTGAAAAATATGTAGAAAAAAGATTTAGTGTGATGAAGTTGCTGCAGTGTACCAGAGTTAAATCATGAAACACAGACATACATTTCTTCTGTACAGTATAAAAGTTCAATCCTTCTCTTCTTCACTTATTCACACTCGAGCTTTATACTGGGTAAAATGTATTTGTTCTCTATATGTAGGAGTGTAAATATAATTTACTGTGTTTCTACCCAGATCTTCTATAAACATGTTCTGTGTAATTCATTCACATACTCACCAGTAACATTTACCCAGAGTGCATCACTGTAGTGTGTGTAGTAGACTGGGTTTCCTCTTCCAGCTCTGCATCTGTACTGACCTCCATCAGAGACACTGACTGATCTGATAAAGTAGTGATTTGTTTCAGTCTCAGTCTCACGTCTCTGTGTGTCTTTGCTCCAGTAAAACTTCCATCCAGCAGACTGCAGCTTCAGTGTACAGTACAGAGTCACTGAGTTTCCTGTCAGTGCAGCTCCTTTAAGGTCTGATGTGAGTTCAGGTTCTGGTTTTTCTGTTAGAGACAAAACACATGTCACAGGAATCATTTTTAATGAACATTAATTTATTAGGAAACTCTACAAAAAGAAGAAGAAAACATTTTTGTTGTATCTGTAATGATCCTACACTCAAATGAAGATTAAATATTGTAACATTTAATTAATCTAAGACACTGAGACTTTAGTTCATGTAGGCATGTTTATGAAGTGAATTTGTTGGATGCATTAAAGATTCCAAAATATTGTGTGTTTATCAGAAAAATCTGATCATGTCAAAAAAAGACAAAAGGGTGATTCAAAATATTATTCAAAAATAAATAGAAGTAGAATAATTTCTATTTTATTTTTTTCAAATCATGAAACAAACTATTTGTCTCTCCTCATTATTTTAAATGTGTTATCAGAATTCAAATTGCTAGAAATAAAGCAGGTGGAAAATGTAGATGTCTTTATCTAGACATGGAGGATGTTTTAATAGTGTGTGTATGTGACCATCTCATAGCTGTGTTAGTAACTGTGTCTGTGAAGTTTTCATTTACAACTGAATCTCATGAGTTTGATGCTTTAAATGTTACCACCTAGTAACAACTAAAGAGAAGAGAGAGAAAATGTGAATGTTCATTTGCCACAAGGGCACTGAAGAACATTCTGAATTTGAGGTTGATGGAGATCATGGTCACATGACCACAGCTCTCTCATGACACACTTATCTGTATACAGCACTTTCAGTTTGGGTTGGATTTTCATTGTCTTATTTTTGGACTCATGTAACTATTACTACTCTACATTACATACACATGCTGACACACTGACTGACACTGATTTTCTGATCAGTTCACATTTCTTATGTTAAATAAACTGTTATACTTGTGTTTGTCTATTGTCTCCCTTATTTTGTTACAATTAGCACAATTTACCTGCAGAACAGATTATCATTGTACTTATTTCCTGCCATTTTTCTGTCTTGAGCATACAATTTACAAACAAGGCAACTAGTTATATAAATTAAACATTGTACAAAACCTGTAAAGTATCCACAGTATAGATTATGTGTGTGTGTGTGTGTGTGTGTGTGTGTGTGTGGTGTGTGTGTGTGTGTGTGTGTGTTAAATAAAAATATTTAAGTTGTAATGCTTCTTTGCATTTTTGTCAAATGGAGAATAATTCGTTTACCCATAAACACCAACAGCTGCCCATTAGCTCATATCCTCAGTTTTGTTTGAAAAAGTTATTTTTTGTGGAAAAATATGTTTATAGGTGGTCTGTGGTGGTACATTTCATACCATGTGTATTTACTATTACAAAGATTCCTGAGTTTATATCTGTTTCCACTAGATGGCGCTTGTGCACTTAGATACTGGTTTATTTCGGTAATCTTTCATTAGTTTAATTTGTAGAATTTTATTATTTTATAATGTTTATTGTGATTTTTATACTCAATTGTTGTTTACTTGAGTCTGATTCTTTCTACGAGTGTTTGGTTATGTTTTATTTTATTCCCATCATGTCTTATGGCACTTCCTGTTATATGATCTGCATGAAGAGATGAACGATGCTACAGAATCATCGAAAGATTTCATGTGTTTCCTTTTGCCATTATAAGCATCCAATCAAGAGACTTTAAGATATATTCCCCTCTCTTAGCTCACAAGCAGGTAAAAGTGATATGTGGATGTATTTTTTGTTTATTTACGAGTTTAAAATCGTATGTGTGTTTTAGGGCTGGGCGATAAATCGTTTTATCGATTAACTCGAATGTGTAGTTTACATTGATCTGTTTTAATAAAAATCGGTTTTCTCTTTAATGTCCGCCGACGCTCCCCTCTGGGCTCCCATAGTTTTGAACGAACTCAGCCCCGCCCCCCACGCGTTTGCCATAGAGATACACAAACAACATGGCAGCGAGCAGAGAAGAACTCGTTCCCAAGAAAAGTTAAGCAGCCGCATGTTGAAAATACACACGGTTAAACAGCCGCACTTTGTTTAGTGTTGCACGTCCAATCGTACAGTACGGGTGGTGGAAGCGACCAAAATACATGTAAAGGCGCTTCAGAACGGCGTTTCCGTTAAGAAACAGAAAAATCAGATCATTTAAATCACCATATTCAAACACTTATAAAGTTTTTAAAAAGAGTAAAGGCAAAATCACTCCAAGCATCACTGCATTTTTACGCATGTTCCACATTCAAACACTGATAAAACATTTTTCTTTATAGGTTTGCTCAATCTTTCAAATTATTTTTATTGACAGTGTCCCTGTCTATTACTCTCTTAAGTTTGATCTCATTTTACTGTGGAGTTTTGGAGAAAAGTAAAGGCAAATTCACTCAAAACCTCAGGTGCATTTTCAATCATGTTCCACATTTAAACGCTCATAAAATATTTTTCTTTGTTGGTTTGCTCATTTTATGTTATGTTACGTTCTATTTTCACAATTTACAAAGTCAGGGCCACCATCTTGTATTTTTGGCTTGTTGTTTCTGATTGCACTTAAACCCAAAGTGGGTTATAATCCCAGAAGGGTAAATACACTTTATTAAATAAAGTTAAAACTTTTTTTTGAAATGTTTTTGTCAGGGGAAAAAAATCAATTTAAATCGCAAATCGGATTTTTTGTGAAAAAATCGGGGATTTTTTTTTTAGGCCATATCGCCCAACCCTAGTGTTTTTCCATGTAATTGAATGTGGGACTGATGTTTGTTATTTACGGTCTGTTTATTTAGTTCTACAGTGTTGATGTCCGCGTGCATTAAACATCTGTAAAAGAGAACCTCAGCCTTCGTGTTGTGACTGAGAGTCTCATACCATGTGTGTTTAACTGTTATTCCTTTACCTGCACACGATTTAACTTGTTCTAGTTTCTAGTTTTCTTGCCAACATCCTTGAGAGCATCATTTAGTTCCCACATGGAAGCTGTATGAAACTACAGCTATACCCAAAACAAACATGGCTGACAACATACACAAGTCATCATGCTGTAAACTAAACAAGCTAACAGACTTACAAAGATAAAAAAAAAATGTCACAATATGTGTGGATTTTGTGTGGATATTGGGATCATGAGAAATACATGTCTACACTTTAAATTGTTCATAGGAGAGAATATGTGATATAAAACACACTCACCTGCTACAGTCAGTGTAACTGCATCACTGCTCTGTGTGTATTTTGGGTCTGATGATTGAGTTCCTTTACAGCTATAAGGACCTTTATTAGAGTCTTTAACATCAGTGATTGTGTAGGTCTTCTTTCCTGCAGCAGCTCTGATTTCTTCATTACTTCTATTCCAGTGATACTTCCAGGATCCTCCAGTCTGTATGTCACATGTGAGAGTGACAGTTTCCCCAATGAACACATTCACAGCTGGGTGTATTTTCACTACAGGCTTTGGTCTCGCTATACAAAGATAATAAAAATGTACCAAACAGTACATGTAATCATCATTTAAACATCATGTTACATTATTAAACAATAGCAATAAATGTTAAAATAATAATAAGAAACACTGAGGAAAATGTGATACAACGATCACAAAGACTAATAAGCTGTAGTTATAAATTTAATCAAATTAATTTATTTAAAATTAGAAAAATAAAAATGAAACTGAAAAGAAAGAGTGAAAGGAGCAGTAACATCATTTTAACAAGACTTTGTTTCTTTATATAATTTTGTTTCTCATTCAATAAAATCTGTTGCTGTAATGCATGAATTGGGTTTACAAAGTGATGCAGAGTTTTTAACTGCAGCTCCACCAGACACGTGATTGCCACTGTCCTCTCCAGTGTGAACTCATCTTCCTACAGGAGTTTGTCTCTAACAGCACTTACTGAAGCATTGATAATCAGTTGCTTTCAGTTTTCTTTTTGTATAATGGCACATGGTGTAGCTAATAAGTACTTTTTACCTTTTAACCTACCATATTTTCTGGACTATACCTTGCCACAGTCACCACAGCTGCTCATCAGGGATAAATGCACACCATTCACCTTGACTGTTGATTTCTGTAAAGCTGCTTTAAGACAATGTGAAAAGAGGTATAGAAATAAACTTGACTTGACCTAAATATAAGCCGCTATTTTTTTCCCACGCTTTGAACCCCGCGGCTTAAACAACGAAGTGGCTAATTTATGGATTTTTCCAGGGTTTTTACGGGTTTCACAAGCTTCAAGCCAAAAATCTGAGCGACATAACATTAGACCAATTAAATTGCCAAACGGGTTTAAGGAGAACCAATGAAACTCTTTATATTAACTCTATATATATCAGATGCGCTCCCACTGAATCGGGCCCCAGCACATCATAAATATGGATGACGTTCCTCTGAAGTTTGACCTGCCGCTCACTCGGACTGTCTACAGGAAATGTGAATCATTCGTCACGCTGAAAACAACCGGGCATGAAAAAACACACTTCACCTGTGTTCTGAGCTGCACGGCATCGGGAGAAAAGCTTTACCGATGGTGATTTTTAAATGCATGATGATGCCAAAAGATAAACTCTCGAGAGAAATAGATGTGAAAGGAAGGAGGAAGACAGTGAACAATGACTTTCTTGGTAGGCTACTGTTTAGATACAAGCCGTGTTACAGGCACTGTCTTTTATTAAAGCCTGTGTAAAGTTCATTAGTTTCAATGTAGACATATAGACATATAGATAGGCTTATAGACAGGTGCTGCTTATTTATGTTCAAAATAAAAATCTTTGTAAAATTCAGTGGGTGCGGCTTATATTTGGGTGCACTTAATAGTCCGGAAATTACGGTAACCCTAACCCTTTTCATTATCATGTGTTTCTGTCATGCATTATTTGAAGAAGCACTTAAATGGGTGATTAGAATCAGCACACTAAAATCAGTAGTGAGTACAACATTTTCAAAAGAACAGCTTGCAAAGAGTTGAAGTAGAGGCTGGAACAGAGGGTCATAAAGCAGCCATACTTAAAATACATGCTACTTTTTAGAAGATAATGAGGTTCAAGACTGTGTGTTAACTGTGTGTTTGGTACATCCATGGAAGTGCCTGGCTTTATTTCTGTTGAACAAAGTCTTCTTCTTTGACATGGCGAACCTGGATCCTGAAACTTAGTTTCTTTCTTTACTTTATATTTTAACTTTGTTGTTGAATTTGCTGTATTGATAATAATTGGCCATGACACGAACGCTCTTCATTCGGACACATACTGGCTAAAAGTTTCATAAGGTCTTTGAACTCTTGGTGAAATGTGTATCTGCAGGCAAAATTAAATGTCTCTTAAGTGCCTCCATCACTATCAAAAGTAGTACCTTGATCTGGTGGTATTTAAAACAGATGCTGTCCCTATGTGCCTAGACCAGGGATCACCAACGTGGTGCCCGTGGGCACCGGGTCGTCCGCAAGGACCACATGAGTCGACCGCGAGGGTTTTCTAAAAATAGCTGTTTTCAACTTTGTTAAATCATTGTTGATAATTATTGTGAGAAATCATTGACATGATTAGTGTCTTCACATAGATCAGGGGTGTCAAACTCAGTGTCAAATCCGGCCCGATGTACACTTATATCCGCAAGATGATTTTATAAAGATCTATTATTATTGTTATTAATGTCACGGCGATATGAAGCGCTGATAACACAAACTACAGATCCCATAATGCAGCGCTTCAGCTGCCTTACCGAACACTAGACTACATTGGGAACATTCCAGCGTCAATCAAGTCAAGCTTCTGTTGATGAAGAAAAAAGTTGATTCTGAAAACAGAGCCTTTTAAAACCGATGGGATTCTGAGTAGATGTTTACTGACACTGCCGGTTAACCCGTGTATTTGTGGAACGAATGTGGCTGTAATTAAGGAATTTAATCTCAGACGGAACTACGAGACAAAACATCAGGAGAAGCTGAAAAACCTGAATGCAGAGCAGAAGATACAGAAAGGAGAAGAGTTAAAAAAAAATCTGACATTTCAGCAGACGTTTTTCACCACAGAAAATCACAAAGTGAAGCTGGTGTGAAAACAGAGGAGAAATCAGAGTCACATCAGATTATTAAACACAGTAAACGCAGTAGCGAGTTAGCAGTCGCCACAGCAGATCATCCGTCTCCATACCCACCTGTCCTCTACATCTTCCTCTTCCCTCTAATGAACTCATTTCTAATCCTGTCCATCCTCATCACTCCCAACGAAAACCTCAACATCTTCAGCTTTGCTACCTCCAGCTCCACCTCCTGTCTTTTATTCAATGCCTGTCTTTTATTCAATGTCTCTAAACCATGCAACATCTCAGGTCTCACCACAGTCCTTTCATTCTTGCAGATACTCTTTTATCACAAATCACTCCTACTATCACTCTTCTCCACCCACTCCATCCTGCCTGCACTATTTTCTTCACTTCTCTAACACAAATAACATTTTAAACTATGGTGGGGAAAAAGTGAGGCTGTAATAGTTTATAAAATCTGGCTGGGCAATAGATGTTTGTGTGTGTGTGTGTGTGTGTGTGTGTGTGTGTGTGTGTGTGTGTGTGTGTGTGTGTGTGTGTGTGAGTGCATGTATGGTAATCAAAAATCTTGTCATTAATCTGAAATGCTGTAGTCGCCTGTAATACATTTCTCTGTCACGTGTGAAAAATCCATGTGGACACTTTAAAAATAGAACTGACAATATGTGATATAAAACTCACTCACCTGCTACAGTCAGTGTAACTGCATCACTGCTCTGTGTGTATTTTGGGTCTGATGATTGAGTTCCTTTACAGCGATAAGGACCTTTATTAGAGTCTTTAACATCAGTAATTGTGTA
This sequence comes from Silurus lanzhouensis, assembly GCA_039877035.1. Lineage (NCBI taxonomy): Eukaryota > Metazoa > Chordata > Actinopteri > Siluriformes > Siluridae > Silurus > Silurus lanzhouensis. Next base: position 1,686,073 of record JBCEWE010000253.1, on the reverse strand, counting down.
GGTCTTCTTTCCTGCAGCAACACTGAATTCTTCATTACTTCTATTCCAGTGATACTTCCAGGATCCTCCAGTCTGTATGTCACATGTGAGAGTGACAGTTTCCCCAATGAACACATTCACATCTGGGTCTATTTTCACTACAGGCTTTGGTCTCGCTATACAAAGATAATAAAAACATCAGTAAATGTAAACATTAATTACTATATAATGTAATTGCACAATCCCAATTAATATCAAATTATTATTGTGTTGAAACAAGTTTAATGTTACAAATTCTTTATTTTGTGTTTAGTTTGATAACACATTTATTTATTAATGTCTGTAATTCTTTAATGTTATTCATAGCACTAATTATCCTGTTTAATTTATTTATGTTTAGAGCTCCTTCTAGTGGCAAGTTTTGATATTGCTGTAATTCTGTGATTTCCGGTATTCACGTGAATCAGGAAGTAGTAAGTGCTGCATGCAGGCATCGGTAATGATGGCGCTCTTTAATTGCCATATATTTTTGTAATCTTTAACCCTGCAACAGCATCGCTTGTAAGTATTTATTTGATTGACATGGATGTACATTATACTTGCATGCAAATGTAAATTGTTAGGGTTTAATATCATTATTAATAATTTTCCCATCCGGCTATTGCATTAGCCACATTGTGCTTTAGCGTCATATGTATTCATTATTAAAATATGTTTATTTGTAGTTTCACTCCAAACCCAAGACCATTAAACCTGTGGGCAAATAAACTTCTTGTCTTCAGAGTCATGTAAGGGGAAGAGAGTTTATTTGACTGTCAAGGCACTAACACATGTTGAGGACAGAACAATTATTATTTTTATAGACTTGAAATGTAGAAAACATGACGTACCTTTAACTGTAACTGTAACTGCAGCACTGAACTCTGACTCGTAGTTTCCCCTGAGTGCTTTGCAGTAGTATGTTGTTTGTCCTTCATTAGAGTCTGTTACGGTGAAGGTGTTGGTATTTGTGGTTTCAGGGGACAGGGGATATGAATTGTGATCGTATTTATTCCACAAAAACGTCCATCCAGTAGACTGCAGATTACAGTTCAGAGTAACTGTGTCTCCAGTGTAGATGAAGCTCTGAGGATTCACACTCACAGTCGGTGTGGGTTTTACTGTTGATATAAAATCTTCTGCTTTTATTTTTGCACCATAGGTTTCATTAAATAAATCTCTCTCTTTATGAACAAATACATTTTTTTAAATTAAAATATAAAGTAAATATTATATGGAAAACAACATGCCAAAATACACACATCTTTATTAGAAGAGATAAAGGGAATGTTTTGAAATGGTCACTTTATGTTTTGCCTACAAAGCAATAACAGTGTGTTTTCTTGCCCCCTCAAACATCATCATTAAAATGATATGAACACAGTGCACTACATTGGGGGTCTGAGTTACAGTGTGTATTTCAGTCTACCTTGATAACCTGGTTATTTAAATATTTCTTAAAACACTTTAAAAAATAAAAACACAGAATCTATAAAAGCCTCATTTATCCATAGTTATGAGTTGCTTTATGCATTCATGATATCTTTATAAAATGTTCATTATAATTAAGACTGTTACAAATAAACACTGTGGTGTTCCGCAATACTTACTCAAGTTTATCTTAAAAATGATCAAATCATAAACATCTGTAAATTGGTACAGCTGATGTGTTCTACAGACTCTGTGTTGGACTGAGATGTGATCTAGTTCTTGTGTGTACATGTTAAATGAGGTAAATTATGTTTTGCGGTTGGAAGCAACCTGTACTACTAACTGCACTCATCAGTACATAATTTAAAGCTCTCTTCATTCACCTAAAGTTACAGATCTTTACTGTCAGTAAAACAGTGAAACTATGAAATATGTATGATCATGACAGCAGGATCAGTCTGACTTTTAGGTGAAAAACCACGTTTCTCATAAATATCATAAATTTTCTAATAATTTAAAATAACATTGAATTGCAAAATGAAATTCCATTTAGACAGTGAACACTTTTTGATGAATCCTGTCTTGTTCAGAAATCAAGGAAATGTGAGGCTTTAAGACAGAACAGTGAAAACTAAACAGACAGGAGGAAACTGTAATGTTATAATGAGACTCAGATTCAGTGTAGCTCATTTAAATAATCTGCACAAATCTCACATTTCTGTAACATTATATTGTGTGTGAAAATAACAAAAAGTAATGACAAATTCACAAACTCACCTGATACAGTGAGAGTAACAGAATCACTTGTCTCTGAGATCTGATTGTCAATGCGTCTCCTCCCTCTGCAGGTGTATTTCCCTTTATAAGTGTCTGTAATAGAGCTGATACTGAACTCCTGTGTTGTGTAGTATGGGTTGTATGGGTGGTTTGGGTAGAATGTGTGGTATAATGTTAACATGTTATAATCCCTATACCAGTCATATAACCACACTGAGTCTCCTTCTGTCTGAAATTCACATCTGAAAGTCACTCTCTCGTCCCTGAACACGTGTGTATCAGGCTGTATTTTCACCACAGGTTTAGGACTCTCTGTAAAATAAAAATGTATTGTTACATATGAATTAAATTCCAACACCTTTATTTACATAAGTAATAACATTTCAATATGAAATATAGAATAGTCGTTGCTATTGTGTCTCTATTTGTCTTGTACCCAGCCACTGCCATATTTAGGTTTGTTATTTTTTTATATATCTTTATATCATTTTATATATATTTTGTTTTTTGTCTTAATCTGGTATTTTTTGTATGAATCTTATGCATCCAGTGAAATTAAAATGGGATAATAGGAAAAAATCATGGTGAAATCACAAAACTAGTACAGGGGATAGATATTTTCACCACTTTAAATGCAATGAGACAAACATGTGTTTGTGTGACCTCCCAGTCCACCTCTGGAATTTCAGATATGGCAGGTTATCATTTGTCAACGTCAGCACAGAATCTCCGGTGAATCAGCTTTTCTCCACCTTCGTTTCTCCAGTTACAGTCTGATACTAATTGTTTAAATGTATTATTTTTCTTACTAATCTACACTCAGTACCTCTTAATGGCATATTGAGAACAGAATTCTAGAAATATACACAAATATATAAAAAATAAATAATTAATATAAAAATATAAATAAAATAAATAAGAAAATTCACATACATTCGTATTCAGCCACTTTGCAACAACGATTGAAAAATCAGCTCAGGTGCCTGCAAAGTCTCATGATTATTGCTGAGGTGTAGTAACATGACAGGAGTCTACCTGTGGAAAATATTACTGAATGGACATGATTTGGAAAGGCACACACCTCTCTGTAAAAGGCTTCACATATCAGAGCAAAACCCAAGCCATGAGCTTAATGGAGCTGCCTGCTGAACTCAGAGACTGGATTGTTACGAGGCACAGATCTGGAAAAGGCTAAAAAGAAATTGCTGCTGCACTGAAGATTCCCAAGAGCACAGTGACCTCCATATTTCTTAAATCTAAGAAGTGTGGTACAACCAGGCTCTGGAAAACATTTGTGTGGAGATTCAAGAAGGACAACCATCACTGCAGTGCTCCACTAGTCTGGGTTTTATGCAGAGGTGGGAAGTAACGAAGTACAAATACTTTGTTACTGTACTTAAGTAGATTTTTTTGGTATCAGTACTTTACTCCATTATTTATTTTTCAGACAAACTTTTTACTTTTACTAATTACATTATTACACAAATATCTGTACTTTCTATACATCATTCTAAAGCTCTAAGTCTCAAGCAGAGATTTCAGATCACTATTTTTCAATGAAAAACGTATAACAAATGTATTTCCTAAATTTGTCTAAGTAGTACACACAAACAACATGCATAACAAATCGCACTAATTACATGAATTATTGTAATAACAAGTCACAACACATCCACTGCTGCTAATTCTGGTTTATTTGGAAAGATAAGGGTCCAGTGAACAACCGTAAAGCCGTAAAGCATTTCTGCTCCAACCAAACAGTAGTGTTGTAATTTAGATGGTTATTCTTTTGTTTATTTCACTGAACTTTGGCTTGTGTTTGTCTGTATATGTTTTGGAATAACTTTCACATAAAAAAATGCAATCTTGCTGGGAAAAAAAACCAAATATGGCTGGTGTTACAAAATGCTTAAGACCATAAGATAAATAATAAATAAATAAAACAGTAAAAGAGGCAGAGTCTTGGGTTGAGTCTCCTCTATAGGCAGGTGTCTTTTCTGCACCACCTATCATTTCAAACCTTTTATTTCAAGCCAGTAGCCTTTTGGAAACAAAATGTAGCCAATAAGTGCAGATTTTAACGATATATGGGAGGATTTTATTCGACACGTGTGTGAGTCTTAGTTTTATTACTCTATACAAACTCTTACTGGTTACACATGCACACAAACCGGAAGTGATGCAGCTCTCAGTTCTGCTCAAACAGCTGTTTATAGTTCGTGCTAACTGGACTTTGGTTTACAAAAAAAAAAGAAGAAAAAAAAATGGACAGTCAAAAGTTGTTTTATCTGAGATTTGCACAAAGTAGCGATATGGAAAATATTCTTGGGGGCAGAGTAACAACAGAGACCTGGAGATCTACATCTGTAAGTTACAATATTCTCCTTTACAGTTTTATACGATTTTATAGGTTTTATTGCCCGTTTGTATTTTTTAAAGAGAAATGCTTCAAAAGTGTGTGTGTGTGTGTGTGTGTGTGGTGTGTGTGTGTGTGTGTGTGTGTGTGTGTGTGTTGTTGAGATTGGAATGGCCGCACAGCAATATGAATGGCATGACTGTAAAACAAGAGCTTGTCTGGCTACCTGGTTATCAATATGGATGCTAAATCAATATCAATATCCCCAAACATGTATAACAAAAGCCTTTAATGGTCAGCTATTAATTTCTATGCAGACTGTATGAATAGAGTATGAATGACCATCTGAGCTTAGCAGGTGGCTCTCAAATGGGGATTAGACACAGTCTCAGATTAATGTTTGTAGGAATATCATTTGTTATAAAAAATCTTCATAAAATGTAAAATATAAACTCATGAGACATGTGGCTTTTAACCAAGTACTTTTCTGGATTTCTCCAGGACTGATTTCATGTATTTATATATGAAATAATAATAATGTTAAATGCAGGAAATGTTATCCATGGCACTTCATCATCTATAACTTAATATCTTTTTGAGCAATATCAACTTTGAATGATTGTTAGTAAAGCTCAAAGATATCTAATTTGTGTATGTACCCAACTTTTTCTCAGGAACTTATTTGGGCGGGGTGGGGGGCGAAAACAGGCATAGTTTCAGATAAATGTTTGTAGGAATCTCATTTTACATGATATCTACATTCAATTTAAAATATAAACTTAAGACATTTTCTGGATTGCTACATTACTGATTTCATGTATTTATGTATGAAAAATAAAAAACTATTCAGGATTTTTTTCACAGTGCTTTATCATTTATTACTGTCTATAACTTATTATCTTTTTGATTTTTGAAATTGTGTATGTAGCCCACTTTTATCAGGAACGGTTAACATTTAAAGTTAGGTATGGCATTTTCAGATGTGAGTCCCAAAATCTGTGCTAAACGCTAACAGGTTAAAGGCCGGTCTGTAAAAATATTGTCTGACATTAAACCGGTCCCTGGCGCAAAAAAAGGTTGGGGACCACTGCTCTAAGTCACATGTTCTTCATTTGCTGGTGTGATTACTTTAAAGAACCATGTCTTCAATATTTAATATTAGATTTTTATTCCGGTACACACAAACATCTCCACACTTCTACTTGTATGTCATCTGGTCCAACTGACTTTCCATTCTTCATCCTCTTAATTGCCGCTCTCACTTCCTCCTTACTAATCCCATTCACTTCCTGCTTCACCATCTCCACACTATTCAACCTTCTCTCGCTTTCATTTTCCTCATTCATCAGCTGCTTGAAATACTCCTCCACCTCCTCAACACACTCTCCTCACTAGTCAACACATTTCCATCTGCATCCTTTATTGCTCTAACTTGCAGCACATCCTTCCCAGCTCGGTCCTCTGCCTGGCCAATCGGTACAAATCTCATTCTCATTCCTTAGTGTCCAACTTCTCATACAGCTCCTCATATGCCTTTTCCTTGGCTTTCCACATGCCTCTTCACCTGCTTCTGCATCTCCTTGTACTCCTGCCTACGTTTCTCATCACTCTGTCGATCCCAATTCTGTTCCACCAGCCTCTTTCTTCTTATGCTCTCCTGCACTTCCTCATTCCACCACCCAGTTTTCACCATCTTATTCTTCTTTCAGTCATCACTCTCCCCCTCTTCATCTTCACCTCCAAAACCATCCTACAGACCACCATCCGATGATGTCTAGCTACGCTGTCCCCTGCCAACACCTTACAGTCTCCAATCTCCCTCAGGTTGCATCTCCAACATAGAACATAGTCCACCTGTATGTACCTTCCTCCACTCTTATCCGTCACTCTATGCTCCTCATTCTTCTTAAAATAAGTGTTCACCACTGTCACTTTCATCCTTTTAGCAAATTCTACCACCATCTGCCTTCCACATTCCTCTCTTTAAGGCCATACATACCCATCACCTCCTCATCACCTCTGTTCCCTTCACCTACATGCCCATTTAAGTCTGCCTCAATCACCATTCTTTTATTCCTAGGTACACCATCTACCACTTCATCCAACTCACTCCAGAATGTTTCCTTCTCCTTCATCTTACAACCCACTTGTGGAGCATAAGCACTGATGACATTTATCATCACCCCTTCAACTTCCAGCTTCACTTTCATACCTCTATCAGAAACTCTCTTCACCTCCACTTCACTCTTACTCTACTCTTCCTTCAGAATCACCCCTACACCATTTCTCTTTCCATCCACATCATGATAGAACAGTTTAAACCCACTGTCCTTACTCCTGGCCTGCCTCCCTTTCCACTTGGTCTCCTGAACACACAACTAAATAAATACACACAAATACACAACTCATCTACCTCTCTCTCTTTACCAGTCATAGTACCTACATTTCTCCTTCTTTGGCCAACAGTAGCCCAATTTCCACTGGCACCCTGCTGACTAATGATACCTGTGGTGGTCATTGGTAACTCGGGCCTCGACCGATCCAGTATGAAATTCTGTTTCGTGATCCGCATATTTTATTTGGCTTGTGCAATTCTAAATATATAGAAATAATTTTTGGCTCAAGCTCCCCAAAATACCTGAAATTATCTTATTTTATGTACACATCTCATAATCAGTGTATGGCTCTGTAATTGTCTTGCTAAAGCTTTATTTCATTATTTATTTATTGGATTTTTAACAAGTAGATCTTTATTGCTAAATTATGTCAGTTAGTGAAAGAACTTAGGCGTACTAAGACCCATATCTAACATTTTATAGAAACGTTTTTTACACAATTTTGTGTAATTGGGAAATTACTGTGGAAAGTATGGAATCATAGCAAGACCACCTTCATACATCTAACATGCTTTCGGAGGCATTAGGTAAGCACATTTACTAAATATCAGTCAATATTCAGAGCTAATAGTAAAAGTCTAGTATATTTTTAACAGTCCAATAATATCAATGTATTAAATATTAGATTTTTGCCTTTCATCTATTATCATGTCCAACTGTCACAACAGCATGATAATTGATAAGACTTTCCTCAGTTTTAATTTCATTGTACTGTAAGAGTTCTCAGTATGTACAGTAGCTTTTCAATTAATATTTTTTATTGCGTAGAGTAAACATTAATTTGGAAAATTGGAACACAAATTACACACATGATATTAATGGATCATGTGCTGGAAAAGTTTTTCCACCCACTTTTAATGCAAATTACCTCATGAATGCTGATCCATATTAATGAGCCTGAAATTCAATTGTTCTTTCTTTATGGTGAATAATGGCAACAGGTGAGAAAAGAGCAAAGACACTGAGATACACACACTTGTAGGGGAGGTGGGATCACTTATAATAAAGTAGCAGTGCGAGTCACAGTGTGTTGCTGCTTCTGTCAACTGTGTCAGTAGGACAGAACAGACAGTTGCAGAACTGAAGAAATAAGTGGTCCAATCTGAAAGTATAATATCTTTCTATATTGCCCTTAAAGCAATTTCAGAGCAGTTCATTTACACGATTAGATTTGGGACAGCTGACATGCCTGCACATTGCATTTTATTTCCATCCTGTTATTGCAAAGTGTAAACTGAAAAACTGACGCATCGAATACCCATATTAATTATACCATCCAAAATGGCAGGCATTATAGTAGTCAGGGACGGCTGTGATATACCAGATCTATAGGATTAGATTTAATAGAATTATATGATATCATTAATGTAATAAAAAGGGTCTTAGAGAAAGTTGAATATGTGTACGCAATTGAATATGTGTACGCATGTCTCAGAGTTTATTTACAGGTGTGCACATTTTTAATATTTAAAGGCTCTTAGTCTAAGGTCTCAATAAAAAAAATCTGATTCAAGCTCTAAGAAAAATGTAATATTGTAAAGATCAAGATCATTCATGGTAACTGTATTTGTACTGTACATAGTATTATTTTTCTAATTTATGCCACTTATCTTTTAAATGAACAGACTGAGATGAAGGTGATTTTACTTTTCACATGTACTTTAAAGCTCAGTGGAAGTCTTTGCATGTCCAAGTTATAGTAGGAAAGTTGAGTCAGAGTGCAGAGTCAGCCATTATACAGAGCCCTTGGAGCACAGAGGGTTAAGGACCTTGCTCAGGGCCCAAAGTTTGCAAGATTGGTATATACAGTATAGAAGCCAAATGAAAAAAGATAAAAAGATATAAATCACCTGCTTGTGCACCATGGATGAGTCCAGTCAACACTAAAAGTAGAAAATAAAAGAAACAAACAAAAAAAGAAATGATTGTAAACATATCCATAATCTTATTTTCTAATACATAAATATGCTGATGATTACCAGGGTTATTTTATTAATAATCATACCATACTATTACCAGATAAGGTCATGTTTAATGAGTAACAACCACAACATACAAACCACAAGGTAGTTGTCACAAACACATTTTTTTTCTGATGACAAATCAACTGTTGCCATTGTTACAGAGAAACAAAAAACACAAAGTCTTACACTTTCCATAATGTAGTGGAATGAATACATTTCCTATAGCAGAAAGATTACAGCATTACAAAGTCATAACACTTAAAAAATTATGTATGTTTTTTTATTAATGAAATACTTAATAGTGTGTTAGTTACTTGAAATTAATTCTCCAGCGCATGGTCTCCTGCCAGGTTAATGCTAAGACCTGCAGTTTTCCAGATTACAAAATGTATAACAATGTCAAATAAATTAAAGAAGATTAAATCCTAAATATATACTGAGTACCAGGTTGAAACAGCCATTAAAATCATAATCAGCTGCTTTAATGTTTGGAGAAACAAGAAACTCCAGCATGAAAATACTTGTTTAAAAGAAAATGTGTTTAAAAACTGATTTATATTTTACATATAAAATGCATTGGGTTGAATTTAATGACACTATAAAAACAGCATGTATTTTTAACTTCAAATTCTATAGACATATAAATGAATCAAACAGCACCAGATTTCAGAACTTTCAACCTGTTAATTCGAATCTTAATTCACAACCAAACACTTTATAAAACACACAGAAAACATTTACTCACAGATCATCACACAGAGTGGACGGAGCTCCATCCTGTTCTACTGATGATGACTGTCAGAAGTGTTAAAACCTTTACACTTCCTGTTCTAAAATACTGTGTGTGTGTGTGTGTGTGTGTGTCTGGGTGTGTGTCTGTGTGTGAGAAAGAAAGGCAGGAACAATCCTTTATTTGTATGTATTTATGTTACAATTTCTATGTTACAGTTATATGTAATGTACTTTGAGTGTTAAAAACAGCAGTGTGGAAAGTTTCTCTGTCGGTGACCAAACAATGTTTTAAAGAAGTACAAACATATATATATATATATATATATATATATATATATATATATATATATAGAGAGAGAGAGAGAGAGAGAGAGAGAGAGAGAGAGAGAGAGAGAGAGAGAGAGAGAGAGAGAGAGGGGGGTGGTTTCTATATGTGGTGCTAAAAACGTTTGCATGCAGGCAGTTACTATAGGTGGTGTCTGACTACTGCACTAATAAACTCCATTTTTAAAATATGCGAAAGACAGTAAGAATAATCAGTGTATAAGAAGAAAACAGAAACAGGAACAGAAATCTAAGAACAGGTGCACACATAAATGAACATGGCTAGAATTCAAAAAGTAACAATGAAAAGGTAAAAAAAATAAATAGTAAGTCATAAATGACATCTTGGTTATTTGAGTTTTGCTTTCTGGCTCCATGTTTAGTGTAATGCATCATAAGATAGTATAAGATACTGTAGAGGTTTTTATAATGTCTTTCATTATGTTCATCTATTGGTATTTGCTCATTATTGAGTGCTGATAGTGTTTGTGCTGATATTGGTTTCAGAACATGCCACAGAAACAGGGCAGGGCACATGTGTATGTGGTCTAATTTTATTTTAGCTTTTCTAAGAATGAGAAGGACAGAGCATTTCCTCTTTTCTTAGTGGGTAAAGACATACAGCTCAAGTAGACTAGAAAACAAACCACAATTTTTTTATGTCTAACAGCAGGTTCATTCTGCACAGAAAAATTACCAAAAGCAAATATAGCTACACATCTTGTCACAGCTTAATACACATAAAAGTTAATGTACATAAAAATATTGAAAGAAGAAAAATAAGACACCAGAAAGCAAGAATAAGATTCACCTTGGGTGACAAACTAGTGAAAAAGACTCCTGCTCTTACCCACGTGTGTGCAGCAAACACTAGGAGGAGGTGCGCAAAAGACGGTGCACCAAACTCACAAGAAGATCTATTTTGTTTATTTATATTTATATTATATATAATATATATTATAATATATATATATTGTGTGTGTGTGTGTGTGTGAAGTAAATACACAAACTCAGTTAACAAAACAACAAACAAAATTAATATATTGAACAGTTTCTGTAAAGTGCAATTATTCAAACAAACAAAGCATGTGACACTGACTGCTTCAAAGTGAAAGATGTGCTACAAAATAACACCAAAATCTACAAATATCAAAAGAAAGTGACATCACATCCAAACAAAAAAATTTAAACAAACAAAAAAAAATACAGTACAATAGACAAAAACAAAGAGCTAAAACCAGCACCACAGACACAAGCAGAAAATAACAAAACAAAACAATAATATATATATATATATATATATATATAAATAACAGCATTACATTATCATGTTCATGATGGAGGGAAGAGAAACTCTGATGATCTGATGAATTGCAAAACCCTACAACGAATAGTGAGGACGGCTGTCATTGTGGTCTCTCTTCCCTCTATCATTTACACCACATGCTGCATTCACAAAGCAACCCGCATTGTGGCCACTCACACACACACACACACACCACACACACTGCTTAATCTCTTGCTGTCTGGAAAAAGGTACCATAGCATTCGGGCCTCAAAATCAGACTGTTAACAGTTAATTTCCATAAGCCATTAAACTCCTCAACATGTTAAACACACACACACACACACACACACACACACACACACACACACACACACACACACACACACACTCAAACAGAATTATTAGCTATTTCATTACTTTTTGCACACACTTGCAGTTTTTACTGTCTCACTGTCTTAGATTGTTCTTTTCACACTAAATGTCACACACATGCACATCATATTGTGTCCCAGTTAGTTTTGTGTAGTTCTGTGTTTCATGTTACTGTTGCAGGAAAGGGCAAATATCACAACATACCGCTGCACTTCCTTCCTGGGCACTTAAATACAACAACCAATTAGACAAATTATTAACTATAGCCTTTATTATTAAGCCCTTCTCATTTTAAATGTTTACATTTTTCTTTTAACCATTTAAGATGAGGTGAAATAGAGGAAGAGAAAACAATGACATCACCCAAAAACTAAGAGTGATTGACAGTGCTGCTCCCTAAATACACCTTGCATAAGCCACTTGAAGGCTCTTGTTACATTGTATAGGCCAGAAGCAGTGCAAACAGGAGTCAGCTTTATTCTTCTATGCTACTGGAACCTGGTTCTCTCCATTAGCTAAATCCAATGTGGAAAATCAGCTTGTTCCTGAAAATGCATCAAAAGAATTAATATGATAAAATGATTAATGATAATTAAATGATCAATATGATTAAATGAGAATGCACTTTTTTTATGTAATTGTCTGTAATCCACACAGAGAAGTGGAGTGCCATTTTTGTCTACACCAAGGCAATGGGGGAATCATATGGGCTACAACTCTCCCTAATGACCTGTGCATCAAGCAGCTGATTTACATGGGCGTTATTACCCTCATACTCAGATGGTGGCAGGTGCCTGTAGTGCAGCTGAACAGAAACATCTAAAACAGGAATTTCATATGAGATCATTTTGGTACAGCCCACATCACCTTCATGAGCAGGAAACACTAATGATAACCCAGCAACATTTCCCTAAATCACTGTTTATCTTGACGGTCATATTAAAAACTCAAGAGCATCAATTTGTGTCTGAATTGAGTTAGAAGAAGATAAACCAGACATTTCATGGCCCTCACTTCAGATAATAAATTCAGCAAACTAACCACATCAACACTGCTTTAATGACCAGAGTGACTGTTATTATTGAGCAAAACATCAGAACTACCAACAATAATGATAAAAACTTATACTATACCTCTAGACACCAGGACCAGCAGGAGACACTAAAACTCCACCAAGTAGACCAGAATCAAGGGGCTGCAAAAATTAACTACAACCATCAGATAGAAAAAAAGCTACAGAGGTGGAACAAGGGCAAAATCATGTCTGTTCTTCATCACATTCACCAGCACAATGACCAGGACGCTGACTCCTTTTACAAATGACTGATCCATCATGAAGGTGTCTACTACGTTTTTGTTGACTCTGAAGTTCAGTTGATTCTGAAATACTTTGGGTTAACTGATGGATAAGTTGGACTTGTTGCTTTAAGATATCTTTAAGCTCTCCTAATTCAGACCTCTGGGAACTGTTACTTGGTATGTTATGAGAACATCTTTAGATCTGAATACTGAAGCATGCAAATACACAGAACTGAATAATTATGCCCTTGTAGAAATCCAGTAGTGGCCTTCTATTCTCACCTAACGGCTTCACGATACGTACAGAAGCTCCAGCATCCAGTAATAGAAGGATGTGCTGTAGTGCTGTCAGAAGGAACAGAGGCAAATTCAGGGCAGCTACTGTATGACTCGTTCCTGGCAAAGGCGCTTGATGTAAGTAAATACACACAATCCAGATAAACAAAACATAAACCAAAATCAATATAATTGACCAGCATCTGTAAAGTACAATTCATGTTTCAAATAGAGCAGGTGATACTGACTGCTTCAAAATGAAGACAAGCTACAAAACATGAAAGTAAAGAAACAATAGCATCCAGACTAAAACAAAAACAACTCACTAATCAGAAATGATGCAAAAATAAAAACAAAACAAACAAACAAAACAATACTATAGACAAAAACACAAAAGCTAAAACCTGCACCACAGACAAAACAAAAACTTGACCGAAAGTTTGTTGTTAAGATCAGTTTTTCCACTGGCAGTAAGCTGATGTTAAGATAAATTTCAGTGTAACACATTTGTGTAACAGACTTTTCATTTTGAAAAATATTCTCCATTAAACAGGTGTTTCTCCATGATGAGTGAAGTGATTAAGAGAGAGGAAGAATCTATTTTATAAAGAAGAGCAGAGAGAAATAATGTTGAGGCCTAAAACTCTTAATGGAGATTAGAAGAGGAGCAAAAAAAGTGTTTTTAATTCTTTTCCAGTGAATTCTGGAGGACGAAAAACATATTTTTTATACTTTTGTTATAAGGAACTCTGATGAGTGTTTTACTTCTGTTATTACTGTAATTACTCATATACCTTCAATTTCTGTTTTATAGTAAGAAATATAAATAATAACTAATTTATGCTGAATAAATATTAAAATATACATATTGTGATGAAAAGATAAAATGTAGTTTATCACAAAAAAACAGAATTAAATTAAATGTGATTTTAAAATCAGCTGCGTCACACGCTAGTAAATTAGCACATTAGCATTAGAATCAGAGCATGTGATTATTTCATGACATGTATATATAACATTAGATTGATTTATTAGTTGTACCACTATAAAGTCTGTTTAATATTAAGTGTATATTTTTTCAGGATGTTTCAGTGTAAAATAAGTGAATTCTTTGGAAAAGAGGAAGAAGTGTAATTTCATGAGACGACTGAAGGAACTATTACTAGAAATGTTTTCTCCATGAATGTACTGATGATCAGTGATGTCATTATGATTCTGTGTTTAATTCAGTTTTAGTAAATGATAAAATCTTTATATTCATCTGGGACGGTTTACTGTGTATAAATACAGCTGAATGTAAAAAGTTTTAAAGATCTTCAGGATTTTCAGAAGCTCTAGTTAGATGTAATGTTTTGATGTAATTTTGATCAGAATAATTTTTATTTGTTATTAAACCGTATGGAAACTTTGTAGCAGCCCAGATGAATAAAGAGAAAAATCCTTCACTGTGTTTTACTATTTATTCCCCTTGTCTTTGGTCCATTTCACAATAACCTTCATAACAACATAAGAGCTAAAACTAATAAATAAAACAAAACAATATTAAAATTGGCATTTAATAAGACAATTAGGACTTACATTTAAATACAATAATAAACGTTATTTAATATTTATTAAAAAAAAGTCATAAAAAAATAAATTATCCACATATATTACATTTCTACATATGACTGATCTTGTGCTCCTTTTCAACCAGATTCTTTATAAAAAAAAATAAAGAAAATATAAAAAAAAAAAAAACAGTAAATAAATCTATTAAATTTCACCTTTAAAGTGCATTTAAATATCTATATTTATAAGTTTGTAACTCTGTGACCACGTGGTTTCGTGTCTCCCTCTGCTAGCGATCTCGTGCATGCGCGATCTTCACGCGCTTCTGGCAAGCCGCATTTCACTATAAAAGTCTCGATAGTCGCAATAACGTAAATGTTTGAAATATTTTTCAAATTCAAAATAAAAGAAAAACACATGAATAATATTAAGAAAATAAAAATTTGGCAAATATAAGTATATAAAAAATTACTAAATAATGTTATTTACAAACCTGGTAATTACATCCAGATAATTTATATTTTCTTGAAAACCCCAAATAAATGTAAAAAGGCTTGTTTTTTTAATGCATAATTAGAACTATGTGTTAGAATTTGTGTAAATGTTTCATACTACTTATTTATTGTTAATTAAAACAAAAACAAAAAAGACTTTTTCAATTAAATGTTTTTATTAAAATGATTAAACAGAAGCAGTCATTAGAAAACAAAGACCAATAAAACTTAAATGCCAGGTACTTAATAATATATTTAAATAATAAGCAATGTTCTATTTCATTACAAATATTACACACACTGCACATATATTGATATATTGATTGGTAAATGATATCTAGAGCATAGAAATAATAATAAAATAGTCATATAGCTAAAAATAATACAACGTGAAAAGAAAACATACGTTATTTAAATAGTACGTTAGAAATAAGAATACTTAAAAAATAAACTAAACACTTGATGATCCTCTCGTTACTAAAATTGTACTTACTGACAGCATGTACATGAATATTGTCAGGATTTAGATTGTTGTTTCATGATTTGGCCACTAGAGGTCCCCAATGCTTCCTCCTTGTGTTCTCACTGTATGTTAGTCACTGCCGCCTGCTACCTGTTTTCCTGTGTGTGTGTGTGTGTGTGTGTGTGTGTGTGTGTGTGTGTGTGTGTGTGTGTGTGTGTGTGTGTGTGTGTGTTTGTGTGTGTTAAAGTTCCACCATTTCCCAGTTTCTTGCCTCAGTGCTTATATCAGGGGCAACGCTAAATTTCTACTGCATACACAGTTTAACTTGACCACAAGGAACTTGGAAACAGGGACACACACTCACACGAAGGAAATCAGATGCAGTAAACTACAGAGAAGACAACATGAGGGAGCAGTAATGACTTCTACAGAGCTTCTATAAATGCAGTAAATTAAAGTACAGTACAGTGATGTGATGGCCTCTAGTGGCCAAAATATAAAACAACACTTCCAAATATTGACAATATGTTACAAATCCTATTTTTTTTTTTCAAGCTAAATTGTGAAACAAAAAACGTGCCATTTAACACTCAGAAAGATGTTTCAGCTTCTATCACTCTGTATGGTCTTTTGTCGTCATCAGGTTCAGCTGTAAAACACACAATCATGAACACTTCAAATGAGTATCCTATTATATGTGAGAGTTTTATTTTATGGTTATTGAAGAACACTGCATTCTTACTTTGAGCTCTGTAGCATTTCACTGCCAGAATGAAGGTCACCAGCACATACACAGAGACTGTTACTGCACTGCTGAGGAGCTTCAGAACCCATAATGAAGCTACACCATGTGCTTGACTTGGAGGGAGAAATACTAATAGAAAACAAACATGAATAAATAAAAAGAAAAACAATAAATAAATATAACTTGCTGGTCATACATTCAAGTTTAATGCCAAAATACAATTCTCTTGCTTTTAAGTTTGAGAAACTGTCTCTAAATTAATATGATATTTTCTGGAACATATAATTTGGAAAGTTATAAGAACATATACAGTGAGGAAAATAAGTATTTGAACACCCTGCTATTTTGCAATTCTCCCACTTAGAAACCATGGAGGGGTCTGAAATTGTCATCATAGGTACGATTTATTTGTATGATACAGCTGCAAATAAGTATTTGAACACTGGAAAAATTCAATGTTAATATTTGGTACACTAGCCTTTGTTTGCAATTACAGAGGTCAAACATTTTCTGTAGTTTTTTACCAGGTTTGCACACACTGCAGGAGGGATTTTGGCCCACTTCTCCACACAGATCTTCTCTAGATCAGTCAGGTTTCTGGCCTGTCGCTGAGAAACACGGAGTTTTAGCTCCCTCCAAAGATTCTCTATTGGGTTTAGGTCTGGAGACTGGCTAGGCCACACCAGAACCTTGATATGCTTCTTACAAAGCCACTCCTTGTTTACCCTGGCTGTGTGCTTCGGGTCATTGTCATGTTGGAAGACCCAGCCTGGACCCATCTTCAATGCTATAACTGAGGGAAGGAGGTTGTTCCCCAAAATCTCGCAATACATGGCCATCCTCTCTCATGGTCATCCTCTCCTTAATACAGGGCAGTTGCGCTGTCCCATGTGCAGAAAAACACCGCCAAACCATGATGCTACCACCCCCATGCTTCACAGTAGGGATGGTGTTCTTGGGATGGTACTCATCATTCTTCTTCCTCCAAACACGTTTAGTGGAATTATGACCTAAAAGTTCTATTTTGGTCTCATCTGGCCACATGACTTTCGCCCATGAATCCTCTGGATCATCCAAATGGTCATTGGCGAACTTAAGACGTGCCTGGACATGTGCTGGTATAAGCAGGGGAACCTTCCGTGCCATGCATGATTTTAAACCATAACGTCTTAGTGTATTACCAACAGCAACCTTGGAAACGGTGGTCCCAGCTTTTTTCAGGTCATTGACCAGCTCCTCTCGTGTAGTTCTGGTCTGATTTCTCACCTTCCTTAGGATCATTGAGACCCCATGAGGTGAGATCTTGCATGGAGCCCCAGTCCGAGGGAGATTGACAGTCATGTTTAGCTTCTTCCATTTTTTAATGATTGCTCCAACAGTGGACCTTTTTTCACCAAGCTGCTTGGCAATTTCCCCGTAGCTCTTTCCAGCCTTGTGGAGGTGTACAATTTTGTCTCTAGTGTCTTTGGACAGCTCTTTGGTCTTGGCCATGTTAGTAGTTGGATTCTTACTGATTGTATGGGGTGAACAGGTGTCTTTATGCAGCTAACGGCCTCAAACAGGTGCATCTAATTTAGGATAATAAATGTAGTGAAGGTGGACATTTTAAAGGCAGACTAACAGGTCTTTGAGGGTCAGAATTCTAGCTGATAGACAGGTGTTCAAATACTTATTTGCAGCTGTATCATGCAAATAAATAGTTAAAAAATCATATATTGTGATTTCTGGATTTTTCTTTTTTAGATTATGTCTCTCACAGTGGACATGCACCTACGATGACAATTTTAGACCCCTCCATGATTTCTAAGTGGGAGAACTTGCAAAAAAGCAGGGTTCAAATACTTATTTTCCTCACTGTATTTTGGCTTCTTCCTATTGATGATGTAGAAGACAAACAATGTAAAAGTCTCTTTCAGACAGTGCTGTATTATTTATCATGAAGTGATCAAATGGTTAAAAACAGTTACTGATCAGGTTAGTCACAGCCTATAGAGTGTTTAATGTTGGCTTAATAAATAGTATTTAGGAATTAAATGCATTATGCATATTCATGTATATGTGTCTAACCAGCCATCCTGTGCTAATTACTCAGCATATTTCTCTCTTCTACATACAATTCAATCTAACTTGTGTTTATTTAAAAATAGTGTAAATCTGGTGTAATTGCAAGGATTTATTTCTACAGAATCAATTCAAAAAGAAGTACATTTTTGTCATTGAGATTTAAGTAGCTTGAAAAGGTGTAAATGACTTTAAAGTAAAAAAAAAATTCTAATGCCAGAGGATTTTTCTTTTTGAGGAATTTATGAATAATTTTTCACCTCTGACTGAAATCCAGCTTTTCGGTGACTCTCCTCTCTCTGGATGTTTACAGTGGTAGAAACCTTCATCTGACTTTGACACATTATTGATGGTCATCACTCCTGTAGTCTGGTTCTGGAGAATTGATTCATCTTTATAGAAATCAAGACTAGTTGAGATCTTTGTCTTTCGATATAAACAGCGTAAAGTCAGAGGATTTCTCTCAGTTACAGGATGGACAGGACTGTCCAGGATCACATCACCACCTGTAGGACAGAGAAAAGCAACAATACAAGCACAAGATGTGTTAAACCCTCTAATGATCTGTTTGTGACACTACTGTAGGACCAAACTGCCTTTTATAACCATGAGATTGTGGAAGATGTGACAATAGCAGTCAAAAATGTTATTCTTCAATTCTTTTATATTTCAAAGTGCATCGTCTATATTTCAAAGTGCTGCTCCCACAGCAGATCAGTCATCTCCATATCACCCTGTCTTCTACATCTGCCTCTTTCAGATTATGACTGCCTTGTAAGGTGTATGGCCTGAGCATTTCTGCAGCCTCTAAAGCAATGCTGCAGCACTCATGCATCTGTTTTTTGAAGCAGCTTTTGCACATGACACACAGCACGAAGACTCAATTTCTTTTAATCGACCCTTGCGAGGTCTGTTCTGAGTAGAACCCATCTTGGAAAACCTTGTACGACTCTGGCCACTGTACTTTTACTCAGTTTCAGGATGTTACAGATCTTATAGCTTATGTCATCTTTGTGGAGAGCAACATTTTTCAAATCCTCAAAAAGTTCCTTGCCATAAGGTGCCATGTTGAACATCCAGTGGTCAGTATGAAGGAATTATACTTAAAGCACCCAATTTTGACTGCTCTAATACAAGATACACAAATTTATATGGTTCTGTCAAGCAGTCACAAACATGATGAATAGGACATTGGCTTTGGCAATGTTTTGGACATTTACTACTAGAATAGAATAGAATAGAATAGAATAGAATAGAATAGAATAGAATAGAATAGCCTTTATTTGTCACATATAAACTACAGCACAGTGAAATTTTTTGTTCTTCGCAGATCCCAGCTTGCTCAGAAACTGGGGTCAGATCGCAGGGTCAGCCATGATACGGCGCCCCTGGAGCACGGAGGGTTAAGGGCCTTGCTCAACGGCCCAAGAGTGGCATCTTAGCGTTACCCGGGGTTGAACCCCTGACCTTCCGATTGGTATCCTGGCGCCTTAACCACTGGAGCTACCACTCCCCTACTACTACGTCTGTACTCACTTTTGTTGGCATCTATTGACAATAATGACTTCATATTGAGTTCTTTCTTTAAAGCTGCACACTGACAAGTTTTATCCGAAAGTTTAATATGCTAAAATGGTTGATGAAACGTGGGGGTTACTCAATTTCATGAGATACTGTGTGTGTGTGTGTGTGTTCGTGTGTGTGTGTGTGTGTGTGTGTGTGTGTGTGTGTGTGTGTGTCATTGGTTATATGAATGACAAATGCATTTAATTATGCAAAAGAGCAATAAATGACCATTTTCTTGTATTCAATTGTATTAGAGGACAGGAGAAATTTAAAAACTAGTGATAAATGAAGCTTATATGCAAAATCTTTCAATGTTTACTCTATTATAAAACACCAGCACAACGATGCTCTGTTATGGGTTTTATCACCATAACAGAGACTAAGAGAAGGAAACGGCGCTACATGGCTTGAAGCGTCTAATGTAATTGTTTATCTGGAGTAGATGATGACACTGTGTTCAGAAACATTTTGAGTTCTTTAAAAATTTCAAATATTGAATTACTTTTCTTAACAAGATACTAAATTATATTTTATATTTTATTATTAGAAATATGTAATGCCTCTTTTTTAATAATACACTTTTTATGTTTGGTCTGTTTTATATATTAAATTCTACTGATGAGAAGTGATAAAGACTCACTGTGTACTGTGATTTTAACAGATTTACTGCGTTCTCCAGATTCAGACTGACACCAGTAAACTCCAGTGTGTGATGGAGAGAGGGAGCTGATGTTACATGTAGATCCTGAAACTGATGAACAACTGAACGAGGCCTGAATGCTCGTGTCGCGTCTCACTGTCCATCCAGTAGAGTCTCTCTGGTCCTCACAGCTCAGTAAGAGAGAGTCAGCAGTAAAGTGTTGAGATCTGCTGGGATTGATGATCAGAGACATTGGAGGAGATTCACCTGTTCATAATAATATAAATATTATTATATTTAAAATGTATATTAATATTGATTATGGCATTACAAAAAGATTGATTTTGGTTCAAGAAGAAAAAAATTTGTCTTTTGTGTTTGAACTGCTGCATTGTACCAGTGTTAAATTGCAAAATACATACATGCAGAATTTCTTGAATATTTATTGCATTTCCTCACACACACACACACACACACACACACACACACACACACACACACACACACACACACACACACACACACACACACATTTTGAAATTGGCAAATCAGGATCATGTTTATATGAAGTGGTTTATAGCAGTTTTATAGAAAACACTCTGGAATTTTCACTTTTATTTCAATATACAATATTAACATATTTAAAAAAAGTTTTATAAACTTAAACTTTAATCTTGAAGAATATTACACACATTAGTGTCTGTTAAAAAATAACAGCTAAGTAACAATGTGTCACAACAACAAAATAGCTAATTTACAACGGTTAAGTATTTCTTTGCAAAATAAATCACTCAGTTACACATGGGAAAGTTAAAACCAAAAGTTAACAGATAAGAGAGGATCAGTAAAATCTGTACTGATACTATAATGAGACTATTTATGAATGATAACCTTCTGATAAATAATACATATATACATTTCCACACTCACCTGATACAATGAGAGTAACAGAATCACTCGTCTCTGAGATCTGATTGTCACTGCGTCTCCTCCCTCTGCAGGTGTATTTCCCTCTAGAAGAGTCTGGAACAGAGCTGATACTGAACTCCTGTGTTGTGTGTTTTGGGTCGAGTGTGTTATCATCCTTATACCAGTCGTATCTCCACTCAGTGTCTCTTCCTGTTATTATTTCACACCAGAATGTCACAGTTTCTCCTCTGAACACTTGTGTATCAGGCTTTATAATCACCACAGGTTTAGGAGACTCTGTAAGATACAAAAATATCACTGTTATTGTATATGAATACATTTCTTCATATACATATTTAGATAATATAGTTCTTATACAATGCTATTATTTAAACAAGTATTAACATTTTTTTAATTGAAAAGGAAATTTACAGTTCAGTCTGAATGCACAGTAAATCTGCTCACATTTAAATGATTAAACTGTCAAAACAATCACTACTGATGTAAAGAAAAATGTGGATCACAATTTTAAAAACAGATTCTGCACTAAAATAATTAGGTTACTGTACTGATAAGTGACTTTTGCATTATTTATTTATATCTGTTTATACAGATTTTGTAATAAGACAATTCATCATTAGGAATTAAACTTCTTCACCAATGAAATAAAAATGTAAAGGTAACAACAAAAATTGTACATACTGTCTTGTTACCCTTATTAATATTGAAGAGACACAGTTTAGCTAAGTATATTTTAGCCAACACATTTCTTACTTCTTTTATTTGCTCTTAATTCATGCACATGTTCTATCCTATGCTCAGTCTAATTCTTCTGTGATCTTTTTGGTTGTCAGGGAACCACCAGCCACACATCCCTCCAAGGCTCACCCTCACTCACTTTCGGATCTACTTGTTGCTATGATTGATCTCCCAGACTGCCTACCACTCGTGTTCCCCTTACTTCCCTGCTTCTCTCTCCACTTTGGATGTAACGCTCAAGATGCCTGGTCTATATTGTGACACTGGTACAGTTTGGAATTTAAAGTGAGCCTAACCAGTGTGCAACATGTTCTTGACCAGGGGTGTCAAACTCAGGCCCACGGGCCAGATTTGTTTCGTTGTAATTATATTTGGCCCACGAGATCATACCAAATGTGTATTAGAGCTGGCCCGCCACTATATAGCTCATACACCACTAATACTACAAATCCCAGAATGCTTTTTTAGTGCGTCAGTCGAGACCGCTGAAAAACTCTGCGTACTCAGTGCTGAATTTACCCGGCGATTTACTGACTATGAAGCCCAGAAATGCAGATTTGAACTGCCCAGTAATATTTTTGTGGTTGACGTGGAAAGCGCACCAACCAACCTCCAAATGGATCTAAAATCCAGTGTAGAGATACGCTTAAGTCAAAGTACGAGTCTGCGTGTGCTGCACAGTTTCCATGTTTCCTCCACGACACACTGCACCAACTCCGTGCCCAAGTTGCTCTAATATTCTCTATGGTCAGCAGCACATATCTGTGTGAGCAACTGTTCTCTTTGATGAAGATGAACAAAACACCACTCAGGAGTCTCACTGATGAACACCTTCACTTAATCCTGAGTATTTCCTCAGCTCAGAGCCTAAACCCAGACATGATGCACTTGTATCTAATAAGAGATGCAGGTACAGCGTGGAAAATAAGTATTTGAACACCCTGCTATTTTGCAAGTTCTCCCACTTAGAAATCATGGAGGGGTCTGAAATTGCCATCGCAGGGCATGTCCACTGTGAGAGACATAATCTAAAAAAAAAATACAGAAATTACAATGTATGATTTTTTAACTATTTATTTGTATGATACAGCTGCAAATAAGTATTTGAACACCTGAGAAAGTCAATGTTAATATTACAGTAGCCTTTGTTTGCAATTACAGAGGTCAAATGTTTCCTGTTTTTTTTCACCAGGTTTGCACACACTGCAGGAGGGATTTTGGCCCACTCCTCCACACAGATCTTCTCTAGATCAGTCAGGTTTCTGGCCTGTCGCTGAGAAACACGGAGTTTTAGCTCCCTCCAAAGATTCTCTATTGGGTTTAGGTCTGGAGACTGGCTAGGCCACCCCAGAACCTTTATATGCTTCTTACAGAGCCACTCCTTGGTTATCCTGGCTGTGTGCTTCGGGTCATTGTCATGTTGGAAGACCCAGCCTGGACCCATCTTCAATGCTCTAACTGAGGGAAGGAGGTTGTTCCTCAAAATCTCACAATACATGGCCCCGGTCATCCTCTCCTTAATACAGTGCAGTCGCCCTGTCCCATGTGCAGAAAAACACCCTTTTCTCCCTCTATACCCACTCCATTGGTGAAGTCATATCCTCACATGGGTTTTCTTATCACTGCTAAGCAGATGACACTCAACTCATCTTTTCTTTCCCTCCATCAGATACCACAGCTTCCGCTCGGATCTCAGCATGCTTGTCAGACATATCTTTATGGATGAGGGCTCACCAACTTAAACTCAACCCCAGCAAAACAGAACTGCTGGTCATCCCAGGTGATTCATCTCCAGGTCAAGATCTACAAATAACACTTCATGACTCTCTGCTCTCCCCTTCAGCCACTGCTCGTAACCTTGGGGTAACTATGGACAATGAACTGTCTTTTTTCCCACATGTCGCTAATGTTGCTCGTTCTTGTCGATTTCTTCTCTATAACATCCGAAGGATTCGACCATTTCTGTCCATACAGGCTGCCCAGTTGCTTGTTCAGTCTCTTGTCATTTCAAGACTGGACTACTGCAACTCTCTGCTGGCAGGTCTTCCCCTGAACGCTATTCGTCCACTGCAAATTATCCAAAATGCAGCTGCACGACTTGTGTTCAATCAGCCCAAGTTTTCCCACACCACCCCACTGCTGCGCTCCCTTCACTGGCTTCCAGTAGCTGCACGTATCAGATTCAAAACACTGATGCTTGCCTACAAGGCCAAAAATGGACCAGCACCATCTTACCTCAGTGACCTCATCACATCTCGCACTGCACCACGCTGTCTGAGATCCTCCAGCACTGCTCGACTGGTACCACCTTATCTCAGAATGAGAGGTAAGTACAATTCAAGGCTCTTCTCTGTTCTGGCACCGAGGTGGTGGAATGAACTTCCCCTAGATGTCCGTACAGCAGAGTCCCTGATTATCTTTAAGCGACGACTGAAGACCTACCTCTTCCTGAAATACCTAAATTAGCACTTTCCAAGTTTGTAGAATTCGAATTATATTTATATTGAGTTTGTATTCTTGCGTACCAGTGTAGATTTATTCACTACTAGAGATTTAAAGCACGTTTGTACGTCGCTCTGGATAAGGGCGTCTGCTAAATGCCGCAAATGTAAATGTAAAAAACACCCCCAAAGCATGATGCTACCACCCCCTTGCTTCACAGTAGGGATGGTGTTCTTGGGATGGTACTTATCATTATTTTTCCTCCAAACACGTTGAGTGGAATTATGACCCAAAAGTTCCATTTTGATCTCATCTGGCCACATGACTTTCTCCCATGACTCCTCTGGATCATCCAAATGGTCATTGGCAAATTTAAGACGTGCCTGGACATGTGCTCGTTTAAGCAGGGGAACCTTCCGTGCCATGCATGATTTCAAACCATGACGTCTTAGTGTATTACCAACAGTAACCTTGGAAACTGTGGTCCCAGCTCTTTTCAGGTCATTGACCAGCTCCTCCCGTGTAGTTCTGGGCTGATTTCTCACCTTCCTTAGGATCACTAAAACCCCACGAGGTGAGATCTTGCATGGAGCCCCAGTCCGAGGGAGATTGACAGTCATGTTTAGCTTCTTCCATTTTCTAATGATTGCTCCAACAGTGGACCTTTTTTCACCAAGCTGCTTGGCAATTTCCCCGTAGCCCTTTCCAGCCTTGTGGAGGTATAAATGTTGTCTCTAGTGTCTTTGGACAGCTCTTTGGTCTTGGCCATGTTAGTAGTTGGATTCTTACTGATTGTATGGGGTGGACAGGTGTCTTTATGCAGCTAACGACCTCAAACAGGTGCATCTAATTTAGGATAATAAATGTAGTGGAGGTGGACATTTTAAAGGCAGACTAACAGGTCTTTGAGGGTCAGAATTCTAGCTGATAGACAGGTGTTTAAATACTTATTTGCAGCTGTATCATACAAATAAATAGTTTAAAAATCATATATTGTGATTTCTGGATATATTTTTTTAATTATGTCTCTCACATTGGACATGCACCTACTATGACAATTTCAGACCCCTCCATGATTTCTAAGTGGAAGAACGTTCAAAATAGCAGGGTGTTCAAATACTTATTTTCCTCACTGTATCTGACTTCAACCAATCAGAGTAAATCAGAGTGTAGCAAACTGAGCTTGAATTAATGGTGTCTTTATGCACTTTTTCTACTCCAAGGCATGAACTGTTAATAGTTGAAAGATTGCTTTTTTTAATTGAAGGAAATTATTATAATTATTGGTTGTTTTGTTGTTGGCAACCCAGCCATTAGGGAGGCACAAGCCAGTGCATTCTTAGTGCCGGTCCCAAGCCCGGGTAAATGGGGAGGGTTGCGTTAGGAAGGGGATCCAGCGTAAAACATGTGCCAAATCAAATATGCGGATCACAAATGAGAATTTCATACCGGATCGGTCGAGGCCCGGGTTAACAACGACCGCCACAGGTATCGTTAGCCGACAGGGTACCGGTGGAAATTGGGCTACTGTTGGCCGAAGGAGGAAAAGGAGAGGAGGAAGACGTCTACAGAGACGGCAGGGAAAGGAGCAGTGTAGGAGAGTGGAGGTTCGGGTTGGTACTTTAAATGTCGGTACTATGACGGGTAAAGGGAGAGAGATAGCTGATATGATGGAGAGGAGAAAGGTAGATATGCTGTGTGTTCAGGAGACCAAGTGGAAAGGGAGTAAGGCCAGGAACATTGGAGGTGGGTTTAAACTGTTTTATCATGGTGTGGATGGAAAGAGAAATGGTGTAGGGGTAATTCTGAAGGAAGAGTACAGTAAGAGTGTAGTGGAGGTGAAGAGAGTTTCTGATAGGGTGATGATCGTGAAGGTGGAAGTTGAAGGGATGATGATAAATGTCATCAGTGCCTATGCTCCACAAGTTGGCTGTGAGATGGAGGAGAAGGAAAGATTCTGGAGTGAATTAGATGAAGTGGTAGATGGTGTACCTAGGAAAGAACGGTTGGTGATTGGGGCGGACTTTAATGGGCATGTAGGTGAAGGGAACAGAGGTGACGAGGAGGTGATGGGTAGGTATGGTTTTAAGGAGAGGAATGTGGAAGGGCAGATGGTGGTAGATTTTGCTAAAAGGATGGAAATGGCAGTGGTGAACACTTATTTTAAGAAGAAGGAGGATCATAGGGTGACGTATAAGAGTGGAGGAAGGTGCACACAGGTGGACTATGTGCTATGCAGGAGATGCAACCTGAAGGAGATTGGCGACTGTAAGGTGTTGGCAGGGGACAGTGTAGCTAGACAGCATAGGATGGTGGTCTGTAGGATGGTTTTGGAGGCGAAGAAGAAGAGGAGGAGAGTGAGGACTGAAAGAAGAATAAGATGGTGGAAACTGAAGGAGGAAGAGTGTAGTGTGAGGTTCAGGGAAGAGGTCAGAGAGAGGCTCAGTGGTGTTAAGGAGGTGTTGGATGATTGGGCAACTACTGCAGGAGTGATGAGGGAGGCAGCTAGAAAAGTACTTGGTGTGACATCTGGAAATAGAAAGGAAGACAAGGAGACGTGGTGGTGGAATGAGGAAGTGCAGGAGAGCATAAGGAGAAAGAGGTTGGCAAAACAGAAGTGGGATAGACAGAGTGATGAGAAAAGTAGGCAGGAGTACAAGGAGATGCGGCAGCAGGTTAAGAGGGATGTGGCGAATGCCAAGGAAAAGGCATATGAGGAGCTGTATGAGAGGTTGGACACTAAGGAAGGAGAAAAGGATTTGTACCGATTGGCCAGGCAGAGGGACCGAGCTGGAAAGGATGTACTGCAAGTTAGAGCAGTAAAGGATGGAGAGGGAAATGTGTTGACTAGTGAGGAGAGTGTGTTGAGAAGGTGGAGGGAGTATTTTGAGCAGCTGATGAATGAGGAAAATCAGAGAGAGAGAAGGTTGGATGATGTGGAGATGGTGAAGCAGGATGTAGATAGGATTAGTAAGGAGGAAGTGAGAGCAGCGATTAAGAGGATGAAGAGTGGAAAGTCGGTTGGACCAGATGACATACCGGTAGAAGCGTGGAGATGTTTAGGAGAGATGGCAGTGGAGTTTTTGACCAGATTGTTTAACAGGATTTTGGAAGGTGAGAAGATGCCTGAGGAATGGAGAAGAAGTGTGCTGGTACCGATCTTTAAGCATAAAGGAGATGTGCAGACCTGCAGTAACTACAGGGGAATTAAGTTGATCAGTCACACCATGAAGTTATGGGAAAGAGTAGTGGAAGCCAGGCTGAGAGAAGAGGTGACCATCTGTGAGCAACAGTATGGTTTCATGCCGAGGAAGAGCACCACAGATGCCTTATTTGCTTTGAGAATGTTGATAGAGAAGTATAGAGAAGGACAGAAGGAATTGCATTGTGTATTTGTGGATTTAGAGAAGGCGTACGACAGGGTGCCAAGAGAGGAGTTGTGGTATTGTATGAGGAAGTCAGGTGTGTCAGAGAAGTATGTGAGGGTGGTGCAGGACATGTATGAGGACAGTGTGACGGCAGTGAAGTGTGCAGTAGGTACGACAGACTGGTTTAGAGTGAAGGTTGGACTGCATCAAGGATCGGCCCTGAGCCCTTTCCTGTTTGCAGTGGTGATGGACGGTTGACGGACGAGGTCAGACAGGAGTCTCCCTGGACTATGATGTTTGCGGATGATATTGTGATTTGTTGTGAGAGTAGAGAGCAGGTTGAGAAGAGCCTGGAGAGGTGGAGATATGCGCTGGAGAGAAGGGGAATGAAACTCAGTAGGAGTAAGACAGAATACATGTGTGTGAATGAGAGGGAGGGCAGTGGAGTGGTCCGGTTGCAGGGAGAAGAGCTTCAGAAGGTGGAGGAATTCAGGTACCTGGGGTCAACAGTGCAAAGTAATGGAGAGTGTGTTAGAGAAGTGAAGAAAAGAGTGCAGGCAGGGTGGAGTGGGTGGAGAAGAGTGACAGGAGTGATTTGTGATAGTAGGGTATCTGCAAAATTGAAAGGGAAGGTTTATAGGACTGTGGTGAGACCTGCGATGTTGTATGGTTTAGAGACAGTGGCATTGAGTAAAAGACAGGAGGTGGAGCTGGAGGTAGCAGAGCTGAAGATGTTGAGGTTTTCGTTGGGAGTGACGAGGATGGATAAGATTAGAAATGAGTTTATTAGAGGGACAGCGCATGTAGGATGTTTTGGTGACAAGGTGAGGGAGGCGAGATTGAGATGGTTTGGACATGTGCAGAGGAGGGACATGAATTATATTGGTAGAAGAATGCTGAGGATGGAGCCACCAGGTAGGAGGAAAAGAGGAAGGCCAAGAAGGAGGTTCATGGATGTGGTGAGGGAAGACATGCAGGTGGTTGGTGTGGGAGAGGCAGATGTAGAGGACAGGGTGGTATGGAGACGGATGATCCGCTGTGGCGACCCCTAATGGGAGCAGCCGAAAGAAGAAGAAGAAGGTTGTTTTGTTGTTGGCCTGTGAAATAAATTACATTTAAAAGGATCTTGAAAGGCTAGAGAAAGAGAGAGAGAGAGAGAGAGAGAGAGAGAGAGAGAGAGAGAGAGAGAGAGAGAGAGAGAGAGAATAAAAAATAAATACCACTGATGTGTGTTTTATTTCAAATTTCTCATTTGTTTATAATATTAAACTTTGGTTGTTCCAGATTCAATGTTTATGCAAAACTAAAGTTTGTTTCCATATGAAAAGGTTCAACATTACACATCTGGAGAGACGGAAAACATGCACAATTGCAGTCAATTTTTCAATAACTATTGAGATAGGCCCGCGATTTCGTCCCAGTTTTTAATTTTGGTCCACTGTGAATTTGAGTTTGACACCCCTGCTCTAGACACAACATCTCCTGTTACCCAAAAAGCTTTTCTTCCTTAAACTTTATTTTACTGTATATGTACATAAAATGTAACTAACATTTACTTCCTTAACTGCAAATTTAGTTACTAGTTAAACATTTATTAGCAGGAACAACGGTGCTAACTATAATAGATTATTAAACTGAAGACAGATTCAATTTCTTAAATCAATTCAAACATTTAAACATTCATTCAGTCTGCTTACAACCTCACATGTCCAATCTTCTTCATAAATCAGATTTAGTTCATCACATACCGGTGGATGTTTGTCTCTAAAGCTTTGCATTATCCTAGGTAAGGTCTTTGTTGATGTATTTTCTTTCTTTGAGGTTTCAGCTTGTGAAGGTTTTCAAATCTCTCAGGCCAAACAGAAAGATGTGCTGCATTCCAGTGTTTTCCATCACTTACAATGAACGTGCTCGGTGCTATTTGCTGTTGTATAGTCAAAGGTTAAGTGAACTGAGCTTCACCTTTTATTACATGGTACGGCTTCTAAATCTGTAAAATGTTACACTTTTACTTTTTTTTTTTACATTCTTTTTTTGTCTGTGTCTGTGTTAAGTATAAATGGTACTGTGCTGGATGGTACTCCATCTTTCAGATCACTGTGCTTTTTTCATGACTGCTCAATTCAAGCCTTTATTGTATAGTAATGTAAGAGCCTGGTGATCAGTCCTTAGTGTTAACCACTGGTGGAATGAAGTTATCGAAGTAAATGTAATTCATTACTGTATTTATTACATTTCCATTCAGGGAGACATACTTTACCTTCACTAAATGTCAAAGTCAAATATGCTTACTCAACTACATTAAGTGAACTCAATTGTTCCTTTTATTTGTGGATAAGTGGATAAAAAGTTAACTGGTTAAACACACAGCAAGCAACCAACCAGGGTAGAGCACACGATTTGTTTTTAACTTGTTTGATTGCCGCTTGGTAGTGGTGGATTTAGGCAAAAACATTTTATATTTTTGACAGCTCATTTG
The DNA here is from genome assembly GCA_039877035.1 of Silurus lanzhouensis. NCBI lineage: Eukaryota > Metazoa > Chordata > Actinopteri > Siluriformes > Siluridae > Silurus > Silurus lanzhouensis. Next base: position 1,655,363 of record JBCEWE010000253.1, on the reverse strand, counting down.
CACGGTCGTGTCAATTATTAGATAATGTCACAGTGAATGAACCTGCTTGGGACTTGGACTGTGCACCCACCACCTGGAGACGTTCCCTCACTCATACACTCAGAACGGAGAGGTGCGGGTTGGGTGACATCACATCAGTAAGGAGAACTCAATCCAAATTAAAATTATGGATGACAAAAAGGTCTCGACCCTCAGGAGCCCAATTCAGAAAACAAGGTTTACCGGTGGTTTTGAAAGTCTCTGTTTTTAGAATCCACTTTTCTCTTCGCCATTGTGAGGGACTTCACATAACTTTACAATAGGGTTAAATACATTAACAAAAGCTCGACTTGATTGACGCTGGAATGTTCCAAGGTAGGAGGAATTAAATCTAAGACGCACTACGAGACAAAGCATCAAGAGAAGCTGAAAAACCTGAATGCAGAGCAGAAGATACAGAAAGTAGAAGAGTTAAAAAAGAATCTGACTTTCAGCAGATGTTTTTCACCAGAGCAAAATCACAAAGTGAAGCTGGTGTGAAAACAGAGGAGAAATCTAAGTCACGTCAGCCGGTTATTTACTGAGGGAGAGTTTCTGAAGAGCTGCATGATGAAGCTGCAGTGTCTGGTGTTTGACAGGAGATATTTTTATGGAGAGCAAAATATTTTACAATTTTGAAGTTCAAGATTATCTTTTATAAAATGGCATAAGAGCAAAGAAATCTGATAGTTTTGATTTGTTGTTTTTTTAACGTTTACTTAAAAGCACAATTTATATACATTTATTTTAAGGTTTTTATGTTCATATTTCTAACTTTTATAATTTTGAGAGGATATATTTTATTGAATAGCAAAATATTTTGTTATTTAAAGTTTAGGTTTATTTATTCTTATTTTATTAATATTTATGTTCAAAAAACATTGTTTTAGTGTGTTCAATAAACGTTTATCCTGTTCGGCCAGTGACCTAAAGTTTTGGCCCCCTGTGCAATTGAGTTTGACACCCCTGACATAGATGAATATCATTATTAATAACATAATTAAAGGTAAATTGAGGAAATGTATTTCGGAAGTGTGTATTAAACTTTTAGCCCTTCACATTAATCGGTACCCAAGAAGTAGCTCTCAGTGTCAAAAAGGTTGGTGACCCCTGATTTATTAGATATCAATCATTGTTTGACTCATTAATATCATTCTATTAATAGATTTGTGTCCCGAGAGTAACATTAGAGTCTTTGTACATAAACCGAGTTGATTAAGCTTATTTATTAATCATTATGGCTGTCATTAGGGAGGCACAAGCCAGTGCACTCTTAGTGCTGGTCCCAAGCCAGAATAAATGGGGAGGGTTGCGTTAGAAAGGGAATCCAGTGTAAAACGTGCCAAATCGAATATGCTGGTCACGATTAAGAATTTTATACCATATCGGTCGAGGTCCGGGTTACCAACGACTGCCACAGGTATCGTTAGCCAACTGGGTACCGGTGGAAATTGGGCTACTGTTGGCTGAAGGAGGAGAAGGAGAGAAGGAAAAAGTCTGTCGGAAAGTGGAGGTTTGGGTTGGTACTTTAAATGTTGGCACTATAATGGGTAAAGGGAGAGAGGTAGCTGATATGATGGAGAGGAGAAAGGTAGATATGTTGTGTGTTCAGGAGGCCAATTGGAAAGGGAGTAAGGCCAGGAACATTGGAGGTGGGTTCAAACTGTTCTACCATAGTGTGGATGTAAAGAGAAATGGTGTAGGGGTGATTCTGAAGGAAGAATACAGTAAGTGTGTAGTGGAGGTGAGGAGAGTTTTTGATAGATGGTGATGAATGTGAAGCTGGAAGTTAAAGGGATGAGGATAAATGTCATCAGTGCCTATGCTACACAAGTCGGCTGTGAGATGGAGGAGAAAAAAAGATTCTGGAGTGAGTTGGATGAAGTGGTAGATGGTGTACCTAGGAAAGAATTGGGGCAAACTTTAAAGTACATGTACAGTAGGTGAAGAGAACAGATGTGATCAGGTGATGGGTAGGTATGGTCTTAAGGAGAGGAATGTGGAAGGCAGATGGTGGTAGAATTTGCTAAAAGGATGGAAATGGCAGTGGTAAATACATATTTTAAGAAGAAGGATAATCATAGGGTGACCTATAAGAGTGGAGGAAGGTGCACACAGGTGAACTATGTTCTATGTAGGAGATGCAACCTGATGTACTGCAAGTTAGAGCAATAAAGGATGGAGATGGAAATGTGTTGACTAGTGAAGAGAGTGTGTTGAGAAGGTGGTGGGAGTACTTTGAGCAGCTGATGAACAAGGAAAATGCGAGAGAGAGAGAAAGTTGGATGATGTGGAGTTGAGGGAGCAGGAAGTGGATAGGATTAGTAAGAAGGAAGTGAGAGCAGCGATTAAGAGGATGAAGAGTGGAAAGTCAGTTGGACCAGATGACATACCCGAAAGTCAGTAGGAGTAAGACAGAGTACATGTGTGTGAATGAGAGGGAGGGCAGTGGAGGGGTGCGGTTGCAGGGAGAAGAGGTGGAGAAGGTGGAGGAGTTCAGGTACCTGGGGTCAACAGTGCAAAGTAATTGAGAGTGTGTTAGAGAAGTGAAGAAAAGAGTGCAGGCAGGGTGGAGTGGGTGGAGAAGAGTGGCAGGATTGATTTGTGATAGAAGAGTATCTGCAAGAATGAAAGGGAAAGTTTATTGGACTGTGGTGAGACCTGTGATGTACACTTTAGAGACAGTGGCATTGAGTAAAAGGCAGAAGGTGGAGCTGGAGGTAGCAGAGTTAAGGTTTTCGTAGGGAGTGACGAGGATAGACAAGATTAGAAATGAGTTTATTAGAGGGACAGCGCATGTAGTACCAAGGAGAAGGTTCATGGATGTGGTGAAGGAAAACATGCAGGTAGTTAGTGTGAGAGAGAGAGATGTTTTCAGTTAACCCTTGTTTAATTGACAGGTTTTATTTTTAATCATAATTTTTTTGCTTTATGATTATATATTATTATAAAACAAAAAGAAAGAAAGAAATACAACAGCTTGCCACTAGGTCAGTACCCTTAAAAGGACATCTTTGTACCTTATTTACCCCAAAAATGTATAGCTGTTCATTAAGGTACACATTGGTACTCTAATATAAAGTACAAAGGTGTCCTTATAATGGTAGCAAGTGTATATTGTTTACATATTTCAAATTGTATTTTGTGTATGCACAGTAATGGATACTTGCACATTCAAATAATACTTCATTTTGTTCTCTTCTACAGTCCATGTGTGTTCACCCGGACTCTATTTATACTCATCACCACTGTCTTTACTCATTGTTGGTTAATGTCTTTACTACGTTGTATGGATGTGTGATTTACCTGCTCCTTATTATTAAAATTACATCTTTAATGTTACTATTCATCATCCTTGTCTCTCCGTGTACATACTGTGACACATACTTGATATTATGTACAATTAGCAGAGTTAAACATGCTGTAAAATCTCAGTTCAACATTATCTTTATTCTTATTTGAATTTTTCCTTATAATCCTTTAAAACTTGCTAATTATTCAACAAGAGCAACAGGCAGAGTTACTAAACATTGTGCAACACCATTCGGAAACCATATGCTTGACTTTTTTGTAAAAAAAAGAGGTGAAGCGTTTTTTGCTGCTTTGAGCTCATCGCAACCGAATGTTGGATCGTGCACGGGACCGCGGATGCGACTCGAGCTACAGTACTAGGGCGCGTGATGATGACGTGATAAGTGAGTGAATGATTGCCATGGATACGTGAACGTCATGTATAGACTATCTTGTCCCTTTGAATTTTAAATCAGTCTGCATTTATATATATTGCTCCATTAAAATCTCATGTTGCAAACACACACTCTCCACTAAAAAAGTGAGGGGGACGAATTTACTTTTTATAAAAAGTGCGTGGGACATATCCCCCATGTAATCTACGCCCCTGTTCCAAAGAACTGATTATAATACAAAGTAGATGTTTCATTGTTTTTAGATTACACAATAAGGTGATCTCACTGTTATTTCCTGTTTTATGTTTGTAAAAGATACAGTATAAAATAAGATCCGTTACTTCAGTTTACCTGCAGAACACTTTTACAATGAAAATACATAAGGATTTGATTCCTGTATATTTTGCCTCCTGACTGTGGCTGAGTAAAACTTTTGATTAAAATTAGATACTGAGCCTTTAGTTCATGTAGGCAGTGTTTATGAGATGACCTTGATGGATGTATAACAGATTCCAAAATACTGTGTTTATCAGAGAAATTCGCAAACCACCATCATGTGTTTATAAAGTAGATTAAAGCAGTTTTATACAAAACACACATCTTACAGTTTCCACTGTTAATGCAATAGACAATTTAAACCTGTTTAAAAATACTTATATACTTACAAAAAAAATGAAGCATACTGACATTGGATTGTCATTTAATGAAATGTCATTTAATTATTCAGTTTATTATTTAATTTATAAAACCACATTACTGAAAGTGTGACAATAGAATCAGCTGACTATTAGATAAAGAATCAGTTTTTATTAATCAAGAATTTAAATAATAGCAGAGGAAAAATGTGTCAAAACTATTGAAATAGTTGGTACTTGAGAGTAATTCTTTGCTAATTCAATTAATCTGTTTCTTTAATATGGAAAAGTGAAAAATCAAATGCCGACAGGTAAAAGAGGAACACTAAAATAATTACAATAACGCTTTCTTATACAATAAAATCAGATTAAACTCTGTCACAGCAATTAATTCTTTTGTAAAGTAAATGGAGATCACAAAAAAAAAAAAAAAGACAGCACAAAAATAATCAGGTTACTGTACAGAACTTCTACATGTAACACTACTAGTAACAGCGTGCAAACCAACAGTGATTGGTGGTGAGTTAGCTGGATTATCTGTAGTCTAGGTGTTACTGATTCTATAATTTTAAATCACGGTGCCCCCAATAAAAAGTTTATTAAACAATGAAAAAAAAATTAATTAGCAGTAGGGGTTCACTATTACTCTCGCTTAAAAAAAAACTGAACAACACTATTAGTGTTGTGAAGCTTTCCTCTAAAAGAATATTAATTTCAAATAACCAGATGCAAATGCACAATGTAACAAATATGAAAGTAGTTAAACAAAGACTTTGAATTTTTGGATATAAGAAAAAAAAAATCTTAAAGCTAAATAGAACAAAACAAAAACGTCCTTGTGTTTAGGGTAAATGACAAATCTGTTCTCTTTCAATTGTCAGTAGATTATAGACTGAATAAAGAATCAAAAACAGCTCGGTAATGAACTCAACTGAATAAATTCAGCAGCTAGTTGCTGTAATATACCAATATAATTTAACACAATACCCGAAAACAACCCTTGCAAAGTGTGTAAAATGTCCTTGACCAAGCGCTTGGATTTCGTTGGGGCCCAAATTCGGTTACCATACCTTATTGGTCATCATGTGGAATGACTCACTTTACATGCAACATTCAAATGCTTACGTACAATTGTGTTCAAAATTATTCAACCCCTAATGCTGTAAATGGTTTTAGGGAATTTAGTGTACATTTGTAATTGTATTCAGAATGAAATCCTACAAGGACTTCTTAAAGAACCATATGCAACTAAAATGACATCAATTAGTTTTGTAATACAGTAGTAAATGTTTCTTTTGTGAATTCTTCATTGACATAATTATTCAACCCCTTAAAGACTACCACTCTGAAGAACAGAGGTTCAATGAAGTGTTTTCAATCAGGTATTGAAAACACCTGTGGATATCAGGGAGCAGCAATAAAGCCTAATAAGCACCAATTAGGCAGCTTTAAAATGACTGTGATACTCAGCTCCTTCTAGACATTTACTGGTGTGGTTACAAACATGGTGAGGTCAAGAGAATGGTCCAGGAAGACAAGAGAACAGGTGATTACTCTTCACAGGAAGGGCAATGGCTATAAGAAGATTGCAAAGATGTTAAACATACCAAGAGACACCATAGGAAGCATCATTCGCAAATTCAAGGCAAAGGGCACTGTTGAAACGCTACCTGGTCGTGGCAGAAAGAAGATGCTGACTTCGACTGCTGTGCGCTACCTGAAGCGTAGAGTGGAGAAAAGTCCCCGTGTGACTGCTGAGGAACTGAGAAAAGATTTGTCAGATGTGGGTACTGAAGTTTCTGCTCAGACAATACGGCGCACCCTGCGTAATGAAGGCCTCCATGCCAGAACTCCCAGGCGCACCCCCTTGCTGTCCCCAAAGAATAAGAAGGGTCGACTGCAGTATGCCAAAAGTCATGTGGACAAACCACAGAAGTTTTGGGATAGTGTTCTGTGGACTGATGAAACAAAATTAGAACTGTTTGGGCCCATGGATCAATGCTATGTTTGGAGGAGGAAGAACAAGGCCTATGAAGAAAAGAACACCTTGCCTTCTGTGAAGCATGGCGGGGGGTCAATCATGCTTTGGGGCTGTTTTGCTTCTGCAGGTACTGGGAAGCTTCAGCGTGTGCAAGGTACCATGAATTCTCTTCAGTACCAGGAGATATTGGATGACAATGTGATGCAGTCCGTCACAAACCTGAGGCTTGGAAGACGTTGGACCTTTCAACAGGACAATGATCCCAAGCATACCTCCAAGTCCACTAGAGCATGGTTGCAGAGTAAAGGCTGGAACATTTTGAAGTGGCCATCGCAGTCACCAGACTTAAATCCGATTGAGAACCTCTGGTGGGACTTAAAGAAAGCAGTTGCAGTGCGCAAGCCTAAGAATGTGACTGAACTGGAGGCTTTTGCCCATGATGAATGGGCGAAGATACCCGTAGATCGCTGCAAGACACTTGTGTCAAGCTATGCTTCACGTTTAAAAGCTGTTATAACTGTAAAAGGATGTTGTACTAAGTACTAAGATTGAACTGTATACACTGATACAAAATGGTATATATCTCTCTCTCTCTCTCTCTCTCTCTCTGCAAAGAACCAAGCAATTTACATTACAAAATATATTGGGCAAATTTGTTGGTATCCCTCTACGAAAAAGACTAACCTATTACTTATTGTGAAGGAGAATGTCAGGAAGTCATGGGACACGATGAAAGGCCAGATAATTCTGTCAGAAGTGCTTGGGTGTTGGGTTTCAGATCAGAACTTATACAAGCCCACTGCAGAAGAGTTCAGTGTTTTTGTTGTTAGTGTCTGGGTACTTTTAGTGGTATGTTTTGGGTAATTGTTTGATTGGAGAACCCATGAGCTGTGACTGATGCTTAACAGTCTGATGTCAGACAGTACATTTCACTCCAGAGTGCACTGATTTAAAGCTACCTCTGCCAGACTCTTTTCTTTTAAACCTTTATTTCTTTATCTGTGAACATACAGCTGATGCTCCTCACTAAAAAGTTCCTGTTTTGTCTCATTAGTCCAAAGGACATTGTTCCAGAAACATTGTGGCTTAGTCAGTATGCATTTTAGCACATTTTTAAGACAACAATAAGCCTAAAACAGCAGTCTAATTCAATTATTTATATTTTTAATGGATACCAGTAAATTTTCATTTTCACATTTGTATAGATACAAACATACAATTTCCCAATTCATAACTCCTTATACACACACTGATCTCTCACACTGTACAGATTTTACAGCCTCTTAAACTCGTTGGTTCAGTATAAAAGTTCACACTCAGGCAGGTCTCGACTCAAACATTTTAATGTTTCTGAAATAGTAAAATTGCATTTTACAGCCTCTGAGCAACACATTTTGGTGATGTCAGTAAATGTCACATAGTTGGGTAAAAGTAGAGATACAGTAGGTAAGTTATTACTTTAGTAAAAGTGTCCCTTTTGTACTTTTACTCAAGTGAAAATCTAAAGTATTTGCCTTTAAATGTACTTAAGTTTCCAATGTTCTCTGACTTATTAATGTTATAATTTACTATTGTAGCTATAAAGAAACTCACTCACTCACTCACATACACACTCTCTTTCACTCACTCACTCACTCACTCACTCACTCACTCACTCACTCACATACACACTCTCTTTCACTCACACACTCACACACTCTCTTTCACTCACTCACTCACATACACACTCTCTTTCACTCACTCACTCACTCACTCACTCACTCACTCACTCACTCACATACACACTCTCTTTCACTCACACACTCACACACTCTCTTTCACTCACTTACTCACTCACTCACTCACTCACTCACTCACTTTCTTACACTCTCTCTTTCACTTACTCACTCACTCACTCACTCTTTCACTCACTTACTCACTCACTCACACACTCTCTTTCACTCACTTACTCACACTCTCTTTCACTCACTTACTCACTCACTTATTTACTCACACACTCTCTTTCACTTACTCACTTACTCACTCACTCACTCACTCACACACTCTCTTTCACTCACTTACTCACTCACTCACACACTCTTTCATTCATTTACTCACTCACTCACACAATCTCTTTCACTTGCTTACACACTCACTCACACACTCTTTCACTCACTTACTCACTCACTCACATACACACTCTCTTTCACTCACTCACTCACTCACTCACTCACTCACTCACTCACATACACACTCTCTTTCACTCACTTACTCACACACTCTCTTTCACTCACTTAATCATTTACTCACACACTCTCTTTCACTCACTTACTCACTTACTCACTCACACACTCTTTTTCACTTACTCACTCACTCACTCACTCACTCACTCACTCACTCACTCACTCACTCACACACTCTCTTTCAATCACTTACTCACTCACTCACACACACTTTCACTCATTTACTTACTCACTCACACACTCTCTTTCACTCACTTACTCACACACTCACTTTCACTCACTTTCACTCACTCAGAGGCTCTCCAAATCTGGAGACTCCAAATCACAGTGTGCTGTTCTCTCTGTATTTTCTTTGCCTCTTATTTAAAGTCACAGTAGATCCTTGATGAGTTAAAACTTCATTACCTACATCATGATTAAACGTTTTTATCCACTCATAAATAAAAGGAACAACTGATTTAGCAAAATGTAGTTGAGTAAAAAGTAAGATATTTGACTTTAAAATGTAGTAAATATAAAGTAAAAGTCTCTCCAAATGGAAACACTTCAGTAAAGTAGAGATACGTGAAAAAGCTACAGTGATGAATTACATTTACTTCATTACTCTCTAACACTGGGTGACATTTTTTACCAAAGCTAGATGAGTGTTATACCACTTGTTTTTCAGTTCACCTCACACCAGTCCTGTTCGGCCATGTTCACACTGCCTCTCTTTATTAATATAATACTTTACAATAATTTTATAATGAAACAATTATAAATGTTTTCTGTATTTACTTGTGTAAATGATGTGATATTGTGAACTGGGAAATGTTGTTTATATATTCAGAGTTGCACAGAATTATTTAACAAAACGTTTCTTACTCACCAATAACATTTACCCAGAGTGCATCACTGTAGTGTGTGTAGTAAACTGGGTTTCCTCTTGCAGCTCTGCACCAGTACCGACCTTCATCAGAGACTCTAACTGATCTGATGGTGTAGGAGTGTGTTTCAGTCTCAGTCTCACGGCTCTGTGTGGGTGTGATCCAGTAAAACTTCCATCCAGCAGACTGCAGCTTCAGTGTACAGTACAGAGTCACTGAGTTTCCTGTCAGTGCAGCTCCTTTAAGGTCTGATGTGAGTTCAGGTTCAGGTTTTTTTGCTAAAAATTAAATATAATTTTAGTCTTTATTACATATATCACTTCTACAGTAAAACATTAATACTCTTTGTGTCGATGCCACACAACCTATAACGACTTTAAAAAATATTTGTATTTAGATTGTGATTCATGACTGTGATGTGAAGAAGAAAAGGGAAATTTAATGTAAAGCTCCACTGTGGTTGAAGTGAGGGTCTAAAAATGTTTTTGTTTTGTAAACACTGTGTTTACTCATAAACAATAAAAATGAATAATTGTTGCCACCTAACAGCAAAATATACATCCTTAAATGTATATAAAGAAAATACACTGCAAAAAATCTCTACATACTCAGTAGATCTAAGTAACATTCTCTATTTCCCAGTCTACCTTTATCACCTAATTTATTAAAACAAAAAACATTTACTATATTTACTTAATGTATGTGAATCTGTAACTAATTAACTGAACACTGTGTTGTTCCAAATTTACTTTGCTTATATCTTGAATATCCTTCAATAATAAACATCTGTACATGACAACTAGCTTGTGTTGTGGTTTACAAAACTATAAAAAGGTAAAAAAAAATAAACAACAAAAAGCTATTTAATATTTTGTCCTCCACATCTTTAATAGCCAGGCAGCATCTTTTAATCCTTTGAAAATCCCTTAGACAACTAACTACAGCTCAGTGACTTAGATACAACATATTCTTTTTTTAAATGAGAAAAAAACATATTCTATTAGAGTTCACCTTGGAAAATGTACCAGTAGATGGCAACCATTTCTTGTATACATATTATAAATATATATATATATATATATATATATATTATATATATATATATATATATATATATATATAATATATATAATATAAATTATTTGCATAACCTAGCCATTAGTGAGGCACAAGCCAGTGCACTCTTACTGCCGGTCCCAAGCCCGGGTAAATGGGGAGGGTTGCGTTAAATCCAGCGTAAAATGTGCCAAATCAAATATGTGGATCACAAATGAAAATTTCATACCGGATCGGTCGAGGCCCGAGTTAACATCGACCGCCACAGGTATCTTTGGCCAACAGGGTACCAGTGGAAATTCGGCTACTGGTGGCCAAAGGAGGAGAAGGAGAGGAGGAAGACGTCTACAGAGACTGCAGGAAAAGGAGCAGTGCAGGAGAGTGGAGGTTCGGGTTGGTACTTTAAATGTTGGTACTATGACTGGTAAAGGGAAAGAGATAGCTGATATGATGGAGAGGAGAAAGGTAGATATGTTGTGTGTTCAGGAGACCAAGTGGAAAGGGAGTAAGGCCAGGAACATTGGAGTTGGGTTTAAACTGTTCTGTCATGGTTTGGATGGAAAGAGAAATGGTGTAGGGGTGATTCTGAGGGAAGGGTACAGTAAGTGTGTAGTGGAGGTGAAGAGAGATTCTGATACGGTGAATAACGTGAAGCTGGAAGTTGAAGGGATGATAATAAATGTCCACAAGTTGGCTGTGAGATGAAGAAGAAGGAAAGATTCTGGAGTGAATTACAGTTGTGTTCAAAATTATTCAACCCCCACTGAAATTGATTGTTTTGGTCGGTTTGTCATTGATTATGATCATTCAGTCATCCTGCTTACAATTAAATCAAAGAGGCACGTGTAGGTCAGACAAATATAACATAACATTTATAATGAAATAACCACAAATGTCTTTTCTGAGCTCACATCATTATCAGTTTTATTCAACCCCCAAGTGACATTCAATCTTAGTACTTAGTACAACATCCTTTTACAGTTATAACAGCTTTTAAACGTGAAGCATAGCTTGACACAAGTGTCTTGCAGCGATCTACGGGTATCTTCGCCCATTCATCATGGGCAAAAGCCTCCAGTTCAGTCACATTCTTAGGCTTGCGCACTGCAACTGCTTTCTTTAAGTCCCACCAGAGGTTCTCAATCGGATTTAAGTCTGGTGACTGCGATGGCCACTTCAAAATGTTCCAGCCTTTACTCTGCAACCATGCTCTAGTGGACTTGGAGGTATGCTTGGGATCATTGTCCTGTTGAAAGGTCCAACGTCTTTCAAGCCTCAGGTTTGTGATGGACTGCATCACATTGTCATCCAATATCTTCTGGTACTGAAGAGAATTCATGGTACCTTGCACACGCTGAAGCTTCCCAGTACCTGCAGAAGCAAAACAGCCCCAAAGCATGATTGACCCCCCGCCATGCTTCACAGTAGGCCAGGTGTTCTTTTCTTCATAGGCCTTGTTCTTCCTCCTCCAAACATAGCGTTGATCCATGGGCCCAAACAGTTCTAATTTTGTTTCATCAGTCCACAGAACACTATCCCAAAACTTCTGTGGTTTGTCCACATGACTTTTGGCATACTGCAGTCGACTCTTCTTATTTTTTGGGGACAGCAAGGGGGTGCGCCTGGGAGTTCTGGCATGGAGGCCTTCATTACGCAGGGTGCGCCGTATTGTCTGAGCAGAAACTTCAGTACCCACATCTGACAAATCTTTTCTCAGTTCCTCAGCAGTCACACGGGGACTTTTCTCCACTCTACACTTCAGGTAGCGCACAGCAGTCGAAGTCAGCATCTTCTTTCTGCCACGACCAGGTAGCGTTTCAACAGTGCCCTTTGCCTTGAATTTGCGAATGATGCTTCCTATGGTGTCTCTTGGTATGTTTAACATCTTTGCAATCTTCTTATAGCCATTGCCCTTCCTGTGAAGAGTAATCACCTGTTCTCTTGTCTTCCTGGACCATTCTCTTGACCTCACCATGTTTGTAACCACACCAGTAAATGTCTAGAAGGAGCTGAGTATCACAGTCATTTTAAAGCTGCCTAATTGGTGCTTATTAGGCTTTATTGCTGCTCCCTGATATCCACAGGTGTTTTCAATACCTGATTGAAAACACTTCATTGAACCTCTGTTCTTCAGAGTGGTAGTCTTTAAGGGGTTGAATAATTATGTCAATGAAGAATTCACAAAAGAAACATTTACTACTGTATTACAAAACTAATTGATGTCATTTTAGTTGCATATGGTTCTTTAAGAAGTCCTTGTAGGATTTCATTCTGAATACAATTACAAATGTACACTAAATTCCCTAAAACCATTTACAACATTGGGGGTTGAATAATTTTGAACACAACTGTAGATGAAGTGGTAGATGGTGTACCTAGAGAAGAACGATTGTTGATTGGGGCAGACTTTAATGGGCTTGTAGGTGAAGGGAACAGAGGTGATGAGGAGGTGATGGGAAGGTATGGTTTTAAGGAGAGGAATGTGAAAGGGCAGATGGTGGTGGATTTTGCTAAAAGGATGAAAATGGCAGTGGTGAACACTTATTTTATGAAGAAGGAGGATCATAGGGTGACATATAAGAGTGGAGGAAGGTGCACACAGGTGGACTATGTTCTATGCAGGAGATTGGAGACTGTAAGGTGTTGGTGGGGGACAGTGTAGCTAGACAGCATTGGATGGTGGTCTGTAGGATGGTTTTGGAGACAAAGAAGAAGAGGAGAAAAGTGAGGACTGAAAGAAAAATAAGATGGTGGAAACTGAAGGAGGAAGAGTGTAGTGTGAGGTTCAGGGAAGAGGTCAGACAGGGGCTCGGTGGTGATGAAGAGGTGCTGGATGATTGGATTACTGCTACAGGAGTGATGAGGGGGGCAGCTAGAAAGGTACTTGGTGTGACATCTGGAAAAGAAAGGAAGACAAAGAGATGTGGTGGTGGAATGAGGAAGTGCAGGAGAGCATAAGGAGAAAGAGATCGGCAAAACAGAAGTGGGATCGGCAGAGTGATGAGAAAAGTAGGCAGGAGTACAAGGAGATGCGGCAGCAGGTAAAGAGGGATGTTGCGAAAGCCAAGGAAAAGGCATATGAGGAGCTGTATGAGAGTTTGAACACTAAGGGAGGAGAAAAGGATTTATACCGATTGGCCAGGCAGATGGACCGAGCTGGGAAGGATGTACTGCAAGTTAGAGCAATAAAGGATGGAGAGGGAAATGTGTTGACTAGTGAGGAGTATTTTAAGCAGCTGATGAACGAGGAAAATATGAGAGAGAGAAGGTTGGAGGATGTGGAGTTGGTGAAGCGGGATGTGGATAGAATTAGTAAGGAGGAAGTGAGAGCAGCGAATAAGAGGATGAAGAGTGAAAAGTTGGTTGGACCAGATGACATACCGGTAAAAGCATGGAGATGTTTAGGAGAGATGGCAGTGGAGTTTTTAACCAGATTGTTTAACAAGATTCTGGAAGGTGAAAGGATGCCTGAGGAATGGAGAAGGAGTGTGCTGGTACCAATCTTTAAGAATAAGGGAGATGTGCAGACCTGCAGTAACTACAGGGGAATTAAGTTGATCAGTCACACCATGAAGTTATGGGAAAGAGTAGTGGAAGCCAGGCTGAGAGAAGAGGTGACCATCTGTGAGCAACAGTATGGTTTCATGCCTAGGAAGAGCACCACAGATGCCTTATTTGCTTTGAGGATGTTGATGGAGAAGTATAGAGAAGGACAGAAGGAATTGCATTGTGTATTTGTGGATTTAGAGAAAGCGTACGACAGAGTGCCAAGAGAGGAATTGTGGTATTGTATGAGGAAGTCAGGTGTGTCAGAGAAGTATGTGAGGGTGGTGCAGGACATGTATGAGGACAGTGTGAAGGCAGTGAAGTGTGCAGTAGGTACGACAGACTGGTTCAGGGTGAAGGTTGGACTGCATCAAGGATCGGCCCTGAGCCCTTTCCTGTTTGCAGTGGTGATGGACAGGTTGACGGACGAGGTCAGACAGGAGTCTCCCAGGACTATGATGTTTGCGGATGATATTGTGATTTGTTGTGAGAGTAGGGAGCAGGTTGAGAAGAGCCTGGAGAGGTGGAGATATGCGCTGGAGAAAAGGGGAATGAAACTCAGTAGGAGTAAGATAGAGTACATGTGTAAATGAGAAGGAGGGCAGTGGAGTGGTGCGGTTACAGGGAGAAAAGGTGGAGAAGGTGGGGGAGTTCAGGTACCTGGGGTCAACAGTGCAAAGTAATGGAGAGTGTGTTAGAGAAGTGAAGAAAAGAGTGCAGGCAGGGTGGAGTGGGTGGAGAAGAGTGGCAGGAGTGATTTGTGATAGTAGAGTATCTGCCAAAATGAAAGGGAAAGTTTATAGGTCTGTGGTGAGGGAGGCGAGATTGAGATGGTTTGGACATGTGCAGAGGAGGGACACGAATTATATTGGTAGAAGAATGCTGAGGATGGAGCCACCAGGTAGGAGGAAAAGAGGAAGGCCAAGAAGGAGGTTTATGGATGTGGTGAGGGAAGACATGCAGGTAGTTGGTGTGAAAGAGGCAGATGTAGAGGACAGGGTGGTATGGAGATGGATGATCCGCTGTGGCGACCCCTAATGGGAGCAGCCGAAAGAAGAAGATATAAATTCTTTGCATTGTCTATCGCCTGATTAATAATTTACACACTCCTGTGTGTAGATATGTTTGTCTTTTTTTGGTGGATTTACATGAAAAAGTTATAGTATCTTGTTATTTTCTCTTGTTCTCTATCAGATTTGTAAAGTTTTGTTTTTGTAGAGGAATTATATAGTCATGAGTGTACAATTACAAATACTTTTCCAAATAAAAAGTTTAAACCAAAAAAAAATAAATAAAAAATACTCCACTGCCATCTCTCATAAACATCTCCATGCTTCTACCGGTATGTCATCTGGTCCAACTGACTTTCCACTCTTCATCCTCTTAATTGCTTCTCTCACTTCCTCCTTACTAATCCTATCCACTTCCTGCTTCACCATCTCCACATCGTTCAATCTTCTCTCTCTCTCTCTCTCTCTCTCTCTCTCTCTCTCTCTCTCTCTCTCTCTCTCTCATTTTGCTCATTCATCATCTGCAAAAAATACTCCCTCTATCTTCTCAACACACTCTACTCACCTGTCAACACATTACCTTCTCCATCCGTTATTGCTCTAACTTCCAGCACATCCTTCCCAGCTCAGTCCTTCTTCCTGGCCAATCGGTAGAAATCCTTTTCTTCTTCCTTAGTGTCCAACTTCTCATACAGTGGTGTGTATGTGATTTCCTGATTTCTTATAATTTTTTTGCATGTTCGTCACATTTTAATGTTTCATCAAACTAATTTAACTAGTAAAAGATAAAACAAGTGAACACAACATGCAGTTTTTAAATGAAGGGGAAAACAAAATCCAAAACTACATGGCCCTGTGTGAAAAAGTGTTTGACTCCCTGTTAAAACAAAAAAAAAAAACAGGTTTATCACACCTGTTTTACATTTTTCTAGCCCAGGGTCACCAACGTGGTGCCATGTTGGTGACCCCTGTTCTAAATGTCCTTATATACGGGGTGGTGCGGGAAAAATGGAAAGATGGCCGCCGACCTGGAAGCGCGTGCCGCAAAACCAGATGTATGTGAATTCCATTGTACTGTAAGAGTTCTCAGTATGTACAGTAGCTGTTACTATATTGGCACTGTTCATGATGCACTTTCCTCTTTACCAAACTATTTTTGATTTCATAGAGTAAACATTACTTTGGAAAATTGGAACACAAAATGCTTAATTACACACATGATATTAATGGATCATGTGCTGGGAACATTTAGTGTTATATTTCATTTTATTATTATTTATTCATTATAATGAGTGCGAGTCATAGATACAAATGAGTGACAATGAAGCTATCTGAAAATTGTGTAGAACAAATCTGAGAACAAGGTTTTTGATACAATTTAAATATTAATATATATAAGTAATAACATGTATTAAAGTAATAAGAAACACACACTTACTTGATACAGTGAGTGTAACAGGATCACTGATCTCTGAGCTCTGAGAGTCACTGTGTCTCCTCCCACTGCAGGTGTATTCACCACTGTCAGAGTCTTTACTTGGGTCACGGCTGAACTCCTGTGTTGTTCTGTATGGTTGCTCTCTGGAATCTTTTTTATACCAGCTGTATGTCCATTTAGTGTCTCCTCCTTCCTGAAGTTCACACTTAAAATTCACTTTCTCTCCACTAAACACCTGTTTACCAGGTGTTGTAATAACCACAGGTTTGGGTCTCTCTGTAAAAAAAAAAAAAGAAAAAAAAGAAAAATATATATACTATTTTGAATGTATGAAATAATACATGTCCCCCCATCCGAGGGTTGTCCCCCCAAAAAAAAGATTATTTTAAAAAATCGCACTCTCTTTTATATTTATTCTCTATTATATGAAAAATATATGTATGTATACCTAAATAATTGTGCATTTAGAAACAGTTGAGTTCCCCCTCCCCTTCCTCACAGTGGTTTGACCCACTGCCTGCGTTCCCAGTTCATCTCACCTGCTCTACACACACGAGTCAGGTGTGTGTCTGCGGCTCAATTAATGTTCAACTCCATTAACTAGAGTATTTTATTCACTTTAAATAAAGCGATTCTCTTTAATGTAGTTGATGCAGACTCATTCATAAATTAGTTGTGGCAAAAATGCTGATTAGCGATGTAATTTTCCATGAATCTGCTCTATTAGCGATTAAAATATAACTTATCTAGTGAACGTTAGCTTGTTTACAATTGCTTGTAGCATAGTGCACTGACACTAACACACCAAAGCCATTTTCCATGCAATGTTTTATTTGGGACGACTTGGTATAATATTAATTTAACATTAACACACAATGAGCATATTGTTTATCTGTGCATTTACTAAATGAGCACTGTGCTACGTCCCAACTGACCCCACTGAATTTTCTTTGCAATTTCTATTCTGTTCTTAATTGACTTAATTAATTTGTAAATAAAATGTTAAACCTTTATTTTAATTTCTTGTTTTTATTGTTGTGATTATTTATTTATTTTTTGGTAGTTTTACTTAATTTATGTAAAGTCAAAAATTTTAATTGATGCAGTCTCCATGCTACTATATTAATGATAGAAACAAAGTTTTTCACTGTGGGGACACTGTGTATTTATACTGTAAGTGTAATTTGACTATTATTTGTGTCCCCCTTCAAAAATTGCTCATGAGAAATTTTATATTTATTGTCCCCCTACTGTTAAATGAAATTACCGCCCATGCAAGTAGATCTTTATTGCTAAATTAATTCAGTTAGTGAAATACTGAACTTATTAATAACGTATTTGGACCCACAAAAGTACTTTGTGTTAAAATGAAATAATACTTAAATGTTCTTTTGATATCTGACCACACCCCCTTATATGACATCACATAATTTAATTTTTTTTTTATTTCTACCAAGCAGTTCCACTACAAGTTCAGAAGACAGAAAATACATAATGCTGGGTTTAACTGCTCCAATATACCAAGATCTTTTTAGATCTTAATTTAATCAATGCCTGATGATAGAAATTTAAAAATGAAAAGTAAACAGACAGAAGCTATAAAGTAATTATAATGCATGTGAGTTATAGTTACAAATCATAGCAGTGAAGCTCACTGAAAAATAGTGTAAAAGATATCTGAAAGCTGAAATTTTTACTTTAATTTAAATATATTTAAAAAAGTAATAACGTATTAAAGTAATAAGAAAAACAAACACATACTTAATACAGTGAGTGTAACAGGATCACTGATCTCTGAGCTCTGAGAGTCACTGTGTCTCCTCCCTCTGCAGGTGTATTCACCACTGTCAGAGTCTGTAACTGAGTCACGGCTGAACTCCTGTGTTCTGCTGAATGGGGGATTTCTTCTATTATTCTTATACCAGCTGTATGTCCACTCAGTGTCTCCTTCTCCCTGTAGCTCACACTTAAAACTCACTTTCTCTCCACTAAACACATGTTTACCAGGTGTTATATTCACCACCGGTTTGGGTCTCTCTGTCAAAAGGAACAGAAATACTATTTTGAACATATGAAATTATTTTCAGCATCAATATATTAATATAAAGTAACATTATTGAAATGAAATACAGTACAGTTGTGTTCAAAATTATTCAACCCCCACTGAAATTGATTGTTTTGGTCGGTTTGACATTGATTATGATCATTCAGTCATCCTGTTTACAATTAAATCAAAGAGGCACGTGAAGGTCAGACAAATATAACATAACATTTATAATGAAATAACCACAAATGTCTTTTCTGAGCTCACATCATTATCAGTTTTATTCAACCCCAAAGTGACATTCAATCTTAGTACTTAGTACAACATCCTTTTACAGTTATAACAGCTTTTAAACGTGAAGCATAGCTTGACACAAGTGTCTTGCAGCGATCTACGGGTATCTTCACCCATTCATCATGGGCAAAAGCCTCCAGTTCAGTCACATTCTTAGGCTTGCGCACTGCAACTGCTTTCTTTAAGTCCCACCAGAGGTTCTCAATCGGATTTAAGTCTGGTGACTGCGATGGCCACTTCAAAATGTTCCAGCCTTTAATCTGCAACCATGCTCTAGTGGACTTGGAGGTATGCTTGGGATCATTGTCCTGTTGAAAGGTCCAACGTCTTCCAAGCCTCAGGTTTGTGATGGACTGCATCACATTGTCATCCAATATCTCCTGGTACTGAAGAGAATTCATGGTACCTTGCACACGCTGAAGCTTCCCAGTACCTGCAGAAGCAAAACAGCCCCAAAGCATGATTGACCCCCCGCCATGCTTCACAGAAGGCAAGGTGTTCTTTTCTTCATAGGCCTTGTTCTTCCTCCTCCAAACATAGCGTTGATCCATGGGCCCAAACAGTTCTAATTTTGTTTCATCAGTCCACAGAACACTATCCCAAAACTTCTGTGGTTTGTCCACATGACTTTTGGCATACTGCAGTCGACTCTTCTTATTCTTTGGGGACAGCAAGGGGGTGCGCCTGGGAGTTCTGGCATGGAGGCCTTCATTACGCAGGGTGCGCCGTATTGTCTGAGCAGAAACTTCAGTACCCACATCTGACAAATCTTTTCTCAGTTCCTCAGCAGTCACACGGGGACTTTTCTCCACTCTACGCTTCAGGTAGCGCACAGCAGTCGAAGTCAGCATCTTCTTTCTGCCATGACCAGGTAGCGTTTCAACAGTGCCCTTTGCCTTGAATTTGCGAATGATGCTTCCTATGGTGTCTCTTGGTATGTTTAACATCTTTGCAATTTTCTTATAGCCATTGCCCTTCCTGTGAAGAGTAATCACCTGTTCTCTTGTCTTCCTGGACCATTCTCTTGACCTCACCATGTTTGTAACCACACCAGTAAATGTCTAGAAGGAGCTGAGTATCACAGTCATTTTAAAGCTGCCTAATTGGTGCTTATTAGGCTTTATTGCTGCTCCCTGATATCCACAGGTGTTTTCAATACCTGATTGAAAACACTTCATTGAACCTCTGTTCTTCAGAGTGGTAGTCTTTAAGGGGTTGAATAATTATGTCAATAAAGAATTCACAAAAGAAACATTTACTACTGTATTACAAAACTAATTGATGTCATTTTAGTTGCATATGGTTCTTTAAGAAGTCCTTGTAGGATTTCATTCTGAATACAATTACAAATGTACACTAAATTCCCTAAAACCATTTACAGCATTGGGGGTTGAATAATTTTGAACACAACTGTATATAAAATATAATAGTTTACATGGTCAGATGTGGACTAATTTATTCAACAATTACTACTGATAAAGGAAATGTAGATCATAATGTAAAATAAAAGTCTCAGACATTAAATTAATCAAGTTACTCTTCTGAAAGTTTTTAGATTCAAAATTAATATTTATTTCTGAAATAATTTTAATTTATTCTTTAGTCAGATTTTAAGGATTTTTTGCAATGAAACAAAATATCGAAGGTAAAAAAACTCTAATGCTAGAAGCTCACTTTCACTTTCACTCTCTCACACACACACACACACACACACACACACACACACACACACACACACACACACACACACTCACAAAACAGAGATCATTAAAGCAATATGAACACAGTAAAAATCTCTGCATACTCAGCCGAAGATCTAAGTTACAGTCTGTAGATCCCAATTTACCTTATTCATATTAAGTCCATTAAATCCTTGAATCTTGCATCCTGTTATTACTTATACTGTATATAGTTATGATGGAGCTGCATAATTTGTTATATAGTGTTGCAGGAAGGTGGTGACTTGCTATTATTCCATACATTCCACAGTAACTCCTTAATTCTCACAAAAATATTGCATACAACTTCAAGTACATCTCCATTCACCTCTAATCTCTACCAGAACACATTCTTTACTTCAGATTCCTTCTCCAGTCTTTACTTGGTCTGGGAGTCAATAAGTAAACCAACAAAAACTATAAATAAAGAAAACACATCATTTAGTTATGGACAAAAAATTTACCCCATATAAATGTTGTATAATAAAGCGGGGAAAGTGAATGCAAGTTCGAATAAGTTGAATTGAAAGTGCACCCAACCCAAATAAAAAAAATTACACAAAACAAAATCAAGAATAAATACATGAGCAAAGAGCAAAACCTGACTGTTAGAGACATGACACAAAGATTGACAAAAAGGGCAGTTTTCGTTGCAGTTACTGTATATACACAAGTGCTAAATAACATGAATGTGATTGTACAGACTCATTTATCATCCCCATAAAATGCCAGGTCCAGAAAAGACTACTTATGATTGTTTTTCTCAAATTTACTTCCTACAATATGACTTCAGTTCACAGTGTTTATTTACAGGTGTGCACATTTTCCAGTCAAGTTTGTTTTTAATAGATTACAACCTTTGAGTGGGACGTGGCATACAAGTGCCAAGCATCTCTCGGGGAACTCCTTCAAGACTGTTGGAAGACCATTTCAGGTGACTACCTCTTAAAGCTCATCAAGAGAATGCCAAGAGTGTGCAAAGCAGTAATCAAAGCAAAATGTGGCTACTTTGAAGAACCTAGAATATGACATTTTTCATGTGTTTTACACTTTTTTGTTATGCATATAATTCCATATATAATTCCACATGTGTTAATTCATAGTTTTGATGCCTTCAGTGTGAATCTACAATTTTCATAGTCATGAAAATAAAGAAAACTCTTTGAATGAGAAGGTGTGTCCAAACTTTTGGTCTGTACTGTAACTGACAGAATAATTTGGCCCTGCACCCGCTCCCTGACAGAAAACTCACTCACTAAATCAATGTTTAAATCTGATTTAAGCTCTGAGTAACATTTTATCATCTTAACTAAATTTGTACTGTATGGCCACTTATTTTTTAAATGAACAGACTGAGATGAAGGTGGTGGATAAACAGAGGGTTAAAGGCCTGGTTTAGGGGCCCAAAAGTGGCAGGTTGGCGATAACAGGGCACAAACACCCAATCTGCCCAGAACCTTAACCACTGAGGTACCACTTCCTCCAGTTACTTCCAGGGTCACATGCATATTGTAGGCAAATAAAAAAAAAAAACCCAAATATATATATATATATATATATATATATATATATAATATATATATATATATATATAAATCACCTGCTTGTGCACCATGGATGAGTCCAGTCAGCACTAAAAGTAGAAAATGAAAGAAATAAACAAACATAAGAAATTATTGGTAGTAAACAATAAAAGTTGCTGTTAAAAAAAAAAAAAAAAAAAAAAAAAACAGATACATTGTTAATATCTAAATGTTCATTCCTTTCTAATACTGTATATGCTGATTACCAGGGCTAGTTTATTCATAAGAATTCTATACTATAGCAAATAAGGTCATGTATATTGAGTGAATCCACAACATACAAACCACAAGGTAGTTGTCACAAACACTTGTTTTTTTCATGACAAACCAACTGTTGCCATTGTTACAGAGAAACCAAAAAACACAAAATCTTACTGTTTCTAAAATGTA
This sequence comes from Silurus lanzhouensis, assembly GCA_039877035.1. Lineage (NCBI taxonomy): Eukaryota > Metazoa > Chordata > Actinopteri > Siluriformes > Siluridae > Silurus > Silurus lanzhouensis. The sequence continues at coordinate 1,632,876 of JBCEWE010000253.1, read as the reverse complement.
GTGGAATAAATACCTTTCCTATACCAGGACGATTACAGCATTACAAAGCCATGACACTTAAAACTCTTACTATTATTGTTATTCCTCTCATTAAAAAGATCACATGAACCATTTTTTATTAATTAAAAATAATCATTTACTTAAATACTTAAATTCAACAGCAATGTTTTCCACATTACAGAGTAAAGAAATATCACCAAAATATGAAATAAATTTAGGAAGATTAAATCCTAAATATATAGAGAGTTCCAGGACAAAACAGCAATTAAAATCATAATCACAGCTTTAATGTTTGGAGAAACAAAAGACTCCAGCATGCAAATATTTGTTTAAAAGAGACTGTGTTTAAAAACTGATTTATATTTTACAAGTAAAATGCATTGGGTGGAATTTAAACACAAGACAAACAATAACATGTATTTTTACTCTAAATTCTATAGACATATAAATTAATCAAACAGCACCAGATTTCAGAACTTTTAACCTGTTAATTGGAATCTTAATTCATAACCAAAGACTTTATACAACCCACAGAAAACATTTACTTACAGATCATCACACAGAGTGGACGGAGCTCCATCCTGTTCTACCGATGATGACTGACAGAAGTGTGTGTTAAAACCTTTACACTTCCTGTTCTTACATACCAATGATGTGTGTGTGTTTGAGAGACAGACACAGAGAGAGAGAGAGAGAGAGAGAGAGAGAGAGAGAGAGAGAGAGAGAGAGAGAGAGAGATGTGTGGTTTTTGTATGTGGTGCTAAAAACGTTTGCATGCAGTCAGTTACTATAGGTGGTGTCTGACTACTGCACTAATAAACTCCATTTTTGAAATATGTGAAAGACAGTAAGAATAATCAGTATATAAGAAGAAAACAAATCATGGGCTAATCTGAGAACAGGTGCACACAATAATGAGCATGCCTAGAATTAAAAAGTAACAAAGAAAAAGTACAAAAAAATGAAATAAAATGAAAAAGCAAGTCATTAATGATATCATACATTATGTTTATGCTGTAAACCGAATGCACAGCAGCCACACTGCAGGAGAAACTCTTTGCACTGATCAGGAATTTGTGACTGTTTCCTTGATTCCTGCTGCTGTAGAAGGTCACAGTGTTCATGGTAAAATTTCAAGTTATGTGCTTTCTGGGCTCAATGTTTAGTTTAATGCATCATAAGATAGTAAAAGATACTGTAGAGATTTTTATAATGTCTATCATTATGTTCATCATATCATTGAGTGCTGATAGTGTTTGTGCTGATAGCACATGCCACAGAAACAGGGCAGGGCATGTGTATGTGTGGTCTGATTTTATTTTAGCTTTTCTAAGAATGAGAAGGACAGAGCATTTCCTCTTTTCTCAGTGGTTAAAGTCATACAGCTCAAGTAGAGTAGAAAACAAACCACAATTGTTTTTTATTTCTAAGTTCTGTTAAACAAAAGTCACATGTTAAAACTACACAAATAAAACAGCAGGTTCATTCTGCCCAGAAGAATTACCAAACACAAATTTAGCTACACATCTTGGTCACAGCTTGATACACATAAAAGTTCATGTTAATGAAAACATTGAAAGAAGTGAATTGCTTCAATTATAGAAAAGTAAGAACACTCACTTCCAAACAAAAACACCAAACAAACAAACAAACAAACCCAAATACAACTCATTAGACAGAAATGGCAGAACTAAACAAAACAAAACAATAGACAAAAACCACAAGAGCTAGAAGCAGCACCACAAACACAAACAGCAGTTTGACCTGAAGTTGGCTGTAAAGATCAGAATAACGTTGTTTCACACAAAACACTATTACCACTGGCAATAAGCTGATTAATGATAAATGGAGGCAAAAACCCTACATAGATAGCTACAAATGAAAAACACTAATAAGGGTTTTAGAATTAGAGAATCAGAGCTACTTCATTCATCAAATCAGCTAAGAAAACACACAGTGGCAAAACTACTATTTGCATTCAGAAAAATTGTTAAAAAGTCAAGTTCTTTCTTGAGAACACTTTTAAATCTGGTCTAGAAAGGATGCCCACAGCATTGGGTACAAAAACAAAATAAACCAAAAATATAGCTGCAAGCACTGATTACCATGGCTCAATCAACTAAGGCATTGAAGACCATAAGGAAGAATGCATTAGGAACATCCCCAATGAGTTTCGTTCCGGTCGACTATGTTTACATTTTGTAATAGTTGCTCGAAATTCATTGGCCGATTGCGGCCATTTTTTTTTAAATAGGTAAATGTCCTTGTGGCATTGCAGGCCTTTTTCAGGGTGATTAGACAAACAGTTGTGTAGTTATAGCCGTTTTTATATTTCTTCCCTCTTAGAAAGCCAATAAGTAGCAAAGCTACGCAATTTTTTATTTGTCCAAACATTAGATTAGATCTGATATATAGGTGTACAGGGTTTGGTAAAAATATCTCATTGTTATAATCATTTAAGTAAAAGTGAGCCGCCTATTTTAAATGTTTTGTTTATCCATTGTGATGGTGAGTCGAAAGTTCAACTTTTTTGGTCCCAATCAGGCAAAAAACCTAGGACTAGTCAGCAAAGGTAGTTTTTTAAGATAATTGAGAATAATTAATGCACATCATGAGGAGGTCTATCAAATTATATGAAGATCGAGTGTATATTTGAAAAATCGTGCAAAATACAATCATTTATATAATAAAAAACATGAAATTGCCCTAAGTGGCGATTCCTTTAAAAAATCTTATAGCCCTTCGAGGCCATGCATCAAACATGCCCACTTGTAGAGCAAACACATCATTTCTTTGTTTTGACCCAAGTACAAGGACATAAAACTTTTGAGTGTACAACAAACAGTGTACGAGCTATGGCCAAAAATGTGTGACATTATGTTTTTGGACTGTAACGCCCCATTTGACCAATATGGTTGATAATTTATTAATCTCTCCCCAAATTAAGCTCTACCATTTGGTCTGCACGATTTGTTTAAAGGCAGAATAATAATAATAATAATAATAATAATAATAATAATAATAATAATATTAATAATAATAATATTAATAATAATAATAATAATAATAATAATAATAATAAATATAGTTGCAAGGAGCAATTAGCAGGGTTCAAGCACCTAAGGCATTGAAGCTCATAAGGAAAAACACTTTATGAACCTGCCTGTCAACTTTCAATCCAATCGGCCTCTGTTAACCTTGTGTAATAGGTGATCCATATTCATTGGCCAATAGCAGCCATGGTTTGTGAGCTACATGAAAGTCCTCATAGACCTGTATGGCACATTGGACACAGACACTGCATGACATGTTTCAGGTCGATTGAACCAATGGTTGCGTAGTTATAGCCATTTTTATGAATTATATATAGCGTCACCAAGTGGTCAAGCACTTTAATTATTTTATTTGACAAAAGATTGAGCTCATTTACTTGTTTATTGAGTTTGGTGAAGATCGTATTCCATTCATGTGTTATAGCCTGTTTAGTAAAAGTGGTCCTTAATATTTCAAACGTTTTGGCGACCCTTTGCAACGTGAATTTGTTTTTATATGTTTATAATAATAATTATATTTATAATTATTGATATTCACTGTCCATCAAATTAGGGCTGCAGCAACTAAAAGATAATATCGATTATAATAGATAATGAAATATGTTGTCAACACATGCCTTTATCGATTATTGGGCTGTTCAATTTCGGATTAGATTAGATTAGATTCAACTTTATTGTCATTACACATGTACAAGTACAAGGCAACGAAATGCAGTTTAGCATGATGGTAAGATACACAGCTGCTTCTGAAAATGACAGTACAGGGTCAACCGGCAGCAGGAAAAAGTGTGTGTCACAAGTCATCCAAGATGTGGGAACATTTTATATTAAAAGCAACAAAAGAAACTGTACCTGGACGTTATGCAAAGCTGAGCTTGTGTGGTATGAAAGTACCACAGTGATGCACGAGCACATGAAAAGAAATCACAATGGTGTCACGGATGAAGGTGAAACATCAATATACTGAGCTATGAGTGCAATATAAATGTAATACATAATATGCTTTTTCACAAAAATCCTTGTTGTATTGCTGTATTATTTCCGTTTTCTATTTTTGAGTAATCATTGTTAATTTTGCTGTTTGCTGTTAAGAGACTTTTATTTTGATATTCGCTCTTGTTGTTATGCGGACTGATATTTTGAAGTGAGCGCGCGCCCCTCGTTAGTTTGCATTGCATATGCTGGAGAGAGGAAGGCTTTTGTGAGAGCTCTTAAATTAAAAAGATAATTAAGATTATTAAGTGTAGAAATCCACTTGATTCCACTTTGTAAACACTTCTGAGACTATGAGATGTTCTGGTGTATGTTTTATGTGTAAGTGGATTTAGAATGTGAGGATTTATTGTATGTATGCAGTGTTAATGTGCTTCTGAGATGTTAGCAGTTAACAAGTGTTTGTATTATACAGGAATGCAGTGTCACAAAGTGCCCACGAGTGAATTATCTCCTTATTGACATTAATCCACAGAAGAGGAGTGTTGAATGGTGGTAAGACTGTTAATAAACTCTCTCTGGTGAACTGAAGTGAAAGTGTCCTGAGTTTTCCTTCAACACAACGCAGATGAGAGAAGCAGCGGTTATCAGCAGACCGGCTTCATCAGCACGGTGAGTAAAAACTGTAGAATCCTCATCATGTGAAAATGCTGCAGTTTAATGAAGTGCTATTGTGTATTTATCTTTCCTGTGTATTTGTTTGTAACTTATTTTTTATTTTATTTTTTTAAATCAAGCCTGTTAGCTTCCTGCTTTTCTCCGTTCCATCCTCTTTTTATAGCTTTTGTCTACTACAAGAAGTTTGGAATAAACAGAACCAAAGGGGGGGTGTCCAAGTGGGTGGGACTTGAGCTCCAAGTAGGAAGTTCAAACCTCCTGGGGCTTTTGATTGATTGATTTAATGTCTTGTACATGAGCTGGATTCTGAAGTACATGGATTTAGTTTCAATTCGTTGGTGAAAAAGAAGAGACGACAGAGAGTTGAGTAAGTTTGTTAGTTTGTTTGTTTTAAAGTAAATTAAGGAGAGAATTGTTTAATAGAGTCTGCTATCGCTTTAAGAGCAGAAGTACAGATACACATCCTGGGAAGGGCAGACGAGCTCCAAGGAATCTATTCTGAAGCATCCAGGATCTTGCAGTCTGTCGTTCCTGCAGTCCAAATACTCCAATGAGTTCTAATATTTTACAATGAGTTTTAATTCTACATAGAAAAAAGCATGGCACCATTTTTTATGTTCTCTTTAGAAATGTTAGGTGTTTGTATGAGTGTCTTGTTTGAGTCGTCATTCATTTTACAACTGGAATGTTTTACTTGTGTATGTCTTCTTCTTCTTCTTCTTCTTTCGGCTGCTCCCATTAGGGGTCGCCACAGCGGATCATCCGTCTCCATACCACCCTGTCCTCTACATCTGCCTCTCCCACACCAACCACCTGCATGTCTTCCCTCACCACATCCATGAACCTCCTTCTTGGCCTTCCTCTTTTCCTCCTACCTGGTGGCTCCATCCTCAGCATTCTTCTACCAATATAATTCATGTCCCTCCTCTGCACATGTCCAAACCATCTCAATCTCGCCTCCCTCACCTTGTCACCAAAACATCCTACATGCGCTGTCCCTCTAATAAACTCATTTCTAATCTTATCCATCCTCGTCACTCCCAACGAAAACCTCAACATCTTCAGCTCTGCTACCTCCAGCTCCACCTCCTGTCTTTTACTCAATGCCACTGTCTCTAAACCATACAACATCGCAGGTCTCACCACAGTCCTATAAACCTTCCCTTTCAATTTCGCAGATACCCTACTATCACAAATCACTCCTGTCACTCTTCTCCACCCACTCCACCCTGCCTGCACTCTTTTCTTCACTTCTCTAACACACTCTCCATTACTTTGCACTGTTGACCCCAGGTACCTGAATTCCTCCACCTTCTGAAGCTCTCCTCCCTGCAACCGGACCACTCCACTGCCCTCCCTCTCATTCACACACATGTATTCTGTCTTACTCCTACTGAGTTTCATTCCCCTTCTCTCCAGCGCATATCTCCACCTCTCCAGGCTCTTCTCAACCTGCTCTCTACTCTCACAACAAATCACAATATCATCCGCAAACATCATAGTCCAGGGAGACTCCTGTCTGACCTCGTCCGTCAACCTGTCCATCACCACTGCAAACAGGAAAGGGCTCAGGGCCGATCCTTGATGCAGTCCAACCTTCACTCTAAACCAGTCTGTCGTACCTACTGCACACTTCACTGCCGTCACACTGTCCTCATACATGTCCTGCACCACCCTCACATACTTCTCTGACACACCTGACTTCCTCATACAATACCACAACTCCTCTCTTGGCACCCTGTCGTACGCCTTCTCTAAATCCACAAATACACAATGCAATTCCTTCTGTCCTTCTCTATACTTCTCTATCAACATTCTCAAAGCAAATAAGGCATCTGTGGTGCTCTTCCTCGGCATGAAACCATACTGTTGCTCACAGATGGTCACCTCTTCTCTCAGCCTGGCTTCCACTACTCTTTCCCATAACTTCATGGTGTGACTGATCAACTTAATTCCCCTGTAGTTACTGCAGGTCTGCACATCTCCTTTATGCTTAAAGATCGGTACCAGCACACTTCTTCTCCATTCCTCAGGCATCTTCTCACCTTCCAAAATCCTGTTAAACAATCTGGTCAAAAACTCCACTGCCATCTCTCCTAAACATCTCCACGCTTCTACCGGTATGTCATCTGGTCCAACCGACTTTCCACTCTTCATCCTCTTAATCGCTGCTCTCACTTCCTCCTTACTAATCCTATCTACATCCTGCTTCACCAACTCCACATCATCCAACCTTCTCTCTCTCTGATTTTCCTCATTCATCAGCTGCTCAAAATACTCCCTCCACCTTCTCAACACACTCTCCTCACTAGTCAACACATTTCCCTCTCCATCCTTTACTGCTCTAACTTGCAGTACATCCTTTCCAGCTCGGTCCCTCTGCCTGGCCAATCGGTACAAATCCTTTTCTCCTTCCTTAGTGTCCAACCTCTCATACAGCTCCTCATATGCCTTTTCCTTGGCATTCGCCACATCCCTCTTAACCTGCTGCCGCATCTCCTTGTACTCCTGCCTACTTTTCTCATCACTCTGTCTATCCCACTTCTGTTTTGCCAACCTCTTTCTCCTTATGCTCTCCTGCACTTCCTCATTCCACCACCACGTCTCCTTGTCTTCCTTTCTATTTCCAGATGTCACACCAAGTACTTTTCTAGCTGCCTCCCTCATCACTCCTGCAGTATTTGCCCAATCATCCAACACCTCCTTAACACCACTGAGCCTCTCTCTGACCTCTTCCCTGAACCTCACACTACACTCTTCCTCCTTCAGTTTCCACCATCTTATTCTTCTTTCAGTCCTCACTCTCCTCCTCTTCTTCTTCGCCTCCAAAACCATCCTACAGACCACCATCCTATGCTGTCTAGCTACACTGTCCCCTGCCAACACCTTACAGTCGCCAATCTCCTTCAGGTTGCATCTCCTGCATAGCACATAGTCCACCTGTGTGCACCTTCCTCCACTCTTATACGTCACCCTATGATCCTCCTTCTTCTTAAAATAAGTGTTCACCACTGCCATTTCCATCCTTTTAGCAAAATCTACCACCATCTGCCCTTCCACATTCCTCTCCTTAAAACCATACCTACCCATCACCTCCTCGTCACCTCTGTTCCCTTCACCTACATGCCCATTAAAGTCCGCCCCAATCACCAACCGTTCTTTCCTAGGTACACCATCTACCACTTCATCTAATTCACTCCAGAATCTTTCCTTCTCCTCCATCTCACAGCCAACTTGTGGAGCATAGGCACTGATGACATTTATCATCATCCCTTCAACTTCCACCTTCACGATCATCACCCTATCAGAAACTCTCTTCACCTCCACTACACTCTTACTGTACTCTTCCTTCAGAATCACCCCTACACCATTTCTCTTTCCATCCACACCATGATAATACAGTTTAAATCCACCTCCAATGTTCCTGGCCTTACTCCCTTTCCACTTGGTCTCCTGAACACAGCATATCTACCTTTCTCCTCTCCATCATATCAGCTACTTCTCTCCCTTTACCCGTCATAGTACCAACATTTAAAGTACCAACCCTAACCTCCACTCTCCTACACTGCTCCTTTCCCTGCCGTCTCTGTAGACGTCTTCCTCCTCTCCTTTTCCTCCTTCGGCCAACAGTAGCCCAATTTCCACCGGTACCCTGTCGGCTAACGATACCTGTGGCGGTCGTTGTTAACCCGGGCCTCGACCGATCCGGTATGAAATTCTCATTTGTGATCCGCATATTTGATTTGGCACATGTTTTACGCTGGATGCCCTTCCTAACGCAACCCTCCCCATTTACCCGGGCTTGGGACCGGCACTAAGAATGCACTGGCTTGTGCCTCCCTAATGGCTGGGTTGTTTTACTTGTGTATGTGAGATCATTAAACTTTGTCTTTTATATTGATCCTCATTTTTTCTTTACCATCCACAGTAACAAACCTTGTGCCCTGTTTCTATTGGGTATTTACTTTCCCTTTCTTTAAAGGAGTGGTGTAGTCGCATTGCTTCATCAAACTCCTCTTAAGGGATTATTAGTATTAGTAGTGTTTATCTTCCCCTCCCTTCACCTCACCACATATCATTTTATTCAGTTTTAGTAAATTATTAAATAATTATTAATCTGGCTGGTTTACAGTCTTTAAATACAGCTGGCTGTAAGAAGTTTAAAGATTTTCCGAAGTTTTAGTCTCTGCATTAGATGTAATTTTGAAAAATTTGATGCTCATTAAAACTTACGGAAACCTGATCATTAAATAAACTACATATCTGGATATTTTCTGTTTTCTGGTAAACCCCCAATAAATGTATAGAGGCTTGTATTTTTTTATACATAATTAATGTGTGCGAGTTTGTTTAGATAATTCCTACTAGTTATTTAAAGTAAAAAAAAAAGTAACCTTTTTCAGTAAATTATTATTAAAACAAACAGAAGCAGATAGTTGCAAAAAATAAAAATAAAAAATAAAAATATTAAATGCCTGGGAACTTAAGATATTTAAATAATAAGCAACGTCCCATTTAATTACAAATATTACACACTGCACATTTATCCCTGAGTAAATGATATCGAGAGCATAATATTATTTAAATAGTCATATAGCTAAAAGCACATTGTGAAAAGGAAATAAATGCAGGTTATACAAACAACATCTTAGAAATAAAAAATAAATAATAGAAACACCTGATTAGAAATTGTACTTAAATTGTACTTTTTTGATCCTATCAAATACTGATTATGATGTTCATGATTTGGCCACTAGAGGTCCTCAGTGCTTCCTCCATGTGTTTTCTCTGTATGTTAAATAGTCACTGCTGCCTGCGTCCTGTTCCCGCTGTGTGTTCAACTTCCACAGGTTTATAGTTTCTTGGCTCGAACTCGGGTTGACAGTGTAAGAGTTGGACACAGCAGGACAAAAATAACAATCCAAAAATTCAGAATTGAAAATATTAAAGGTGAAATAAAGGGGCAAAGCAACAATTCTCCTGCATACAGTTTCTTGACCAAAAGTCTGGACATAAAGTGAAACTTGCACACGATTTCACATCACCAGGAAAACATGTACACACGAAGGAAATGCAGTAAATGAAAATACAGAGAAGATAAAATGAGGGAGCAGTGATGTTCTATAGTTACAGACAGACAGACTTTATTGTAATTTATACAATTAATTGAACATTGCAGATGCTGCAACATAAAGAGTGCAAACTTACAATTCAAAATAAAAAATAAAATAAAATGTGCAAATTGTCAGTGAATGTGTGTAAAATAACAGTGAATTATGGGAAGCTGAATCTGTTAGAGAATGAACTCCACTGCCTCTGTATGGAATCATGTAGTGGGTGGGAGGATTTTTCATGATTGACAGGAGTTTGTTCAGTGACCTGTTGTCCCTCACTGTCTCCAATCTGTCCAGTTTGTGTCTGATTATGTATTCAGCCTTGCGGATGATTTTATTGATCTTGCCTGCATCCCTGACACTGATGCTGCTCCCCAGCAGACCACAGCACTATAAAAAGCACTTTCCATAACAGACTGATAAAAGATTCCCAGCATCCTGCTGCATACAGGATCTGAGCTTCCTCAGGAAATAAAGTCTGCTCAAACCCTTCTTATACACAGCGTCCGTGTTGGTCCTCCAGTCCAATCTACTGTTCAAGTGAACTCCCAAGAACTTGTAGTCGTCCATGACCCCAAATCCTCACCCATGATGGTAACAGGTTTAATCACAGGTTTAACCGGTTTAATGAAACAAGTCTAAATCCTCACAGAATGTGTTCTCTTACACTGGAAACTGTTTATGTAAAAGCTAAATTATGAAACAGAAAACCTGCCATTTAACACTCAGAAAGATGTTTCAGCTTCTATCACTCTGTATGGTCTGTTATCATCAGGTTCAGCTGTAAAACACAATCATGAACACTTCAAATGAGTCTGTTATTAAATGTGATGGTTTTATGTGATGGTTAATGAAGATTCTTAATTTGAGCTCTGTAGCATTTCACTGCCAGAATGAAGGTCACCAGCACATACACAGAGACTGTTACTGCACTGCTGAGGAGCTTCAGAACCGACAGTGACGCTGCAGAACCTGTTTACATTGAAGAGGGGAATACTGATATAAATAAATATATAAATACAATTATACAAAGCATTCATTTGCTGGTAATTTTTTTATTTTTTAATGCCAAAATACAATTCTCCATCTATTAAGTGTGAGAAACATTTTCTAAATTTATATGATCATTTTTGAAACATTTAATAGAGCATTAGGAAAATTATTAGAAGAAATATATTTGCTTCTTCTTATTGATTATGTAGAAAAAATAAATAATCTCCTAATACAAAGTTTAGTTTGTAAAATTCACACTTTCTATCAGACAGTGTTGTATTGTTTAACATGAGGTGATGGGCAGGTTCACACTTCTCAGGTTAGTCACAGACTGTAGCTGGTTGTCTGTACAGTGTCTAATGTGCGCTTTAATAAATAGTATTCAGGCCTGAAATGTGTTATGATTATTGATGGATACTCATCAACACAGAGTCTAAACCAACCACACTGTTAGGTAAATACAACCTAACATTTATTTTAAAATGTATTAATTTCTACACCATAAATTCCAAAAAAGCAATAAATATTTGTACTCACTTTTAAGCAGCTTGAAAAGTGTAAATGACTAAAGCCATAAATATTTTCTGATTCCTGAAGAGTATTCTAGATGAATATATGAATATTTTCTCACCTCTGACTGAAATCCAGGTTTTCGGTGACTCTCCTCTCACTGGATGTTTACAGTGGTAGAAACCTTCATCTGACTTTGAGACACTGCTGATGGTCATCACTCCTGTAGTCTAATTCTGGATGATTGAATCATTTTTATAGAAATCAATACCAGTTGAGATCTTTGTGTTTCGATATAAACAGTGTAAAGTCAGAGGATTTCCCTCAGTTACAGGATGGACAGGACTGTCCAGGATCACATCACCATCTGTAGGAAAAGGAAAAGCAACAATAAAAACACAAAGTGTGTAAAAGTATAATTTTATCATGCAGACCTCTAATGATCTGTTCCATGTGACACTGCTGTAGAAACAAACTGCCATATTTGATACCAGAAGATTGTGGAAGATGTGAAAATAGAAGTCAAAAATAATAATATTTAATTCTAAATGCTGCAAAATGCTGAATCCTCTATAAAGAACACTTTATATCAGGTAACTAGGAGGCTATAATAACATGTGCTAAGCTAAATACATGATCTGAGCATGTGTATGAGACAGGAGTGTAAAGGATTTATGGTTAATGTTTGTTGCTTTAGTAGTAAGTTTTTAAAATAATACATATAATTTTGTACATACCTGCTGGACATCACTACATATCTATCTAGTATACATATTTATTTAAAAATATCTGTGAATGGTAGATTTTCATGTCTGTACTGACTCCTGATCTGTATTTATTTTTCCTGCTACTTGGTATGGATCATAAATGATGACTACAGGAAAGAGGTCACATGACCAAAACAAATCAATGGACATTAAAATCTACAACAAACTGCACTGTAGGAAATCACTGGTTATATGAATGAAAGTCATTAAACCTTTTGTTTAATATGCAATATAGCAATAATATGCCAATTATTCTAGTATTCAATTTTGTTATTAGAAGAACACAACAGTAAAATAAAAACTAGCTGTGAATGAAACATATACAGTATGTAAAAGCTTTCATCATTAACTCAGGTTATAGAAATGCCAGTACAATGGTTTGGACATGTGCAGTGGAGGTACATGGAGAATACTGATGGAGCCACCAGGAGAGAGGAAAAGGGGAATGCCAAGGAGGAGGTTTATGGATGTGGTGAGGGAAGACATGCAGGTGGTTGGGATGAAAGAGGCAGGTGTGCAGGACAGGGGGCTATGGAGACAAATGATCTGCTGTGGCGACCCCTAATTGGAGAAGCCAAAAGTCGAAAAAGAAGAAGAAGAAGAAGAAGATAGAAATGCCAGTACAACGATGCAGTTATTATAACCGTTTCTTACAGAAGGGAACTGAGAGATACATGTCTTAAAATGTTTAATGTAATTGTTTATCTGGAGTAGATACTGACACTGTGTTCAGTAAAATATCAAGTTCCTCAATTATTTTCAAATATTAAAAAGGTTTTCAGCAGAGGAGAGTAAACAGGATTTTATATTTAATTACTAGAAATATCATGTAATGTCTATTATTAAGAATATATTTTTATGTTTGGTCTGGTTTATATATTAAATTCTACTGATGAGAAGTGATAAAGACTCACTGTGTACTGTGATGTTGACAGAATCACTGCGTCCTCCAGATTCAGACTGACACCAGTAAACTCCAGTGTGTGATGGAGAGAGGGAGCTGATGTTACATGTAGATCCTGAAACTGATGAACAACTGAACGAAGCCTGAATGCTCGTGTCGCGTCTCACTGTCCATCCAGTAGAGTCTCTCTGGTCCTCACAGCTCAGTGAGAGAGAATCAGCAGTAAAGTGTTGAGATCTGCTGGGATTGATGATCAGGGACACTGAAGCAGATTTATCTGTTAATAAATATATTAATGTTATTATATTTACATTTATGACACTGTTTTATTAAAATTAATGTTGGTGAAAAATATGTAGAAAAAAGATTTAGTGTGATGAAGTTGCTGCAGTGTACCAGAGTTAAATCATGAAACACAGACATACATTTCTTCTGTACAGTATAAAAGTTCAATCCTTCTCTTCTTCTCTTATTCACACTCAAGCTTTATACTGGGTAAAATGTATTTGTTCTCTGCATGTAGGATTGTAAACATAATTTATTGTGTTTCTACCCAGATCTTCTGTAAACTTGTTCTGTGTAATTCATTCACATACTCACCAGTAACATTTACCCAGAGTGCATCACTGTAGTGTGTGTAGTAGACTGGGTTTCCTCTTCCAGCTCTGCATCTGTACTGACCTCCATCAGAGACACTGACTGATCTGATGAAGTAGTGATTTGTTTCAGTCTTAGTTTCACGTCTCTGTGTGTCTTTGCTCCAGTAAAACTTCCATCCAGCAGACTGCAGCTTCAGTGTACAGTACAGAGTCACTGAGTTTCCTGTCAGTGCAGCTCCTTTAAGATCTGATGTGAGTTCAGGTTCAGGTTTTTCTGTTAGAGACAAAACAAATTTCACAGGAATCATTTCTATGAACATTAATTTATTAGGAACCTCTACAAAAAGAAGAAGAAGACATTCTGTAATGATCCTACACTCAAATGAAGATTAAATATTGTAACTTTTAATAGATCTATTATACTGAGACTTTAGTTCATGTAGGCATGTTTATGAAGTGAATTTGTTGGATGCATTAAAGATTCCAAAATACTGTGTGTTTATCAAAGAAATCTGATCATGTCAAAAAAGACAAAAGTGTGATTCAAAATATTATTCAAAAGATAAATAGAAGTAGAATATTTTCTATTTTATATTTAAATCATGAAACAAACTATTTGTCTCTCCTCATTACTTTAAATGTGTTATCAGAATTCAGATTGGTAGAAATAAAGCAGGTGGAAAATGTAGATGTCTTTATCTAGACATGGAGGATGTTTTAATAGTGTGTGTATGTGACCATCTCATAGCTGTGTTAGTAACTGTGTCTGTGAAGTTTTCATTCACAACTGAATCTCATGAGTTTGGTGCTTTAAAAGTTACCACCTGGTAACAGCTAAAGAGAAGAGAGAGAAGGTGAATGTTCATTTGCCACAAGGGCACTGAAGACCATTCTGAATTTGAGGTTGATGGAGATCATGGTCACATGACCACAGCTCTAACATGACGTATACAGCACTTAATATCTATCTATTTGTCTTATTTTTATACTGATGTAACTATTACTACTCTATATTTCATACACATGCTGAGACACTGACTGATACTGATTTTCTGAACATGTTTCTTCTTATGTAAAGTAAACTGTTATGCTTGTGCTTGTCTGTTGTCAGCCTTATTTTCTGTAAAGTATCCACAGTATAGATTATGTGTGTGTGTGTGTGTGTGTGTGTGTGTGTGTGTGTGTGTGTGTGTGTGTGTGTGTGTGTTAAATACAGATATTTAATTTGTAATGCTTCTTTGCATTTTAGTCAAATGGAGATTAATTTGTTTACCCATAAACCCCAACAGCTGCCCATTAGCTCATGTCCTCAGTTTTGTTTGAAAAGTTTATTTTTGTGGAAAAATATGTTTATAGGTGGTCTGTGGTGGTACATTTCATACCATGTGTATTTACTATCACAAAGCTTTATATCTGTTTCCACTAGATGGCGCTTGTGCACTTAGAATCTGGTTTATTTTGGTAACCTTTTATTAGTATAATTTGTATAATTTTATAATGTATATTGTTGTTTTTATACTTAATTGGTGATTACTTGAGCAAAACTGATTCTATGAGTATTAGTTATGTTTTATTTTATTTCCATCATGTCTTTGTATGGCACTTCCTGTTATGTGATCTGCATGAAGAGATGGAACGATGCTACAGAATCATCGAAAGATTTCATGTGCTTCCTTTTGCTATTATAATCAAGAGACTTCAAGATATATTCCCCTCTCTTAACCCACAAGCAGGTAAAAGTGGTATGTGGATGTATTTTGTGTTTATGAGTTTGAAATCGTATGTGTTTCCATGTAATTGAATGTGGGACTCCTGTTTGTTATTTACGGTCTGTTTATTTACTTCTACAGTGTTGATGTCCGCGTGCATTAAACATCTGTAAAAGAGAACCTCAGCCTTCGTGTTGTGACTGAGAGTCTCATACCATGTGTGTTTAACTGTTATTCGTTTACCTGCACACGATTTAACTTGTTCTAGTTTCTAGTTTTCCTGTCGTTAATCACACAGTCTGAGTTTGTGCTGTCAATAAACAATTGTACTTTAATTTAATGATGTTTCCTGTTCAAGTTTATTTTCTTGCCAACATCCTTGAGAGCATCATTTAGTTCCCACATGGAAGCTGTATGAAACTACAGCTATACCCAAAACAAACATGGCTGACAACATACACAATTCAACATGCTGTGTAAACTAAACAAGCTAACAGAGAAAGATAAAAGTCACAATATATATATTGGGATCATGAGAAATACATGTCTACACTTTAAATTGTTCATAGGAGAGAATATGTGAGACAAAACACCCTGCTACAGTCAGTGTAACTGCATCACTGCTCTGTGTGTATTTTGGGTCTGATGATTGAGTTCCTTTACAGCTATAAGGACCTTTATTAGAGTCTTTAACATCAGTGATTGTGTAGGTCTTCTTTCCTGCAGCAGCTCTGATTTCTTCATTATTTCTATACCAGTGATACTTCCAGGATTCTCCAGTCTGTATGTCACATGTGAGAGTGACAGTTTCCCCAATGAACACATTCACAGCTGGGTGTATTTTCACTACAGGCTTTGGTCTCGCTATACAAATATAATAAAAATGTACCAAACAGTACATGTAATCATCATTTAAACATCGTGTTATATTATTACACAATAGCAATAAATGTTAGAATTCCGTTTTTCTTCATAAATACTTTCTAACTTTTTATCTGCAGTGAAAATGTAGAAAACATGACGTACCTTTCACTGTAACTGTAACTGCAGCACTGAACTCTGACTCGTAGTTTCCCCTGAGTGCTTTACAGTAGAATGTTGTTTGTCCTTCATTAGAGATTATCACACTGAGTGGGTTGGTATTTTGGGGTTCAGGTGATTTCTGGTAACCTTTATACCAGGAAAAGCTCCATCCAGTAGACTGCAGATTACAGTTCAGAGTAACTGTGTCTCCAGTGTAGATGAAGCTCTGAGGATTCACACTCACACTCGGTGTGGGTTTTTCTGTTGATATGAAATGAAGAAGAACTGGATTTACATTTACAGTGGTACCTTGACCTATGAGTGATCTAATGTACGAGTTTTCCGAGGTACGAGTCGTCACTCGGTCGATTTTTTGCTTTGTTACGCGAGCAAAAAATTGAGGTAGGAGCTCGAGATGCTGCTGCTAGATGGTGTAGTGAGCAGTGACTCCACAGCATCCTCCAGCCTCTAACACGCCCTCTCGTTCTCTTCACGTTTTCACCTCGTATAGTAAACGCTGATTCATTGTGCTCGCGGTTTCTTGCTTTGTGCTTCATGTTTTGTGCAAATTCCTTCTTCTAACTTACTTGTAACCATGTCTCCCAATAAAGTAAGTTCTAGTGACAATGCTGAGAAGAGGAAGATGATGTCCATTAAATTAAAGTGTGAAATTATTGAGAAACATAAACAAGGTATGCGAGTAAAAGACTTGGCCAGGTAATACGCACGTTCAACGTCTACGATTTGCACGATTTTAAAGCAGAATTAGTCGCTTGAGGTTATAACGCCAGTCAAAGCTGTTAAAATAATTTCTAAGCTCCGGACGTCTGTTGGTGTGGCTGATGGAGAAGCAGCTTGCAGGAGATAGCATAACAGAGGCTATTATTATCTCTTTACATACTCTTTCTATTATGTTTTTATACAATATTTGTTATTTAGAAATGTTTTTTTCTTATTTAATAACTTGAAACATAAAAAATGAGGTGTCATTTTGAGGGTTGGAACAGATTTATGCCATTTTAAGTATTTACAATGGGGAAAATTGATTTAATGTGCGAGTAAATTGAGATACGAGCTCGTCCACGGAACAAATTAAACTCGTAGGTTAAGGTACCACTGTACAGCATAAGCAGTTGTTTTATCTCTGTGCTGAATGAAGCATGTGGATACAGTGTTTATTTTAAAGGTTAAAGCAAATTGACTAACAGTTTAGAAGCTGTACATCGTCTACAAAAATAAATAACTATATTTATAGTCTATAAAAAACAATGATAGAACTGAAGTGTAAAAGGTCAGTGTACTGCCCCATGATGTTTTATAAATAACAATGTTTAATTCTAAAGCTGTGAAACATTAACAAGGGGAAAATGTAACAACAATCACAAAGGCTAATAAGCTGTAGTTATACATTAAATCAAATGTATTTATTTTATATAAGAAAAATAAAAATGAAACTGAAAAGTAAGTGAAAGGAACAACATCATTTTAACACGACTTTGTTTCTTTATAGAATTTTGTTTCTCATTCAATAAAATCTGGAACACAATCTGAAAATAGTGATCACTTTCACATACACTTTATAATTAATAACATGTTTACACAGTCACCTGATACAGTGAGAGTAACAGAATCACTCGTCTCTGAGATCTGATTGTCACTGCGTCTCCTCCCACTGCAGGTGTATTTCCCTCTATATAATTCTGTAACAGGGCTGATGCTGAACTCCTGTTCTGTGTAGTATGGGTAGTATGTGTAATCATTCCTATACCAGTGATATCTCCACTCAGTGTCTTTTTCACTCTGTATTTCACACCTGAACGTCACAGTTTCTCCACTGAACACTTGTGTATCAGGCTTTATAATCACCACAGGTTTAGGAGACTCTGTAAAAATAAAAATCTATGTTATGTATATAATTTAATACTAAAACCATAATTTAAATAAGCAGTAACATTTCAATATGAAAAACAGAATATCTGCTCAGCTGTAAATAAATGTTGAAGCTCTTTCAGAGGTGAAACTGAGACATTTTTATCAAGTACTATTAATGAAATAAATGCAGATCACACTGTGTCTCAACACTAAACATTTACCCCCCCCACACACACACACACACAAACACACACACACAAACACACACACACACACACACAAAACTGTTTGACTGATCTGTTCAAACCGGATTTAACACACACTCATACTCACTTTGTGTGACTGATCAGTACAAACCGAACTCAACACACATCACACACTTCGCACACCCATGATTCAGTACCACTCACACTAATCATTACCACAAAATGTTTACATGCCGTTTTTGCACATCTTCCAGGACTGCTGCTATTTGTTCTTTTGCACAATATTCTGTTCACAATTTTGCTACTGTTCACTTTATCTTGCTACGGCAGGTTTACTGGCGGAGCTGTTTTGTGTGTTGTCTTGCACTGTCTTGTCTTTTTGCACTGTTTGCACCAGGTTACACACATGCACTTTATGTGGCAAGGATTTTTACTTGTCCTTGGCCCTGTGTTTTCTGTTTCTGTGATTGTTGTTTTATGTTGTCTTATGTTGCATCAGGGTTCTGGAGGAAGGTTGTTTCGTTTCACTGTGTACTGCATCAGCTATATATGGTTGAAATGACAATAAAAGCTTCTTGACTTGACTTGCAGGTGGTTGGGGTGAAAGAGACAGATGTAGAGGACAGGGGGGTATGAAGAAGGATGATCCACTGTGGTGACCCCTAATGGGAGAAGGCGAAAGACGAAGAAGAAGAAGAAGACTAAACTAATCATTTTGGATTTCAGAACACATACTTCCATAGCGACATTTATAACACATTGTACTGCATTGAGCCATGTGTCAACATTCATAGCACATACTTTTAAAGAATGACTCGAACAATTATTTTTATATATACACTATATTGATAAAAGAATTGGGACACCTGGTCAGGTACAGGTGTTGATTTTTGAGCATCGCATTTCACAATTAGTCCCAATTTGCTCTTATAATTCCCTCCACTCTTCTTCTTCCACTAGATTTTGGAGTGTGCTTATTTGTGTTTATCAGCCTCAAGGGTATTATGAAAGGCAGGTACTGCAGGTGAGGAGACCTGGGGTGCAGTCAGCGTTCCAATTGATCCCAGTAATCCCAGTGTTCAGTAGGAATGAGATCCGATTCTTTGCTAAAGATCTTTACTGTGCATAAAAAATGTAAAACAAAGAACCTTGTGAAACTGTAAAACATTTTATTTCAAACATGTAGAATCATGACAGTTTTATTTGTTATATTTTGTTGTGTGCACTATAAATTCTACATTTTCAAACTTGAATCTGCTTTCATTGCTTTATTATGTGACAGGTTTATATGGTGTCATTTCCTTTGTCATAAATGATGAGTTTTTTTTTTATAATTTTATCAGTTGTTTTGGATCACTTATTGATTCCCACACCAAATAAGGACTGGCACAAGGATGTGTAGAGATAAGAGGCATATAAAAGTGTACTTAGAGTCATATGCAACATTTTAAAGAATATGAAATGTGGAATTACTGTAGAAAATATAAAATCACAGCAAGTCATCACCCTCATACATATAACATGCTGTTAGAGGCAGGAGGCAATGCATTTACTCAGCAATCCACAATATAAGTCAATATCCAGAGCTTATAGTAAAAGTCTAATTGCTTATCAAAATAAACAGTGTGAATAAATCTGAGAAATCTTACATTTAAAATGTTACTGACTGGATCATCAAAACTCCCTCAATAAATACAAGAGACTTAAACGCTCGGCATGCAGTCATCTGGAAAGTAAGTAATTATGCTGTTGCAAATGTTTACTCATCGACCGTTAGCAAAACATACAAGGTTAACATGATTTATGCAGTAGGTTTGCTTTACAAATGCTCATAAACGATCATCATATCTACAGTTTCATATTTAACAAACCTCAAATGAACAAAACAGCACATGCATTTTAAATATATTTGTTTTTCAACTTACTGTATATTTGCATCTCATAATTTTGTTGGTATTGAAGGAGTAAAGTAATTTATTTGAACAGCCCTAATCATTTTAATGTCAATCTACCAACAAATATTAGATTTTTGATTTTCATCTATTTTCATGTTCAAGACTTCAAAGAAATGTGATTTGGAGTTTAGGTTTTACCACCAAGTACACATTTATGGGGTCCTGTATTTATTTATTTGTTTATTTTTATATTTAAAAAGGCAGCATTCAAATAATGAAATAAATATCACTGAACTGTTAAAACAATAATTTCTTATCTCAGTTCTTAATAACATGCATATTGTATGATCCCTCTTTTGTTAAAATTATTAACATTTTTGCAGGATCTGCCCTGGTCTGTCATTTAGAAACATGGCTTTTCATATTACCACTATTGAAATAACAACACTCCCCCCCCCCCCCCCCCCGACCTAACTTTGTTGTTATTGATGACGCATATATAAATTGCACTGGCCCGATCGTGCAGATTTGCCCTGTACAACATTATGAAGATCAGACTTTTTCTTTTGGGCCGTGCTACAGAACTCCCACTTCATTCTCTTGTTCTCTCCAAACTGGAGTGTTGTATTGCTCTCTTAGCAGACTTTCCAGCATCTACTACCAAGCCTTTGCAGCTAATCCATCCTTTGGCGCCAAGACTGATCTTCAACAAGCTGAAGAGTACATCTAAACATTGTTCACTGTCTTCCTCCTTCCTTTCACAACTATTTCTCTCAGTAGTTTATCTTTTGGCATCGTCGTGCATTTTAAAAAAACTTTTTTTCTACCGATGCCATGCAGCTCAAAACACAGGTGAGGTGCGTTTTTTTTTGGTTTCCATTCGGAAATTTAATTGGTTTAATGTTATAGGGCTCAGTTTTTTGGCTCGAAGTTTGTGAAACCAGGAAAAACCCAGGAAAATTTCATAAATTAGCCGCTTCGTTGTTTAGGCCGCGGGGTTCAAAGCGTAGGAAAAAAGCAACAGCTTATAGTCCGAAAAATACGGTACTTTTGACCATAATGTCTATTCTGTATTTTTACAGTTTTTTGCTAGTAATTTTGTAAAATAGTTATTTCTGTAATTTAACGGATTATCTCTGAAGCCCTGCTGCCAGTCTTTTTACCGTTTTTTTTTTTTTTTTTTTTTTAAGTGTACAGTACAAGCTAAAGAAATGAGGTGATACTGGAGAAGATGTACCTCTTCTAACTATTATATGTTGATTTTAATTTTATAATTATTTAATTTTAAATGTTTAAATACATTTTTATTTATTTATTTATTTATTTATTTATTTATTCTATTTTTTTATTAATTTATATAAAAACGATCAGTCAATTTCATATTAATATATTAATACGAAAAACTAATTTAAAATGTTGTTATCTAATGAATGTATCCAAGCTGAACATCCAGCATATAGAACACAAGCAGAGAAATGATGATGATGATCAGGTGATCAGAAATATCTCTGTTCTCAGTCATGTTTACATGTGAGAGCCAGGAAATGATACACCAGTGGTAGTTTAAAAAAGCCACGCAAAGACAGGAAATAGTTGATAGGCTGAAAATAAAAAAAAGGAGATGAAGAAGAATAGAAGAAAAAATATTGACATTTCACCAAATTAATAGATTAAAACTGAAGTAAGAGCCTGTTTTGAAAATGTAAGAAGTAGAAAGTACAGATATTTGTGTAAAAAATTAATGAGTAAAAGTAAAAAAGTAAAAATAAATAGTGATGTAAAGTATTGATACCAAAAAAATCTACTTAAGTACAGTAACAAAGTATTTGTACTTCGTTACTTCCCACCTCTGGTTGGGACATCTGACATTGCTGCATATTGCATTTTAATTTCATCCTGTTCTTGTACAGTGTAGAGAAAACTGATGTATTGAGTACCCATATTCAGTCATTAAGCAGTCATTATGGCAGTGAGAGACGGCTGTAATATACCAAGATTTAATAGAATTATATTATATACAAAAGGGTTTTAGTGAAAAAGTTGAAGATTATATATAATATTTCAATAAAATATTTCCCTGACTGAAAAGTGAGGACAGTATTTGGATCAGAATGGCATGGTTCTGACATGTTGCCCTCTCTTTTACTAAACCTAATTCAGCACATAGATCCTACAGCACAGCTTTAAAGAATATAAATCAGCATATTAGCCAGTCATCATCATAGTCAAGGAAAAATAATTATATTCTTTCTCTCCTTATTCTTCCATTGTCATAATCCTCCAGCAGTGCCATCATACAGCATTACACATGGGGGGTCACAGCAGCATTTATATGTTTACTGCAATTAGTGATCGTTAACACCCTGCCAAATTTACAGCATGAATTCATGGTATTCTCCAACCGAGACAAAATTTGAAGAGGAAAATGTAATGGTCGAACACACACACGTTTCTTCATCCCAGTTTTGTTATGAACACGATTGTGTGAGAGTTTTTTTTAGCTGTATTTCCCGACTTTGACATTTGCTGATATATGCACAGTTTTTAAGGAATATATTAATTTATTTACACTGTGTTCTGCACTTATCTAATGATAGGGTATTTGATGCTATGCTGTATTTTATACAGTTGGGCATTTCCTCCTCCTGCACTCCCGTAGCAGACAATGTGATGGTGAGACATTTAAAAAAAAAACATGTTTATAAAATAATTATCACACAGTACGAGATCAATTAACACTGCTGCATTTAATCTTTATGATAACGTGGATCTAACAAATGACATGGAGTAAAATTAAATGTGTGAAAGCCATCAATACTTATGATCGTTCTCACATTTACTTCCTACAGTCTGACTTCATTTCACCACTTCACCATCTGTGTCACCAATTCCACTTGTCTCCAGAATCCTCTTGTGAAGTTTGTTTTTAATAGATCGCAAGCTTTTGCGTGGGAAGTGGCATAGGCACGTTTCCAGCCCCATTTTGTGAGTACGCCATGTTTATAAATGAAACCCCAGAAATTTTCTTTTAAAAGTCTAAATTATCAAGAGATCTTGCTTTGTTCTGAGGGGGTTTGGGTTTTTACAGAATACAGCTACCATGTTTATTCTTATTCTGTTCATTTCTCAAGCACTGCCCAGTCTGTACTCATATAACCTACAGCTATGCATGTGCACTTTTCTTCCTTTAAGCATGCAAATAGCTGACCAATGATGTTTTAGCCGTAAGAATAGATATGAAACATAGGCAGGAAATGAGGCAAACCATAAGTCACAGAACTTTTGCTACATTTGTGTGTATGCATTTACATTAAAAGCTCTTAGTCTAAGGTCTCACTAAATCAATGTTTAAAGCTGATTCAAGATCTGAGTAACATTTAATGTTCTTAAGATAAAGATCAATTATTGTGACTGTATTTGTGCTCTACATGGTTTTATTTTACTCATTTAAGCCACTTATCTTTTAAATGAACAGACTTTACTTGTCACATGTACTTTAAAGCTCAGTGAAAGTCTTTGCATGTCCCAGCCAAGTTGAGGTCAGATTGCAGAGTCAGCCATTATACAGAGCCCTTCAGGCACAGAGGGTTAAGGGCCTTGCTCAGGGGCCCAAAATTGCAGCTTGGCAATAGCGGGACACAAACCCCTAATTTTTTTTATCGAAAACCCAAAGCTGTAACCACTGAGCTACCACTTTCCCCAGTTACATCTAGATTCACATGCATATTGAAGGCAAATGAAAAAAAATAATATAAATCACCTGCTTGTGCACCATGGATGAGTCCAGTCAGCACTAAAAGTAGAAAATTAAAGAAAGAATTAAACAAAATAAATGATTGATAGTAAACAATAAAACTTGCAGTTGTTAAAAAAAAAAAATGGATTCATTATTAATATCCTAAAGTTAATTCTTTTCTAATACATAAATATGCTGATGATTACCAGGGTTATTTTATTAATAAGCAGACCATACTTATTACCATATATATAGTCATGTATAATAAGTGACAACCACAACATACAAACCACAAGTTAGTTGTCACAAACACACTTGTTTTCTCATGAACAATTGTTGCCATTGTTACAGAGAAACCAAAAAGTACAAAATCTTACTCTTTCATAATGTAGTGGAATAAATACCTTTCATATAGCAGGAAGATTACAGCATTACAAAGCCATGACACTTAAAACTATAATTGTTATTCCTCTCATTAAAAAGATCACATGAACCATTTTTATTTTATAATCAAATGTATAATTTACTTTAAAAAAAATACTCAATAATATGTTATTTATTGAAATGTATTCTTTTTAACATGGTCTTCTACCAGGTTAATGCTAAGACCTGTAGTTTTATAATACATCTACAACAGCAATGTTTTACAGAGTAGAGAAATATCACCAAAATAATTTCAAATAAATTATAGAACATTAAATACTAAATATATGCTGAGTACCAGGAAAAAACAGACATTAAAATCACAGCTTTAATGTTTGGAAAAACAAGAGACTCCGGCATAAAAAAAAGAAAACATGTAAAAACTGCTTTATATTTTACACATAAAATGCATTGGGTGGAATTTAATTACACGATAAAAAACAGCATGTATTTTTACCCCAAATTCTATAGACATATAAATTAATCAAACGGCAACAGATTTCAGAACCTGTTCATTAGAATCTTAATTCACAACCAAACACTTTATAAAACACATAGAAAACATTTACTCACAGATCATCACACAGAGTGGACGGAGCTCCATCCTGTTCTACTGATGATGACTGAGAGAATTGTGTGTTAAAACCTTTACACTTCCTGTTCTTTCTTACATACCACGTGTGACGTGTGTGTGTGTGTGTGTGTGTGTGTGTGTCAGGGATTCCCCTGCCACGCCCCCCTCAGTTGCTGTCCGAGATTCCCCTGCCATGCCCCCTTTGGCCGCCGTCAGAGATGCACCCTGCCACGCCCCCCTCGGTAGCGTTCATGGTGCCTCATTATCCCGTGCCTGCCTAATCACCGACAGCCGTGACTCGTTATGGTTCTGACTATATAAACACACGTTTTCGAGTCACAGGCTGTCGGTCCTTGTATTGTCATGCTGGTGATACCCGTGGCTGCTCGACCGCCAGCATTCCCCGCTGGTTCCGTATCCTGGTTCTGTTTCTTATGGATTACTGTTAGCCGTTGCCGTTTACTTTCGTTTCGGACTCTAGGTTTCCTTTTGGATTACTCGTCTCGAGAGGATCTTCTTTGTTTGTTTTCTTGCCTCGGCAGCAGTGAGTGTTTCTTTGTGGATCTGAATTAATAAACTATGATTGACTTGCTTCCGCTTCCGCGTCCTGTCCGTCAGCCTGACAGAAGGACCGACCTAAACCGAAAGCGGAATCGCCCTCCCGCGATTTCGGCCGCGATGAAGTGGCAGCCGAACCCAGCCTCGGATTTTCGCCGGGGATTCCAAGCTGCTTCTCGCGGCTCAAAGCCACAGAAGCCGGAGCATGAAAGCGCGGCTGCGCCACGCCCCTCCGCGAGCGCGAGGGAATTTCCGGCTCGCTTCTCCGGGAAAGGAGAAGAATTGGACGGGTTACGAGTACATAACATCGGCGAGTACGTGGAGGAAAACTCTTCCCAGTTTTCCTCCGAAAGAGCCAAGATCGCCTTCTGCGTTTCTCTCCTGTCTGGTGATGCTCTCTCTAAAACCAGCAGGTTATGGAGCGCCAATGGGGGCAATTTCGGCTCACTCGCCAAATTCTGCGAGCTTCTTCTGGGGATGTGTGGGATGGAGGTGGTGGATCTCCACGGCAGTCCCCTTGCGGATGAAGAAGCTGCGTTCCGTGGTTCTTCAGAGCGCGTGGCACCGTTTCAGGATTCTCAAGGGTGCTCGGCTCCATCCCTGGGCATCAAAGAACGCGAGGCTCAGTTCCCGGGTTTCCACGGACACATGGCCCTGCCCCTGGGTCTCCACGAGCGCGCCTCGACGCCACAGTGTCTCCACGAGCGCGCCTCTACGCCACAGTGTCTCCACGAGAGAGCCGAGGCGCCACAGACCCGTCACGAGAGAGCCGAGCCGCCACAGACCCGTCACGAGAGCGCCGGGCCGCCACAGAGTCGTCACGAGAGCGCCGGGCCGCCACAGAGTCGTCACGAGAGCGCCGGGCCGCCACAGAGTCGTCACGAGAGCGCCGGGCCGCCACAGAGTCGTCACGAGAGCGCCGGGCCGCCACAGAGTCGTCACGAGAGCGCCGGGCCGCCACAGAGTCGTCACGAGAGCGCCGGGCCGCCACAGAGTCGTCACGAGAGCGCCGGGCCGCCACAGAGTCGTCACGAGAGCGCCGGGCCGCCACAGAGTCGTCACGAGAGCGCCGGGCCGCCACGAGTCGTCACGAGAGCGCCGGGCCGCCACCGAGTCGTCACGAGAGCGCCGGGCCGCCACCGAGTCGTCACGAGAGCGCCGGGCCGCCACCGAGTCGTCACGAGAGCGCCGGGCCGCCACCGAGTCGTCACGAGAGCGCCGGGCCGCCACCGAGTCGTCACGAGAGCGCCGGGCCGCCTCAGAGTCGTCACGAGAGCGCCGGGCCGCCTCAGAGTTCCGCCGAGGGTGCCGCTCAGCCTCAGAGTTCCGCCGAGGGTGCCGCTCAGCCTCAGAGTCCCCTAGAGAGCTCGCTCCCGGTCCAGAGTCCCGCAGAGAGCTCAGGCTGCGAAGGGGTCGTCGTACCGCCGCCTGGCCGCGAAGGGGTCGTCGTACCGCCGCCTGGCCGCGAAGGGGTCGTCGTACCGCCGCCTGGCCGCGAAGGGGTCGTCGTACCGCCGCCTGGCCGCGAAGGGGTCGTCGTACCGCCGCCTGGCCGCGAAGGGGTCGTCGTACCGCCGCCTGGCCGCGAAGAGGACGACGTCTCGCCCCCAGGTCCTCCTCAGGTCGACGGCTCGCCCCCAGGTCCTCCTCAGGTCGACGGCTCGCCCCCAGGTTCCCCGCAGGGCGACGTCGGGCCCCCAGGTTCCCCTCATGGCGACGTCGGGCCCCTCCAGAGGCCCTACGAGGGTGTCGTTACGGGTCAACGTCCTGCCGAGGGTGCCTCTATGTTCCTGGTCTCCGTGGAGGACGTCTCTCCGCCGCCTGTCTCCAGGAAAGTCGTCTCTCCGCCGCCTGTCTCCGTGGAGGACGTCTCTCCGCCGCCTGTCTCCGTGGAGGACGTCTCTCCGCCGCCTGTCTCCGTGGAGGACGTCGCTCCGCCGCCTGTCTCCAGGAAGGTCGTCGCTCCGCCGCCTGTCTCCGTGGAGGAAGTCTCCCCGCTCCAGGTCTCCGCCAAGGTCGTTGCTCTGCCTCCTGTCTCCGCCGTGGACGTCGCTCTGCCCCTGGTCTCCGCCGAGGGCGTCGCTCGGCCCCTGGTCTCCGCCGAGGGCGTCGCTCGGCCCCTGGTCTCCGCCGTGGACGTCGCTCGGCCCCTGGTCTCCGCCGTGGACGTCGCTCGGCCTCAGGTCTCCGCCGTGGACGTCGCTCGGCCTCAGGTCTCCGCCGTGGACGTCGCCCGGCCTCAGCTTCCGGCCCTCACGAGGACCGCTGGTCCGTTCCGGATCCCAGCCGAGGTCGCTGCTTTGCCTTGGGCCCCTTCCGATCCTCCCCGGCTCCGCTGCGATGCTCACGGGGCCTCTTTTGTCCCGGGTCAATTGGAGAGGCCTTCCTCGGAGTGCCCCGGCCCGCCTGGCCTGGGTGGGTTTTGGGGCGTCAGGTGCCGCCCCTGGAGGGGGGGGTACTGTCAGGGATTCCCCTGCCACGCCCCCCTCAGTTGCTGTCCGAGATTCCCCTGCCATGCCCCCTTTGGCCACCGTCAGAGATGCACCCTGCCACGCCCCCCTCGGTAGCGTTCATGGTGCCTCATTATCCCGTGCCTGCCTAATCACCGACAGCCGTGACTCGTTATGGTTCTGACTATATAAACACACGTTTTCGAGTCACAGGCTGTCGGTCCTTGTATTGTCATGCTGGTGATACCCGTGGCTGCTCGACTGCCAGCATTCCCCGCTGGTTCCGTATCCTGGTTCTGTTTCTTATGGATTACTGTTAGCCGTTGCCGTTTACTTTCGTTTCGGACTCTAGGTTTCCTTTTGGATTACTCGTCTCGAGAGGATCTTCTTTGTTTGTTTTCTTGCCTCGGCAGCAGTGAGTGTTTCTTTGTGGATCTGAATTAATAAACTATGATTGACTTGCTTCCGCTTCCGCGTCCTGTCCGTCAGCCTGACAGTGTGTGTGTGTGTGTGTGTGTGTGTGTGTGTGTGTGTTTGAGAGAGAGAGAGAGAGAGAGAGAGAGAGAGAGAGAGAGAGAGAGAGAGAGATGGAGGTGTGGTTTCTGTATGTGGTGTTAAAAACATTTGCATGCAGTCAGTTACTATAGGTGGTGTCTGACTACTGCATAATAAACTAAATTTTTGAAATATGTGAAAGACAGTAAGAATAATCAGTATATAAGAAGAAAACAAACCATGGGCTAATCTAAGAACAGGTGCACATATTAATGAACATGTCTAGAATTTAAAAAGTAAAATAAAACCCAAAAAATTTAAATCAAATGAAATAGCAAGTCATTAATGACATCTTACATTATGTTCATGCTGTAAACCAAATTCACAGCAGCCACACTGCAGGAGAAACTCTGTGCTCTGATCAGGAATTTGTGACGGTTTCATTGATTCCTGCTGCTGTAGAAGGTCACAGTGTTCATTTAAGTTATGTGTTTTCTGGGCTCCATGTTTAGTGTATTGCATCATAAGATAGTATAAGATACTGTAGAGGTTTTTATAATATCTATCATTATGTTTATTTATTGGTATTTGCTCATCATTGAGTGCTGATAGTGTTTGTGCTGATAGCACATGCCACAGAAACTAACAGTGGACATGTGTGTGTGGTCTGATTTTATTTTAGCTTTTTTTTTTTTTAAGAATGAGAAGGACAGAACATTTCCTCTTTTCTTAGTGGTTAAAGTCATACAGCTCAAGTAGAAAACAAACAAAGATTTTTTATGTCTAAGTTCTGTTAAACTAATGTTTAACAGAACTTGTTGATTCTGCACAGAAAAGCCAAAAGCAAATGTAGCTACACATCTTGGTCACAGCTTAATACACATAAAAGTTCATGTACATAAAAATTTTGGAAGAATTGAAAGAAGACACCAGAAAGCAAGAATAAGATTCACCTTGGGGTGACAAACTAGTGAAAAGATTCATGCTCTTACCCAGATGTGTGCAGCAAACACTAGGAAGAGGTGCTCAAAAGATGTAGACAAGTGCCCCTTTCACCCATGTGACTAGTATCTCATTCAGAACCCTCAGCCTTAATGAGACTGTAGGGAAGAAACAAAAAAAAAACAATTTAAGAAAGAAACATCACATCTATATTCTTCTTCTTCTTCTTTCGGCTGCTCCCATTAGGGGTCGCCACAGCGGATCATCCGTCTCCATACCACCCTGTCCTCTACATCTGCCTCTTTTACACCAACTACCTGCATGTCTTCCCTCACCACATCCATGAACCTCCTTCTTGGCCTTCCTCTTTTCCTCCTACCTGGTGGCTCCATCCTCAGCATTCTTCTACCAATATAATTCATGTCCCTCCTCTGCACATGTCCAAACCATCTCAATCTCGCCTCCCTCACCTTGTCACCAAAACATCCTACATGCGCTGTCCATCTAATAAACTCATTTCTAATCTTATCCATCCTCGTCACTCCCAACGAAAACCTCAACATCTTCAGCTCTGCTACCTCCAGCTCCACCTCCTGTCTTTTACCCAATGCCACTGTCTCTAAACCATACAACATCGCAGGTCTCACCACAGTCCTATAAACTTTCCCTTTCAATTTTGCAGATACCCTACTATCACAAATCACTCCTGTCACTCTTCTCCACCCACTCCACCCTGCCTGCACTCTTTTCTTTACTTCTCTAACACACTCTCCATTACTTTGCACTGTTGACCCCAGGTACTTGAATTCCTCCACCTTCTGAAGCTCTTCTTCCTGCAACCGCACCACTCCACTGCCCTCCCTCTCATTCACACACATGTATTCTGTCTTACTCCTACTGAGTTTCATTCCCCTTCTCTCCAGCGCATATCTCCACCTCTCCAGGCTCTTCTCAACCTGCTCCCTACTCTCACAATATCATCCGCAAACATCATAGTCCAGGGAGACTCCTGTCTGACCTCGTCCGTCAACCTGTCCATCACCACTGCAAACAGGAAAGGGCTCAGGGCCGATCCTTGATGCAGTCCAACCTTCACTCTAAACCAGTCTGTCGTACGTACTGCACACTTCACTGCCGTCACACTGTCCTCATACATGTCCTGCACCACCCTCACATACTTCTCTGACACACCTGACTTCCTCATACAATACCACAACTCCTCTCTTGGCACCAGTGGCGGCTACTGGTCTGTCAGAGAGGGGAAGCTCATTTTCGGCCTACATCATAAAATTGTCTATTTATTTAAAAGTAAATTCTGCCCTACGTTCCTTTTCAAGAAAATGGTCTGTGACCCAAATGTATGATGAAAATCAAGCAATTTCGCCAAGCAAATATCAAAGAAATATGTTGCAGCAGTTTTTATTTCGACTGAACTTGAGAAATCCGCGATGGGACTGAGCGCGAATAGCTTCAGTGATTCCTTATAGTACAGAATCGCTGTCAGTCAAAAGGAGATGCAGTCTTTCGACAGACCCTCCAATCATCACGCAGAAGCTTGGAGTCCGGGCCAGCCCACTCCCCATTCACCCCCAGAGACGCTGAGCGTCCGTGGGCGGGACATAATCGCAGCGTTTATCCAATGACCGTCTAGTTTCGAAGCGCTGAAAAAAAACATTCAAAGCAGCCCCAGTGAAGTCAATGGACGCTGGGCTTCAATAGGGAAATGCACTGTGACGCTGCGGGAATGTATGAGAAGGAAATCGAGTCAGCCGACCTGCTATATGTAACTGATTCTGAACGAACTCGTCTTTGAGATGAACGTTTTCTAACGCATTTTTAGTCAATAAAATGTTAATACAATAGTACATATTTGACCATTAATTTTGTGACATTATAAGGGAAGCCGAGCTTCCCTTGCAGTCTTAAAGAAATCGCCTCTGCTTGGCACCCTGTCGTACGCCTTCTCTAAATCCACAAATACACAATGCAATTCCTTCTGTCCTTCTCTATACTTCTCCATCAACATTCTCAAAGCAAATAAGGCATCTGTGGTGCTCTTCCTCGGCATGAAACCATACTGTTGCTCACAGATGGTCACCTCTTCTCTCAGCCTGGCTTCCACTACCCTTTCCCATAACTTCATGGTGTGACTGATCAACTTAATACCCCTGTAGTTACTGCAAGTCTGCACATCTCCTTTATGCTTAAAGATCGGTACCAGCACACTTCTTCTCCATTCCTCAGGCATCTTCTCCAAAATCCTGTTAAACAATCTGGTCAAAAACTCCACTGCCATCTCTCCTAAACATCTCCACACTTCTACCGGTATGTCATCTGATCCAACCGACTTTCCACTCTTCATCCTCTTAATCGCTGCTCTCACTTCCTCCTTACTAATCCTATCTACATCCTACTTCACCAACTCCACATCATCCAACCTTCTCTCTCTCTGATTTTCCTCATTCATCAGCAGCTCAAAATACTCCCTCCACCTTCTCAACACACTCTCCTCACTAGTCAACACATTTCCCTCTCCATCCTTTACTGCTCTAACTTGCAGTACATCCTTTCCAGCTCGGTCCCTCTGCCTGGCCAATCGGTACAAATCCTTTTCTCCTTCCTTAGTGTCCAACCTCTCATACAGCTCCTCATATGCCTCTTCCTTGGCTTTTGCCACATCCCCCTTTACCTGCTGCTGCATCTCCTTGTACTCCTGCCTACTTTTCTCATCACTCTGTCTATCCCACTTCTGTTTTGCCAACCTCTTTCTCCTTATGCTCTCCTGCACTTCCTCATTCCACCACCACGTCTCCTTGTCTTCCTTTCTATTTCCAGATGTCACACCAAGTACTTTTCTAGCTGCCTCCCTCATCACTCCTGCAGTAGTTGCCCAATCATCCAACACCTCCTTAACACCACTGAGCCTCTCTCTGACCTCTTCCCTGAACCTCACACTACACTCTTCCTCCTTCAGTTTCCACCATCTTATTCTTCTTTCAGTCCTCACTCTCCTCCTCTTCTTCTTCGCCTCCAAAACCATCCTACAGACCACCATCCTATGCTGTCTAGCTACACTGTCCCCTGCCAACACCTTACAGTCGCCAATCTCCTTCAGGTTGCATCTCCTGCATAGCACATAGTCCACCTGTGTGCACCTTCCTCCACTCTTATACGTCACCCTATGATCCTCCTTCTTCTTAAAATAAGTGTTCACCACTGCCATTTCCATCCTTTTAGCAAAATCTACCACCATCTGCCCTTCCACATTCCTCTCCTTAAAACCATACCTACCCATCACCTCCTCGTCACCTCTGTTCCCTTCACCTACATGCCCATTAAAGTCTGCCCCAATCACCAACCGTTCTTTCCTAGGTACACCATCTACCACTTCATCTAATTCACTCCAGAATCTTTCTTTCTCCTCCATCTCACAGCCAACTTGTGGAGCATAGGCACTGATGACATTTATCATCATCCCTTCAACTTCCACCTTCACGATCATCACCCTATCAGAAACTCTCTTCACCTCCACTACACTCTTACTGTACTCTTCCTTCAGAATCACCCCTACACCATTTCTCTTTCCATCCACACCATGATAAAACAGTTTAAATCCACCTCCAATGTTCCTGGCCTTACTCCCTTTCCACTTGGTCTCCTGAACACACAGCATATCTACCTTTCTCCTCTCCATCATATCAGCTACTTCTCTCCCTTTACCCGTCATAGTACCAAGATTTAAAGTACCAACCCTAACCTCCACTCTCCTACACTTCTCCTTTACCTGCCGTCACTGTAGACGTCTTCCTCCTCTCCTTTTCCTCCTTCGGCCAACAGTAGCCCAATTTCCACCGGTACCCTGTCGGCTAACGATACCTGTGGCGGTCGTTGTTAACCCGGGCCTCGACCGATCCGGTATGAAATTCTCATTTGTGATCCGCATATTTGATTCGGCACATGTTTTACGCTGGATGCCCTTCCTAACGCAACCCTCCCCATTTACCCGGGCTTGGGACCGGCACTAAGAATGCACTGGCTTGTGCCTCCCTAATGGCTGGGTTAGAAACATCCCATCTATAATAAACAATAAATAAATAAATACAACTCACTACACAGAAATAACACAAAAACAAAACAAAACAGTACAATGGAGAAAAACACAAGAGCTAAAACCAGCACCACAGAGACAAGCAGAAAAAAAACAACAACAATAAAAACATGTATAATAAATATATATAAAAAGATACAAATAAAAAAAAAAAAAAAAAAAAAAGTATTACATTATTATCTTCATGATGGTGGGAAGAGAAACTCTGATGACAACGGATAGTGAGGACGGTTGAGAAGATCATTGTCGTCTCTCTTCCCTCCATCATTTACACCGCATGCTGCATCCACAAACCAACCAACATTGTGGCCAATCACACACACACACACACACACACACACACACACACACACACACACACAGAATCATTAACTATTTAAATCTTTTTGCACACACTTGCTGTTTTGCACAAATTGCTGCTAAAACAAATGTAGTTTTTACATGTACAGTATTTATTATTATATGAGTAAATCCACCTGCAATAATAAATCTGTACTGTACTGATCAGGGCTCCAGTGTCACTGTGTTTACTGTCTCACTGTCTTAGGTTGTTATTTTCATACTAAATGTCACACACATGCACTTCATGTAGTGTCCCAGTTAGTTTTGTGTAGTTGTGTTTCATGTTACTGTTGCAAGAAAGGGCAGATATCACAACATACCGTGCTGCACTTCCTTCCTGTACAACAACCACTTAAACAAATGATTAACTTTAGCCTTTATTATTAAGCCCTTTTCATTTTAAATGTTTCAATACTTCCGCAAACTACTCAAAATGGATGTAAAATAGAGGAAGCAAAAACAATGACATCATCTAAATAAGCTAAGAGTGATTGACAGTGCTGATCCCTAAATACACCTTGCATATGCCACTTGAAGGCTCTTGTTGCATTGTATAGGCCAAAAGCAGTGCAAAAGTAAGTCTTAGATTTATTTTTCTATGCTACTGGAACTTGGTTCTACCCATTAGCTAAATCCAATGTGGAAAATCAACCAGTTCCTGAAAGTGCAACAAAAGAATCCTCAATATGATTAAATAAAAATGCATCCTTACAAGTTTTTTTATTTAATTGACTAATCCACAGTACCATCCTTTATCCACACCAAGACAATGGGTGAATCATATGGGCTACAGCTCTCTCTAATGATCTGTGACTCAAGCAGCTGATTAACATGGGCCTTATTACCCTCATAATCAGATGGTGGCAAGTGCCTGTAGTGCAGCTGAACAGGAACTTCATCTAAAAAGGGAATTTAATGGGAGATCATTTTGGTACAGCTGACATCAGCTTCATGAGCAGAAAACAGTAATTAATAACCCAGCAACAGTTCCCAAAACCACTGTTTATATTGATTGTTATATAAATATTTCAGAAGCCTTAATTTGGCTTTGGATTGAGTTAGAAGATGATAAACCACACATTTTATGGCCCTCACTTCATCTACTCCATTTATTGCTTAACTGATCCTAGTTGGTGTTTCCACTGAGCAAAACATCAGCTTCACCAGCATTAATGACACGAGCATATACTGTACACTTAGACACCAAGACCAAAGCTGGAAATGTTAAATACCCAACCAGTAGACCAGAAAAAAAGGGGCTTAAAGACTGCTGAACTACCCAAGAGTTTTACAGATTAGCAGTGGAGGACAAAATACACAAAGCATGTAGTTCAGTAAAAGAGATACAGAAGGTAAAATTTTACTCCAGTAACAGTAAAAGTGTCCCTTTAAACCTTCACTTGGGTAAAAGTACAAAATTATTTGCCTTTAAATGTACTTATGTATCCAAGTACTGATTTATTACAGCTATAATGTCTTTTTTTTATCACAAGACTCTTTGCTTAAACAACTCAGTTTATGTAAGACGACTATCTAACAATCTATTAATAGAATGATATTAATGAGTTAAACACTGATTGATATGTAATAAATGATCTCCAAAACAAAACTGACGTGCAAATAAGGCCACAGGTGCTGTGGCAAGTTCGAGGCTTCTAATATTTATTTCTCTCCAAATGTTCTGCTTGATGTTGAACTGATGCTGAACTGTATGTTTGTGCCAAGAAGAAACCACTTAGCGGCAATGGTGGTTTTAGCTTGAATGATGCCTGGGTGAACCACACCATGACCCAACATTTCCCCCTTGATTCAGCTTCAGATACCATCACTGGATGAGTAAAGCATATTCTCAGAGCAGTCCACAAATTTAGACACGTCTGAGAATTTCATTTCATGTATAATTATCACCCTAAATGCATTTA
This sequence comes from Silurus lanzhouensis, assembly GCA_039877035.1. Classification (NCBI taxonomy): domain Eukaryota; kingdom Metazoa; phylum Chordata; class Actinopteri; order Siluriformes; family Siluridae; genus Silurus; species Silurus lanzhouensis. The sequence goes on along the minus strand of JBCEWE010000253.1, from coordinate 1,597,070 downwards.
CAATTAAATACATGCATCATTGTGCACAATTTATCAAACTCTCAGAAGACTTAAACAACTCCCTGGCTAATTATAACCATAAGATACATACAACATCTTTATCCTTCTATGTGTTTTAAATGATCCTTTTAAGCTGCACTGGAGATTCCCCTTACTGACCTCAGTTCAGGATCTATTCAGTACAATCACAGAAAACCTTTATGACATCACCTTAATTAAAGGCAACCAAATCAATAAGTGCTGTTTAACTACAATATAACTAGACTAGTTTGGCTGTAATTGTTTTGTGCTACACACATATAGATTTCTCCAGTCTCTCTGAGTCGTTTCATGATGTTATATACTGTAGATGATGAGATTTGCAAAGCCTTTGCAATTTGATGTTGAACTTTTTATTTATTTAATTTTTAATTTTTTTTTTTTTTTAAGTATTCCACGATGTTTTTACACACTCGTTCACTGATTGGAGATCCTCTGCCCATCTTTACTCTGCCTCTCTAAGCCGTCCCTTTTATAGCTAATCATGTTACACACCTGATGCCAATTAACTTAATTAGTTGCTCGATGTTCTTCAAGCTGAATATTTGTAACATTTCTGGCTTTTTAGCCCTTTGTTGCCCCCGTGCATGTTTATTCAAATAAAAAACATTCCAACATTTCTGGAATTCAGGTTGTATAATAAACTAAATGATTTAAAAAAATGTTGTTATGAATTTGATAAATCAATAAAAATAAATGCTTAGAAATAATGATTAGTAGACATGAACTAAAGAAACTATCTAATATTAATACTAAACTACTTTTTGTCAGTAAAATAACACAATAATGAGTAAAGGTTAAGTGCGATTGTGAATGAAAGGGTGGCAATATAATTGTCATTGTCCAAAGAATATTTATTTTTACAATTCAGATTTATTTATGGATTTTAGGAACCTCAACAGTTGACAATGATTGGTAATGGAAGAGCTACTGCTTCCATCCTGAATTTAATATATTTATATATACTGCCTGGGCTAAAGAGAAGAAGAACTGGACTGTTGCCCAGTGGTCCAAAGTCCTCTTTTCAGATAACAGTAAGTTTTATATTTTATTTGGAATCCAGGGTCCTAAAGTCTGGAGAACAAGTGGAGAAGATTATAGCCCAAGTTGCTGGAAGTCCAGTGTCCCCCAGAACAATGGCCAGAACAGCCCTGACTCTTTGAGGCATGGACTCTACTAGACCCCTGAAGCTGTGCTGTGGTATCTGGCACCAAGATGTTAGCAGCAGATCCTTTAAGTGCTGTAAATTGTGAGGTGGGGCATCTATGGATCAGACTTTGTTTTCTAGCACAGCACAGATTCTCTACAGATTCTTACATGGATTTAGATCTGAAGATTTTGGAAGCCAAGCCAACACATCAAACTCATTATTGTGCTCCTCAAACCATTCCTGATCCATTTTTGGCAGGGTGCATTATACCCCTGTCAGTGGTCATGTATACATATGTCATACATAGGTCATGTATGTATGTGTACATATATATAGTATTTTTAAGTAAATAAAATATTTATATGACTGTGTTATGGTTTACAGCTGAATGTAAGACAGTATTACCTTTATGATTTCTGAAGCTATAGAATCTGTGTTGTGTAATATTCTGAGGTGATAGTTAGTTATGGTTTTAAGCCATTAGAACTTATAAAGTAGAAAAAGCAATAGATTACACATCCTGGTGTTTTCTGGCATGATGCACGGTGAAAGCATAATAAAAAATAATTAAAAAAAGCAAACTGGACTTGTATTTAATGCATAATTGAGACTTATTACAGATAATTCCCACAGGTTATTTGATGTTTTAAAAAAAAGAGAGATTTTTTTATCAACATTGTTTTTAATAAAATGCAACTGAACACAAGCACATAATAACCCAGTTAAAAAAAAAAAACAATTACAAAATGTTGCTGCCCATGTGTTTTATTTCATAAGATATAAAAAAAATACGCAATATTGCATTTTATTTCAAATATTACACTGCACCACACTGCACATTTTCCCTGAGTAAATGCTAAACTAAGTAAATGCTACTGTAGCATCAATATTCAAATTAATATTTAATTCAAGTCATAAAGCTAAAAAAAAACAACAAAGCAAAAAGTGCACACAAGATATAGAAATACAGCATGAATAACATAAAATTACATAAATATGACTCACAATAAAAAACAAGCAAAAAACACCTAATTACTACAATTGTACTTACTAACAGATGTGTTGTTTTATGTTTTGGCCACTAGAGGCCCTCGTCGTTTCCTCAGTATGTTAAATTCTCACTGTCATTTAAATCTTTTTCCCTGAACTGTAAGTTCCTCAGTTTTCCAGTTTCTTGGCTCAGGACTGGAATTCAGGTTGAGTGTAAGATTCAGATACAGCAGGAAAACAAAACAACTAATTTGGAAAGGAAATTTCAGGTGAAAAAAAGCAACAAAAAGAGTAATGTACTCCTGCATAAATCGTTTGTCAGAAAAATGCAAAGACTTGAACCAAAATCTGGAGACATAGTAGAACTTACACTCCACACCAAATCTGGTCAAACACCACCAAACACCAATCCAAGAAAATGGGAAACATGGAACTTTTCATCCACAGAAGAAATGGATGCCGGTGGCAGCGTCGCCAATGAACATACAGAGACGACAACATGAGAAAGCAATAGAGGCCTCTAGTGGCCGAATATATAACAACAAGTACAAATCCTGACTGAACAGAATTATTAACCAAAAGCTGTTTAAACCATTAAACACTTAGAGAAATGTTTCAGCTTCTATCACTCCGTATGGTCTTTTGTCATCATCAGGTTCAGCTGTAAAACACACAATCATGAACAATCCAAATTAGCATCTTATTAACTGTTTCATTTTATAGTTAATGAAGAACACTGTATTCTTACTTCTGTTGAATTTCACTAGCAGAATGATGGTCACCAGCACATACATACAGATTGCTACTACACTGCTGAGGATCTTCAGCACTGACACTGGAGCTTTCCCATGTGATTGTACTGGAGGAATAAATACATATAAATACATATAATAAATATGTAAGAAATTATATACAATGTATTCATTATATATAATTATACATTTGAACAACATACAGAAACGTCTCTAGAACATTTAATTAAGCATTAGTAGAGTTATATCTTTACTATTGATGTTGACAGTGTAGGGTAATAATGTTGTAAAACATTGCTAAATTGTTTAACAAGATTTGATAAGCTGGTTGAAGTCACTTGGCAATTAGTTAAAACTTATAAGTGATGATCTGTAAGGGGTCTTATGTGGGCTTTAATAAATAGTATTAGTGCTGGAAATGCATTTTCAATGTCTAATAATCAACACAATCCAGCCTGCATCCTCTAATAATCACTTATCATGTTTCTTTTGTCTACACTACTCCTTATACAATATTACATACTCATTATAATCATAAATTTAACATGAAGAATAATTTCAAGAAGGATTCAAGATATTTCTTCATTGTAAATTCTAAAGAGACTTAAATATGATGTGACTAGTGTATGTGTTCAAGTATCTTAAAAAGCATCTTCTTCTTCTTCTTCTCCCGGCTTCTCCCATTAGGGGTCGCCACAGCGGATCATCCATCTCCATACCCCCCTGCCCGCTACTTCTGCCTCTTTCAAACCAACTACCTGCATGTCTTCCTTCACCACATCCATAAACCTCCTCCTTGGTCTTCCTCATCCTCAGCATTCTCCTACTGATATACCCCATGTCTCTCCTCTGCACATGTCCAAACCATCTCAATCTTGCCTCTATCACCTTGTCTCGAAAATGTCCTACATGCGCTCTCCCTCTAATAAACTAATTTCTAATCATGTCCATCCTCGTCACTCCCAGTGAACATCTCAGCATCTTCATCTCTGCTACCTCCAGCTCCACCTCCTGTCTTTTACTCAATGACACTGTTTTTAATCCATACAACATCTCAGTTCTCACAACAGTTATATAAACTTTCCCTTTCATTCTTGCAGATACTCTTCTATCACTCTTCTCCACCCACTTCACCCTGCCTGAACACTTTTCTTCACTTCTCTAACACACTCTCTATTACTTTGAACTGTTGACCCCAGGTACCTGAACTCCTCCACCTTATCCACCTCTTCTCCCTGAAACCGCACCACTCCACTGCCCTCCCTCTCATTCACACACATGTACTCTGTCTTACTCCTACTGACTTTCATTCCCCTTCTCTCCAGCATGTACCTCCACCTCTCCAGGCTCTTCTCAATCTACTCCCTACTCTCACCACTAATCACAATATCATCCGCAAACATCATCCGCAAACATCCATGAAGACTCCTGTCTGAACTCGTCCGTCAACCTGTCCATTACCATTGCAAACAGGAAAGGGCTCACACTGAAACTAATAAACTTTACACAGGCTTTAACGAAAGACAGTGTCTGTTACACGGCTTGTATCTAAACAGTAGCCTACCAGGAAAGTCATTGTTCACGGTCTTCCTCCTTCCTTTCACAACAATTTCTCTGGAGAGTTTATCTTTTGGCATCGTCGTTTAAAAATCACCATCGGTGAATCTTTTCTCCCGATGCCGTGCAGCTCAGAACACAGGTGAAGTGTGTTTTTTCATGCCCAGTTGTTTTTAGCGTGACGAATGATTCGCATTTCCTGTAGACAGTCCGAGTGAGAGGCAGGTCAAACATCAGAGGAACCACATCCATATTTATGATGTGGTGCGGCCCGATTCAGTGGGAGCGCATCTGATTTAATATAGAGTTTGATTGGTTCACATGAACCCGTTCGGCAGCCACGAAGTTCAAAGCGTGGAAAAAAAAGTCGCGGCTTATAGTCCAGAAAATACGGTAACTTAATTCCTCTGTAGTTACTGCAGGTCTGCACATCTCCTTTATTAAAAAAAAAAAATGGTACCAGCACACTCCTTCTCCATTCCTCAGGCATCCTCTTACCTTCCAAAATCTTATTAAAGGACTAAAATAATAATAAATATTATTTATAATGTTGTAAGAATTAAGAACTGACTCCAGTACTGCAAAATATGTATTTAAATCATAGTATAAATTATTTTGACCTCTACCTGAAATCCAACTTTTCGGTGACTCTCCTCTCTCTGGATGTTTACAGTAGTAGGAACCTTCATCAGACTTTGACACACTGCTGATGGTCATCACTCCTGTAGTCTGATTCTGGAGGATGGAATTCTCTTTATAGAAATCAATACCAGTTGAGGTCTTTGTGTTGTGATATAAACAGTGTAAAGTCAGAGGATTTCCCTCAGTTACAGGATGGACAGGACTGTCCAGGATCACATCACCATCTGTAGAATAGAGAAAGAACAATGTTTTTGCCTGTAAAGGGTACATGTACAATTACAGTATTACTCTATAAGTGGCACAGTATAGAACTGGATTTGCCCAGTGGTCCAAAGTCCTCTTATCTGAAAAGAGCACTTTAGACACAGGGCAAATCCAATTCTTCTTCTCTTTCGCCCAATATATAATTGTTTATATGGACCATTTGCTGAACATGTATATAGTTTGGCAAGGTCTTTGAGTGTGAAGGAAGCGTGCAGAAGCTCATAGCCAAAGTTTTCACAGTCTGTGATGATTTGGGGGGCAATGTCATCTGCTGGTGTTGATCCACTGTGTTTTTTGAATACCTAAGTCACTGCACCCGTTTACCAATAAATATTAGATCCCTTCATACTTCCTTCTGCTGACCAACTTTTTAAAGATGCTGATTTCATGTTCCAGCAGGATTTGGCACCTGCCCACACTGCCAAAATACCCATAAGTTTGTTAAATGACCATGGTGTTGGTGTGCTTGACTGGCCAGCAAACTCACCAGACCTGAACCTCATAGAGAATCTATGTGGTAGTGTCAAGAGGAAAATGATTAGAAACAAGAGACCAAAAAATGCAGATGAGCTAAAGGCCACTTTCAAAGAAACCTGGGCTTCCATACCACCTCAGCAGTGCCTCAGACTGATCACCTCCATGCCATACTGAATTGAGGAAGTAATTAAAGCAAAAAGAGCCTCTACCAAGTATTAAATACATACACAGTACATAAACATACTTTCCATAAGGCCAACAATTCACTAAAAATGTTTTTTTTTTTATTGGTCTTTACATTTTTTAAATAGTGAATTGGTGGGTTTTTGTAAAATGTGAGCCCAAATCATCAAAACTAAAAGAATCAAAGACTTAAATTACTTTAGTCTGTTTGCACTGAATTTATTTAATACACAAGTTTCACAATTTGAGTTGAATGAATTCACTTATTCACGACATTCTTATTTATTGAGATGCACCTGCATGTGCTATTATACATACACACAAATATATTTAGAGGGAGAGAGAGAGAGAGAGAGAGAGAGAGAGAGAGAGAGAGAGAGAGAGAGAGGAGAGAGAGAGAGAGAGAGAGAGAGAGAGAGAGAGAGAGAGAGAGAGTTGCAGATCTAATATTTAAATATTAAATATTGAATTAATATTTGAATCAGATAATATCAGGGTTTTAGAGATAAAGTTGCAGGTATTCAGACCTGCACACAATTAAAACACAATTAAGTTTAGTTTAGATTTACTGCAGTGTTTTCAGTCACAAAATACTACATTCATTTTCATGTTTTATTATAAAAGGTAAGATATAGTATAACTTTTCCCAGAATAGTTTTGTTAATATTAGATCTGGTTTATATATTAAATTCTACTGATGAGAAGTGATAAAGACTCACTGTGTACTGTGATGTTAACAGATTTACTGCGTTCTCCAGATTCAGACTGACACCAGTAAACTCCAGTGTGTGATGGAGAGAGGGAGCTGATGTTACATGTAGATCCTGATACTGATGAACAATTTACAGTTGTCTGATTGAGTGTGTATCTTCTCACTGTCCATCCAGTAGAGTCTCTCTGGTCCTCACAGCTCAGTGAGAGAGAGTCAGCAGTAAAGTGTTGAGATCTGCTGGGATTGATGATCAGAGACACTAGAGGAGATTCACCTGTTCATAATTACAGTATATTAATATTTTATATTATATTTATTTAACATTATATTAACATTCATTGAAATAGAAGAAAAGTCAAAGATAAAGGAAGTAATGTAGATAAAATAATTAGATAAAACATTAAACTATACTGTACATAGACTATATAAGATTCTGATCTAGACTATGTACATACACATACATACAGTTCAGGTTCAGGATTTTCTGTTTGAAATTAAATATAATTTTAGAAATGAATAATTCTTTACTACATTAATCACTTCTACAGTGAAACCAGTAAAACAGTACAATAATCTCTGTGATGATGCCAATCAACTTCCTTCTATATTCCTGTAGTTTGACACATAATGAGAATGAAATTAGGGATATTAAATGTAAAGCTCCACTTTGATTGAAGTGACGGTCAGGAAATAATTTTTGTGTGATGATGAAGGTCTCTAATTTCTCTATAGTCTACATTCGTTTATTTTCATTAGCGTAGAAAGTAAAAAAAAAAAAAAAAAATATATATATATATATATATATATATATATATATATATATATATATATATATATATATATATATAAACATTTTACTGATTTTGCTACAGTCTTATTAACAAAAAAAGTACATTATGTAAGTTTTCCACCACAATGAGTCTTTGTGAGCTCGTTAGTGTAACGAGTTATGAGTGCAATATAAATGAAATCATTTGCTTTTTCACAAAAATCCTGTATTGCTGGATTTTCTATACATGACTTCTGACTGAATTTTGCAAAGGGCATGATGCACAAGCTTTATTGCAGTAAATTCAGGCCGTCCCATGGAGCTTTCGGGAGAGAACCATCTTGACCACAATGGCACCCGTCAGCTTTCACATGCGAGTGCAAAATTAATATAAACAATCCTCACTTTTTATATCTCACACCTAGTGAAATTTATAGTTCATGTATAGAAAATATTAGAAAATGTCAGTAAAAGTTTAACAAATATATTAATTTATATTAATTTTATATTAATTATATTATATATAAAATTATATAAATTTTGCACTCGCATGTGAAATCTGACGGATGCCACTGCTGTCAAGATGGTTCTCTCCTGAGAGCTCCATGAGACGGGCCTGAATTTACTGCAGTAAAGCTGATTCGCTCCTCATGTGTGACTGGAAGATGTCTTCATTTGGTTTGTTTATGTATTATTTTAAGTTTTAAAACTTATTGGTACCGTAATTTCCGGACTATAAAGCGCACCCATATATAAGCCGCACTGTATTTGACAAATATTTTTATTTTGAACATAAATAAGCTGCACCTGTCTATAAGCCACATGTCTACACTAATGTATTTTACACAGGATAACAGTGTCTTTGATATTCTGTTTTCTAGACTAATGATCTTTAGGAACACTGAGTTTTAGCGAAACTAAAGGTAAAAGATACACAATCACACTAGAAATAACTGACTATACATTGATTACACTGATAACAGGAATATAAAAAAAATAGAAAAAAAGAAAGAAAGAAAGAAAGAAAGAAAGAAAGAAAGAAAGAAAGAAAGAAAGAAAGATAGTACAAAATAATACTAGAGAGCAAAAACTTATACACATCCTTTCTCACCATCACACACATGGACACAAAGCTTTGTGGTTTGCCTAAACATCAATAACATTGGGTAGTGTGTCACAGCAAGGAAACGAACAAACAAAACACAACAAACATGGATGACAAAAGACACAATCCAGAATGTTCTTAAAACTAAACAAGTTAACAGACCGCACAAAATAAATTGTTTTGTAAAACACAACATATAAGTTTATCAAATGACCTCAAATTTGTAGGAAATGTTTATGTAAATTTTATTAAAGCAGGTTAGAGATGAATAACATTAAATTATGGTGGAAATGTTTAATATGAATTTCATAAAGTGAGTCTGTAATAGTCTGTAAAATCTGTCTGGGCAATAGGTGTGTGTGTGTGTGTGTGTGTGTGTGTGTGTATGTAGGGTAATTTAATATTTCATTGTTAAGCTGAAATGCTGTAGTGGCCTGTGATAAAGTTCTCTGTCACATGTAAAAAATAAAATAAAAAATCATGTAGACACTTTAAAAATGGAACTGACAATATGTGATATAAAACACACTCACCTGCTACAGTCAGTGTAACTGCATCACTGCTCTGTGTGTATTTTGGGTCTGATGATTGAGTTCCTTTACAGGTATAAGGACCTTTATTAGAGTCTTTAACATCAGTGATTGTGTAGGTCTTCTTTCCTGCAGCAGCTCTGATTTCTTCATTACTTCTATTCCAGTGATACTTCCAGGATCCTCCAGTCTGTATGTCACATGTGAGAGTGACAGTTTCCCCAATGAACACATTCACAGCTGGGTGTATTTTCACTACAGGCTTTGGTCTCGCTATAAAAAGGTAATAAAAACATCAGTAAATGTAAACATAAATCAAATAAATGATGTAATTGCACAGTTCCAATAATAAAGTGTTATTTTTATAGACTTGAAATGTAGAAAACATGACGTACCTTTCACTGTAACTGTAGCTGCAGCACTGAACTCTGACTCGTAGTTTCCCCTGAGTGCTTTGCAGTAGTATGTTGTTTGTCCTTCATTAGAGATTATCACACTGAGTGGGTTGGTATTTTGGGGTTCAGGTGATTTCCAGTAACCTTTATACCAGGAAAAGCTCCATTCAGTAGACTGCAGATTACAGTTCAGAGTAACTGTGTCTCCAGTGTAGATGAAGCTCTGAGGATTCACACTCACAGTCGGTGTGGGTTTTTCTGTTGATATGAAATGATGTGGAAATCAGAGCTGCTTTTATCTTTGCACCCTGTGTTTCATTTTTCAAATCTTTTTCTTTTATGAACAAATGCATTTTTTCATTCAAATAGAAAGTAAATAGCCTGTAACAGGTTACTGTAAAGTATTCTGTACTACAAACTGCATTCAACAATACCTATTTAAAAGCTCATTTCACTCATGTTCACTGAAGTTACAGATCTTTACTGTGAAGGTACAACAGTGAAACTTGACAGTACAAACTACGAAACTAAGATCATGACAGCAGGATCAGTCTGAATATTAGGTGAAAAACATGTTTTTTCATAAATATAATTAATTTTCTAATCATTAAAAATAACATTAAATGCAAAATGACATTCCACCATTTAGACAGTTAACACTTTTTAATGAATCCTGTCTTGTTCAGTAATCAAGGAAATGTGAGGCTTTAAGACAGAACAGTGAAAACTAAACAGATAGGAGGAAACTGTAATGTTATAATGAGACTTAGATTCAGTGTAACTCATTTAAACAATCTGCACAAATCAAACATTTCTATTGCACTCATTGTGTGTGAAAATAACAAAAAGTAATGACAAACTCACCTGATACAGTGAGAGTAACAGAATCACTTGTCTGTGAGATCTGATTGTCACTGCGTCTCCTCCCTCTGCAGGTGTATTTCCCTTTATAAGTGTCTGTAATAGAGCTGATACTGAACTCCTGTGTTGTGTAGTATGGGTTGTATGGGTGGTTTGGGTAGAATGTGTGGTATAATGTTAACATGTTATAATCCCTATACCAGTCGTATAACCACACTGAGTCTCCTTCTCCCTGAAATTCACATCTGAAAGTCACTCTCTCGTTCCTGAACACGTGTGTATCAGGCCGTATTTTCACCACAGGTTTAGGACTCTCTGTAAAATAAAAATGTATTGTTATGTACGAGTTAAATCCCAAACCATTATTTAAATAAGTAACATTTTAATATGAAATACAGAATATCTGCTGAACTGTAAATAAATGTTGAAGCTCTTTCAGAGGTGAAACTGAGACATTTTTGTCAAGTGTTATTCATGAAGTAAATGTAGATCACACTGTGTCTCAACACTGAACATTTATCACCTTACTATAAAATGTAAATATTTTTTTACTTTGATTCATGTTTGCAGTGTTTGTATTCTGTTTCCTGACTATTCATTTTCATTGCATGTTTGCACGCACACACACACACACACACACACACACACACACACACACACACACACACACACACACACACACACACACACACACACACACACAATTTAATAGTCCATAATCACACTCTTTAACCGATCTCATTATTCCAGGTTCTGCAGTTTCTTACACACATTGATTTAGTATAAAAGTTGGATCTTTGTCCTCTTCACTCATTCACACTCAACTCAAACATTCTCCTGTTTCTGAAACAGTAACTTTATAAAGCTCTTTATAGCCTCTAAGCAGATTATTAAAACAGTTTTAGTGTTGTGCCAATTGATTTCTAGTTCACTTCACACCAGTCCTTCAGCAATGCTCACACTGTCTCACTGTAGCTTGTAAAAGCCATCAGTTAAAGAATGAGATATTTTGTATGTGCACAAGTGGCCAGAATGACCATCGTTTCTGTAATGCACAGAAATAGCCATGGCCCTGTAAGAGGTCTCTTCACTGATTGGCTGTTGCACATGGCCAGAAACGCCTTTTTTCATTCTTTTTGTTGAAAAAATCAACCCCCTGCTGTAGTGCTTGTAGGGATCTAATTTACTGAGTTAAATATCATCTTTCTTCATAAACATTATCCAAATGTACAAAATATGCACAAACTAATTAAAATGCTGCATCTAAAAGAACATTTGAAGTGTAATGCTAATTAAATGCTTTCGGTTCACATCCATGACAAGTGGCTCTTGTGGTGATTAGTGACAGATTGGATTTGCAAATTTAATGATTATTAAAATAAATCTTTATTGAAGGATATAAATCTGATAAATTTGTTAAGATGTGAAACAACATTAAATGTCGTTGCTATCGTGTCTATATTTCTCTTGTACCTCGCCACTGCTAGATATCAGTTTGTTATATTTTTCTGTTTCTTATTTAAATCTTGTCTTAACATGGTATAGTTCTGGATGAATCCCATGCATTCAGGGATCATACAAAAGGATAATAGGAAAAAACGTTTACTGTCACATGGTGAAATCACAAAAATAGTAGTAGAGATACATTTTTTCAACACTTTAAATGTAATGAGACACATGTGTTCGTGTGACCTCCCAATCCACCTCTGGAATCTCGGATATGGCAGGGTATGTTGCATTTGTCAACATCAGCACAGAATCTCAGGTGAGTCAGCTTCTTCTCCACCTTCGTTTGTCCTTTTGTTTTAAAATTATGTTGCAGTCTGATACTACAATTGTTCAAATTCATTATTTTTTCTTAGTAATCTACACTCAGTACCACATAATAGCAAATTGAGAACAGAATTCTATCAAATACATACATATTCACATACATATTATTGCTGAGATGTTACTACACCTTGACAGGAGTCTACCTGTGGAACATTATGCTGATTGGACATGATTTGGAAAGGCTCACACCTTACTGTAAAAGGCTTCATATATCAGAGCAAAAACCAAGCCATGAGCTAATGGAGCTGCCTGCTGAACTCAGAGACAGGATTGTTACGAGGCACAGATACGGAAAAGGCTACAAAACAATTGCTGCTGCACTGAAGATTCCCAAGAATACAGTGGCCCTTATAATTCTCAAATCTAAGAAGTGTGGTACAAACAGGCTCTGAAAAACATTTGTGTGGAGATTCAAGAAGGACAACCATCACTGCAGGCCTCCACTAATCTGTTCTTTATGGCAGAGTGGCTAGATGGAGACTTTCCTCAAACAAATTCCATGTAAACCTGCATGAAGTCAACAAGCACCTTAAGTTGATGAAACCAAAATTGAACTGTTTGGCCTCAATTCTCAACCTTATGTCTGGAGGAAATCAGGCACTTCTTATCACCTGCCCAAAACCATCCCAAAAGTAAAGCAAGATGGTGGTAGCATCATGCTGTCGAGGTGTTTTTGTGCAGCAGGGACTTGGCAACTGGTCATGGAAGAGGGAAATCTGATTGTAGCTACGTACTGAGATATCCTCAATAAAAACCTGTTCCACAGTGCTCAGGACCTCAATTTGTTCTGAAGATTCACCTTCTTACATGACAATGATTTTAAGCACACGGCCAAGACAACATTAGAGTGGCTTAGGGACAATTCTGTGAATATGCTGGAGTGGCCCAGACAAAGTCCTGACTTAATCCTACTGAACATTTCTGGAGAGACCGAAAGTGGCTTTGCACTGACACTCCCCATCCAACCTGACTGATCTTGAGAGGTTTTGCAATGAAGAATCTTGCAACATATCCAAAAAGATTCGAGGCTGTAATTGCTGCCAATAAACTAAAAGTATTGATGATGACTGATCCATAAACAATAACCCACAACTTTCCCTAAATTAACTTAAAACTAAAAACCTGAAAAAGAAAGTAATTCGCATCCATCATTATTTTTTTCATATATAACAAAAATCAGATTTTTTACATTTGATTTTTGTTTCAGCTGAATATTTGAAATAATTGTAAACCACTAAAAATGGTATAAACAAATATAATGGCACCCATAACATAATATTTTGTTGCACAGCCTTTAGAGGTAATTAATACAAACAAGTGATTTCCTCTAAATGCCTGTAAAACAGCCTCAATAAATACCACAGGTTTAGGATTCTCTATAAAAAATAAACCCCACTGTGTAAAAACTGACTCAGTCCCAAAATGTTAATCAATTTAGTTGAATGATTTTAATTATCCATGTCTGAATTTATGTTTGTAATTCTGTTTTCCTGATTATTCATCTTTAAAAATTTTAAAATATTTAAAGTAAACAACAACAAAAAGTATAAAGATGCAAAATAATGCTAGAAATAACTCTGTATATTCTGATTATACTTTTACATATATATAGGAATCCATAATTCTGACCTACATGCTTTCTCATCACGTCTTTATACACACACGCGCACACACACACACACACACACACACACACACACACACACACACACACACACACACACACACACACACACTTTCTCTAACTGGAACCTCAGTCTTTTTACACTCGCACTCACTTGGTTTCCATTTCACCTCACATCAGTGCTGCTCAGTCGTGCTCACACTGTCCCTTTATCCTCAATAACAACATCACTTACATAAGAGTTCCCTTTATATAAATGTGTAAATATTACTATCCTCACATGTTGTGTGTTCAGTGTTGTGCAGAATCACTTAACAGAAAGTCGCTTACTCACCAGTAACTTTTAGTGAAAGTGCATCACTGTACTGTGTGTAGTAAACTGGGTTTCCTCTTCCAGCTCTGCACCAGTACTGACCTCCATCAGAGACTCTAACTGATCTGATTGAGTAGTGATTTTCTTTACTCTCAGTCTCATGATTTTGTGTGTGTTTGCTCCAGTAAAACTTCCATCCTTTGGACTGCAGATTCAGTGTACAGGTCAGAGTCACTGAGTTTCCTGTCAGAACTTCTTGAAGGTTTGATGTGAGTACAGGTTTGGGTTTTTCTGCAAGAAAAATGTAACAGAAATTTAGAGTTTAAAATGTTTTTTTAGTGTTTTTACTCCACTAATGAAACACATGATTACTGTCTCTGTGATGAGATTCACTGAAGCTAATCAATTTCAATGTATAATTACTTTTCTATTGTTTAACAAAATATCTAGAAGAGGCTAATAATAATAATAATAATAATAATAATAATAATAATAATAATAATAAAGACTGCTGTGTAATTATGCCTGTTTTCTTTATAACATTTTCAAATCCATGAATTAAAATATTTAGGTTATTTATTAGTTATTTAGAAAAATGTGAGACCAAAAACTTAACACTACACATAAAACCTGAAAAACATGTTGAAAATGTTTTGCTTTTTTCCAGAGTAGAATCTCTGCATACTCAGTAGAAGGTCTATGTAACAGTCTGTATATCTCAATGAATCTTATTCATTTTAAGTCCCTCGAATCCTTCATTATTTAGGAATGTGTGAAAATACCTCACAGCATCTTGCATTTTGTAATTACATATGAATAGCTTATATGTAGTTATGATGGTGCTGCATCATTTGTTATGTAGTTTTGTGTGAAGGTGTTGACTTGCTATGATTTCAAACATTCCAAAGTAACTCCACATTCCATAATTCACACTAAAACAATCATCTCTGCAAATGTTGCATATGGCTCTAATTACATCTCTATCAGTACACAGCCTTATTCCAGTCTTTACTTGGTCTGGAAGTCAATAGGTGAGTTAATACAAAACAATAAATTACCAAATAAAACACATCTTGTAGTTATGACCAAAAAAAAAAAGATTAATTAAAAGTGAATCAGGGCAACAGTGTGAACCCTTTTCATGGCTCTGCATATACAGTGGTGGAAATGAGTATTTGACACATCAGCTGACACGTTTTTATCAGTAAGAGAATTTCTAAGTGGGCTATTGACACAAAATTTTCACCAGATGTAGCCATCAAGCCAAGTATTGAATTCATACAAAGAAATCAGAACATTTAAGTATACAAGTTGAGTCATAATAAATAAAGTGAAATGACACAGGGAATAAGTATTAAACACACTTTATTTAATACTTATTTAAGCCTTTGTTGGTGATTACAGCTTCTAGACGCCTCTTGTATGGAGAGACCAGTCGTCTGCATTGCTCAGGAGTAATTCTGGCCCATTCTTCCACACAAATTGTCTTTAAATCTTGAAGGTTCCTTGGGCCTCTTTTATGAATTCTACAAACATGGTGTGTAGAATGACTGCCAAAAATTTTGCTTTCACCTGACCATACTATAATCTCCCAATAATCCACAGGCTTTTCCAAGTGCTCTTTCGCAAACTTTAACCGAGCCTCAACATGCTTTTTGTTCAGCAATGAAGTCTTGTGTGGTGAGAGTGCATGGATGCCATGGCGGATCAGTGCATTGCTTATAGTTTTCTTTCAAACAACAGTACCTGCTGATGCAAGGTCTTCCTGAACTTTTGCCCGAGTGGTTCTTGGCTCTTGGCGAACTCTCCTGATTATTCTTTGGACTTCTCGGACAGGGATCTTATGTGGAGCACCTGATCGTGGCCGGTTTATGGTGAACTGATGCTCTTTTCATTTACGGGTAATGGCACCCACAGTGCTCAGAGAAACATTTAGCATTCTGGAAATGCGCCTATAACCATTCCCATCAAAATGCTTTTCAACGATAAGATTACAAAGATCTTGAGCGAGTTCTTTGCTTTTACCCATCATGAAGTCTTTCCTGTGTGCCTCCTGGGTAATGAAAAGCCTTTATAGGCCATCAATTAGGACTAAAGCAGCTGATATGAATTAGTACTGATAGGGGGCAAGGTTTCACTCTCAATACTGACAGATTCCAGGTGATCTCCTGGATTTCTATGCCATTTTGCACCTTGTTATCTTCATGTGTTAAATACTTATTCCCTGTGTCATTTCACTTTATTTATTATGACTCAACTTGTATACTTAAATGTTCTGATTTCTTTGTATGAATTCAATATTTGGCTTGATGGCTACATCTGGTGGAAATTTTGTGTCAATAGCCCACTTAGAAATCCCCTAACTAATAAAAATGCCAATGTGTCAAATACCTATTTTCCCCGCTGTAGTTATTTGGAAGGTGAGTAATCATTTTGGCAAAACACACATACAGTACAGTTCACATGTTTCATGCAGTAAGTCTATAATGATGTTCATTAGAAATGGCATCAAATTTGCACAATCCAGTGCACAATCCAGTGCACTCTTAGTGCCGGTCCAAAGCCCGGATAAATGGGGAGGGTTGTGTTAGGAAGTGCATCCAGTGTAAAACGTGGCAAATCAAATATGCAGATCACGAATCAGAATTTCATACTGGATTGGTCGAGGCTCGGGATACCAGCGACCGCCACAGGTATCGTTAGCCAACAGGGTACTGGTGGAAATTGGGCTGCTGTTGGCCGAAGAAGGAGAAGGAGAGGAGGAAGACGTCTACAGAGACAGCAGGAAAAGGAGAAGTGGCAAAGAGTGAAGGTTTGGATTGGTACTTTAAATGTTGGTACTATGACTGGTAAAGGGAGAGAGATAGCTGATATGATGAAAAGTAGAAAGGAATATATGTTGTGTGTTCAGGAGACCAGGAGGAAAGGGAGTAAGACCAGGAACATTGAAGGGGGTTTAAACTGTTCTATTATGGCGTGGATGGAAAGAGAATCTACATCTTGAAGCAACATACCCAAACCTCACAACATCTCACTGGACTTGGTATATACTCTCTTATGATGTAGTACATCACACCCAACATTACTCTTTTCGGAATTTCCTCCCCTTAAAATTCAATTACTACTGTTTCAGTTTCCCTTCTGTTTCCCTCTACCCTTCATTTTATCTTTTGCACATTCATTATCTTTTTCCCTTTAAGTAGCTTTACACACTTCTATATTAATGGTAAGAGAAATACCAAAAATAATCCCCTTTCGGTTTGTTTGTCTTTATTAAATCTGACTAGCAATTTTCCATCAGAAAGAACTAAAGTGAAGTCAATAGTTTCTATATCTTATTTATGATCTTTGTCGGGTTTTTTTTATTTAGCTCACACCATATTGATCTTCAAATGTTATTATACAGTTTATATTTTCTCTACTGTTTTCATCTCATTCTTCTAAATCGCTCCTTTTTCTCCATCCCCCACTTATTTCTTACTTCTATCCAGCTGTTACCTAAAGATCTTTTGCTTTCCTCTTCACTTCCTACCTCCATACTCCTTTCACTCCCCCCCCCCCACTTAAACCTCTCTGGTCCATTCCTGGAGCACTTTTGCCTCTTCACCGTTTCTTCCCGGATTTCTTGCCCCTCACACTGAGCTGATGTCTTGTTGTCTTTAAACACCTGGTGGCGCGGGAATAACAGCAAGATGGCCGCCGACCCGGAAGCGAAACCGGAAGTGTGTGCCGCGGAACCGGAAGATCCTGACAGTATGGTTTTGTCATTTTCTTTCTAGAGCTGTATTTTCTAGTTATATTTAAGAAATATCGTTTTATTGTTGAATGCCTCTAGTCAGTGAAGGTGGAGGTTTTTTTAGGAGCATCTGTTTCACTGAGATGTAGTAGTAAACATCTGTGGTGCAGCAGTGTTTGATAAAAAATAAATCATTATTATATTTTCTGTCTGAAATATTACTTTGTTGATGTGTTTATGTCTTCAGTTTCTTACCACCATTTCTGTTAATAAATTTGGACTACATCATAAATCCAGAAATATCATAAAAACAACCCCCTGCTGTTGTTCCCAACCTGTGTGAGGTTTTTTCTTCTGCTGAACACAAAAACATTTTTTAATATGTATTTTTTCCATATTGTGGAAGTGAATGGGACCCGCCAACAGCTTGTTTACTCACTCAAATAAAGTAAAATCTAAAAAAAAGTTTATTTCTATAGCGCTTTTCACAACAGACATTGTCTCAAAGCAGCTTCACAGAATTTTAAGTAAAAAGTCAATTTAATGCTATTGTTACGGTGTGTGTGTGTGTGTGTGTGTGTGTGTGTGTGTGTGCTGCAAGTAAATATTGTAATGAATTCTCTGTCTCTGTATTGCTGCAGTTCCCCGTGATGATGTTCTCTGCCTCATGTGTAAAATCCAATGCACACTTGTAAAAGCTGATGGAATGATTTATAGATTAATGGGGTAAAGTGCATATGTTCATGTGTGTAAATGTTGATGCAGCTTGTTGCAGTCTCAGTTACAGTTTTGCTCAAACAAATCAAAAAGCTGACATCAGCCAAATATTTTGCACAAGGTACAAAAATAAAAGTAATAAATAAACACGTACCTGATACAGTGAGTGTAACAGGATCACTGATCTCTGATTTCTGAGAGTCGTTTCTCATCCCACTGCAGGTGTATTCACCACTGTGAGAGTCTGTAACTGAGCTGATGTAGAGCGTGCTGTGATGTGTTGTGTCGTATGGGTTCTGTCCATAATGTTTCTTATACCAACTGTATGTCCACTGAGTGTCCCCTCCACCATTTAGGTCACACCGGAAAGTCACCGTCTCTCCACTGAACACCTTCTTACCAGGCTTTATACTCAACACAGGTTTAGGTCTCACTGTAAAAAAAAAAAAAAAAAAATATATATATATATATATATATATATATATATATATATATACACATATAAGTTGTGTTCAAAATTATTCAACCCCCAATGCTGTAAATGGTTTTAGGGAATTTAGTGTACATTTGTAATTGTATTCAGAATGAAATCCTACAAGGACTTCTTAAAGAACCATATGCAACTAAAATGACATCAATTAGTTTTGTAATACAGTAGTAAATGTTTCTTTTGTGAATTCTTCATTGACATAATTATTCAACCCCTTAAAGACTACCACTCTGAAGAACAGAGGTTCAATGAAGTGTTTTCAATCAGGTATTGAAAACACCTGTGGATATCAGGGAGCAGCAATAAAGCCTAATAAGCACCAATTAGGCAGCTTTAAAATGACTGTGATACTCAGCTCCTTCTAGACATTTACTGGTGTGGTTACAAACATGGTGAGGTCAAGAGAATGGTCCAGGAAGACAAGAGAACAGGTGATTACTCTTCACAGGAAGGACAATGGCTATAAGAAGATTGCAAAGATGTTAAACATACCAAGAGACACCATAGGAAGCATCATTTGCAAATTCAAGGCAAAGGGCACTGTTGAAACGCTACCTGGTCGTGGCAGAAAGAAGATGCTGACTTCGACTGCTGTGCGCTACCTGAAGCGTAGAGTGGAGAAAAGTCCCCGTGTGACTGCTGAGGAACTGAGAAAAGATTTGTCAGATGTGGGTACTGAAGTTTCTGCTCAGACAATACGGCGCACCCTGCGTAATGAAGGCCTCCATGCCAGAACTCCCAGGCGCACCCCTTTGCTGTCCCCAAAGAATAAGAAGAGTCGACTGCAGTATGCCAAAAGTCATGTGGACAAACCACAGAAGTTTTTGGATAGTGATCTGTGGACTGATGAAACAAAATTAGAACTGTTTGGGCCCATGGATCAACGCTATGTTTGGAGGAGGAAGAACAAGGCCTATGAAGAAAAGAACACCTTGCCTACTGTGAAGCATGGCGGGGGGTCAATCATGCTTTGGGGCTGTTTTGCTTCTGCAGGTACTGGGAAGCTTCAGCGTGTGCAAGGTACCTTGAATTCTCTTCAGTACCAGGAGATATTGCATGACAATGTGATGCAGTCCGTCACAAACCTGAGGCTTGGAAGACGTTGGACCTTTTAACAGGACAATGATCCCAAGCATACCTCCAAGTCCACTAGAACATGGTTGCAGATTAAAGGCTGGAACATTTTGAAGTGGCCATCGCAGTCACCAGACTTAAATCTGATTGAGAACCTCTGGTGGGACTTAAAGAAAGCAGTTGCAGTGCGCAAGCCTAAGAATGTGACTGAACTGAAGGCTTTTGCCCATGATGAATGGGTGAAGATACCTGTAGATCACTGCAAGACACTTGTGTCAAGCTATGCTTCACGTTTAAAAGCTGTTATAACTGTAAAAGGATGTTGTACTAAGTACTAAGATTGAATGTCACTTGGGGGTTGAATAAAACTGATAATGATGTGAGCTCAGAAAAGACATTTGTGGTTATTTCATTATAAATGTTATGTTATATTTGTCTGACCTACACGTGCCTCTTTGATTTAATTGTAAGCAGGATGACTGAATGATCATAATCAATGTCAAACCAACCAAAACAATCAATTTCAGTGGGGGTTGAATAATTTTGAACACAACTGTGTGTATATATATATATATATATATATATATATATATATATATATATATATATATATATATATATATATATATATATATTAATATAAATAATTAAAAACATAATTAAATATATATAAAAAAAAAAAACACATGTACAAGCATAAGTAAAAACATATGAATATGAAATACTTTATTGCTGCTTGAATGGAAATGATGAAGCTCTTCCAAAAAAGAACTGATACATTTGAACAAATTCATACTAATGAACTAAATTTAAATCAAAATATGAAAATCTGACTTAAACCTAATATTAATCAAGTTACTGTTCTGAAACTTTACATCATTTGCACTATTGACTGACTGTTTGCTATCCAGGCTTCCTGACTATTCGTCTTTTGGAAAACTGAGTCTCATCAAGGTATAGATAATGCTGGAAATTATTAATTAGTGGAATTTGATTATAGGAAATGCTAGAAAATCTCTGCCTTACACATCTGTACTCCTCATCCTACACCTGTACACACCTTTTTTTTTTGTTGCCTTAACAGAAATACAAACATGCTTAACAATACTTCACATCAAACAAACAAACAACTATGACAACATACTTAAAGCATTAGGTTGTTTATACCAAAGGTTCTCAAAGTCCCATATCCTGAGGGAAGTGTAAAATCATTTTAGAGCCCTATGATTATTGTGATGCAGAAAATGTGGACGAATCACACAATCCAGATATAAACATCAAATTTTACTGAATTCTACATTGTCAAGCATAAATTTGTATCAAATGGCAGTATGGATTTGTGTGTGTGATTTGAGAATTTTGATCCTTCACCAGTGGGGTGACTGAATGAATCTTTTGGTATAATTCAGATTTAAGAATACCCCACAGCCCAGACTTGTGCAGAATACAGGAGATGGTAATCACATGCAAGAAGTGACCAGTACCTGCCAGAAATTCCTGTAGTTCCTTTAGTATTGCTTTTTGGCCTTTTGGTAGCCTCCTTGATCATTTTCTTCTCTTTTTAATTTAAGAGGGTCATCCTGATCTTTGCAACGTCTCTGTGGTGCCACATTTTCTCCACTTAATAATTATGGTTTTGACAGTCCTCCATGGTACATCTGGTGCCTTCTATTTTCATTTATATGCTTCACTTGGTAAAACCTTACAGTTTCTTTGGAAGCTCTTCGTGGCCTATGACTCTTAGTAGAATGCAACCCCAAACATTCAAGCAAATACTAGAGCAACAGTTGACTTTAATCTGGTTTTAAAGAGAATCATTTTAATTGATGGCAGATATATTCTATTATGCTACATATGCTAATTTTGAATTTGACTGGTTAACTCTGAGAGCAGTTAGAGGTGCCATTATGAGAGGGTGTGCAGACTTATGCAAGCAGGATTTTGTAGGTGTTTTTACACCACAAAGAATGACTATTTCAGAATGATGTGTGTTCTGTGTGTCTCTGTGTAAATGAATAGTGCAGACACTCAGGTTCCTTCACTACACACAAGGGATATTTGTGGTGTTTCCAGCGGCAGATGTCACACTATATGAACACATGACCACATCTCCAGAGCTGCTCTGGGTCACAGCAGCATTTCACCATTTCATAAAAAAAAAAAATCTTTAGATACACAAATAATTCTAAGGTCTTTAATTTCTTCAAGTTAAAATTAACTTTTATTTTGATTTGTAACATCAACATGAAAGTTCAGTTTAACTTGAATAAATAATATTTAAAAAATTATCAGTAAACTTTTATGGTGCAGCAGTGTTTGTGTTTGATAAAAAAACAACAACTATATTTTCATTATATTTTTCTGACATATTACTTTCTTTATGTTTTATTTCTTTAGTTGCTTACCACTATTTCTGTTAATAACTTTGGATTACATCATACGTTTAAGTAGAAATCTCTACAATCTTGACAATTTACTAAAGAAAATCTCATACATATAAACAAAAATTGTTTAAATAATAATTATTCAATTTCAAGGCTTAAACTTAGTAAATATAAAAGTAAACATATAGCAAGCTGTAAAGTAATTATATTGCATCTCAGGTACAGTTTAGCTCAAACATCTCAAACAAATCTGAAATCAGCCAAATATTTTGCACAAGGTACAAAAATAAAAGTATTAAAAAACATGTACCTGATACAGTGAGTATAACAGGATCACTGATCTCTGAGCTCTGAGAGTCACTGCGTCTCCTCCCACTGCAGGTGTATTCACCACTGTCAGAGTCTTTAACTGAGTCACGGCTGAACTCCTGTGTTGTGCTGAATGGGGGATTTCTGTTATCAGACTTATTCCAGCTGTATGTCCACTCAGTGTCTCCTCCCTGTAGCTCACACTTGAAAGTCACTTTCTCTCCACTAAACACCTGTTTACCAGGCTTTATACTCAACACAGGTTTAAGTCTCTCTGTAAAAAAAAAAAAAGCAATACTATTACTGTTGTTAGCAACCTGTACGAGGCTCTTTTGTCAGCTAAACATAAAATGTTTAAGAGAGAAAAGGAGTTTATGATGTTTGAGAAGAATAAGAGTAATTTTTTATTTTTATTTTTTATTTTTTGCAGTTTCTGTTATTTTTTTTTTCCATAATGAAGACCATCAATAGCTTGGTTCCCCATGTTCTAACATATATTTTAATGTTAGGTGCCAGTGGTTTGTGTGTGCGATAGAGTGTGAGTGTGTGTAAGTGTGTGTGTGTGTGTGTGTGTGTGTGTGTGTGTGTGTGTGTGCACACTACACTTACAGTGCCCTCCACAATTATTGGCACCCCTGTTTAAGATGTGGTCGTGGACTTCTAAAAATTCTCCTTTTTTTTTAAAACAACATAGAACCCAAATGCAAAAAAAGAGAAAAATCCAACCTTTCATTTAAGTACATAACTTTGGTGGTAAAAAAAATCATACATTTAGAAGAAAAAAAAACTTGAAATCATGTGTCTCACAATTATTGGCACCCCTAACAATTCCTCTGAAAAATTTAATTGTTTTTTTTTTTTTATATATATTTTTCTGTAGTTGCTAAGGTTGGTCAGGGTATCTAGGGACTTTTAATTAGTAATTTATGATTTCCTGTTTCCCCGGGGTATAAATATGATGTGACACAGAGGCCTAATTCTCTTACCCATTTGTCAACATGGCAAAGACAAGAGAACACACCATTCAAGTCAGGCAGATGTGTGTCGGCCTTCATAAGTCAGGCAATGGCTACAAGAAAATAGCCACTCGCCTTAACTTGCCGGTATCTACAGTCAGAGGAATATTAAGAAGTTTAAAACAACTGGAACAGTGACAAACAAGGCTGGAAGAGGTCCCAAGTTTATCTTGCCACAACGCACAGTGAGGAGGATGGTAAGAGAAGTAAAAAAATTTCCCAAGCTCACCGTCACAGAATTGCATCAAAGAGTGGCATCTTGGGGTCACAGAGTCTCCAAAACAACCATCAGACGCTCTCTACATGCCAACAAGCTGTTTGGGAGGCATGCAAGGAAAAAGCCTTTTCTCACTAACACTCACAAACGTAAATGTCTGGAGTTTGCTAAGCGGTACTGGGACTTCAACTGGAATTGTGTGCTTTGGTCAGATGAGACTAAGATTGAGCTTTTTGGCAACAAACACTGTAAGTGGGTCTGGCGTAAAACAAAAGATGAGTATGCCGAAAAGCACCTCATGCCCACCGTGAAGTATGGTGGAGGATCTGTGATGCTGTGGGCCTGTTTCTCTTCCAAAGGCCCTGGGAACCTTGTTAGGGTGCATGGCATTATGAACGCTTTGAAGTACCAGGATATTTTAAATAAAAACCTGATGGCCTCTGCCAGAAAGCTGAAGATGGGTCGTCATTGGGTCTTTCAGCAGGATATGATCCAAAACATGTGGCAAAATCTACACAAAAGTGGTTCAGCAGTCACAAACTCAAGGTCCTCCCATGGCCATTTCAGTCCCCAGACCTCAACCCAATCGAAAACCTGTGGGGCGAGCTAAAGAGAAGAGTGCATAAGAGAGGACCCAGGACACTGGATGATCTAGAAAGATTGTGCAAAGAAGAATGGTCAAAATTCCCTCTCTCTGTGTATCTTGTGAAATGTTATAGGAGGAGATTAAGTGCTGTCTTGTTGGCAAAAGGAGGTTGTACAAAGTATTAACATCAGGGGTGCCAATAATTGTGGCACACATGATTTTAAGTTTTTTTTTTTTTTTCTAAATTTGTGATTTTTTTACCACCAAAGTAATGTACTTAAATAAAAGGTTGGATTTTTATCTTTTTTTGCATTTGGGTTCTATGTTGTTTTTAAAAAAAGGAGAATTTTTAGAAGTCCACAACCACATCTTAAACAGGGGTGCCAATAATTGTGGAGGGCACTGTAAATATTTCACTGAATTCACCGTCATTGAATTGCTGCATTTGCCTGTGAAAATGTTTTCTTCCACATCTGCAAAATCCATGTAGACACTTGTAAAAGCTAATGGAACAGACAATAATTTAGATAAAACACAATCACCTGATACATTCAGTGTAACTGCATCACTGCTCTGTGTGTATTTTGGGTCTGATGGCTGAGTGTCAGGGATCCACCAGCCACACCTTCACTTATCACTCCAAGCCACTCTCCCACTTACTAATCAGCTACACCTGGCACTCATCAGCTTCCGTGCTATATAACCCCCGTTCCTCCACCAGCTCATTGTCCGTTCTACAGCTTAGGCGATAGAACACTGTCGGACTACCCAAGATACTCAGTGTTGTTTATATGGTTGGCTACGTTACTCTAGGTGGCTTTGTTTTAGCTTATGCCCGATCACAGCTCTTACCTGGTTTAGCAACCTGGGGTTTCCTTTTTGTGTTTTGCCCTGTTCTTTTCACATTAAAAAGCCTTGTGGATTTCACTCCGGTTTCCGGCACGTTCTTTTGCCTGACAGAAGAACGGACCTTCACAAAACCGAAGGGCACCATAACACGGAAGGAAAGAAACAGCGTTACCTCAGCATGGAGGAACAGCCCGCTGCCGCGTCCGGGTTAGCGGAGGACCAACCCGTTGCCACGTCCGAGTTCGTGAGGGAGCTCACCGCCGCGATTCGAGAGGCTTTCCGGCCAGAAGCCGCACACCTAGCTCCTCCACCATCCGGCAGCCCGATGGCGCTCCCAGCGTCTTTTTCCGGAAATGCGGCGGAATGTCATGGCTTCCTGCTCCAGGCGGCCATCTACATCGAGATGCGACCACAATGTTTTCCTAGCGAACGAGCAAAGGTCGCGTTTCTGATTTCGCTGCTCACTGGAAGAGCGCTAGCGTGGGCAAGAGCGCTCTGGAGCGCAGCGAGCCCGGCCCTGACGTCATACGCCGCGTTCACGAGTCATTTCACCGAGGTATTTAGCACCGCCCCCGGGGATACCTCAACCGCTGATCAGCTGCTCAACCTCCACCAGGGGATAGACAGCGTGTCGAGTTACAGCCTCCGCTTCCGCACTCTGGCGGCATCTGCTGGTTGGGATGAGAAGGCGCTGTTGGCTGTATATCGCAGAGGCCTAAATCAGGAGCTCCGGCTGGCGATGGCCACTTATGATGACTCTCTGGGGCTTGAGGCATTTATTCAGAGATCCATCCGAGTCTCAACACCTGGCAGCCTGCAAATCCCCCGAGGTCGAACCAGCACCGGCTATGGCAGCGCCAACAATTCCAGAACCCGAATCCATGCAACTCGGGTCACAGCGGCTGTCTCGGCAAGAAAGGGAGCGCCGGTGGGCGGCTGGAGCTTGCCTCTACTGTGGAGAGAAAGGACATCGCGTGGCCCAATGTCCTGTGAGGCCTCCTCGTCGGACGGTGAGTACTGTCACGCTTTCTCCTGACATTACTCATCTGTCTACGCTCAGGGTCACCTTGGTAACCCCTGCTCTCTCTCTATCGGCTAACGCCCTAGTTGACTCAGGATCCGCGGGGAACTTCATCTCCCAGGCGTGTTTAGAACGCCTCCAGCTACGCCGGCAGAGGGGATCCCAGGAACTGGCCGTCCAGACCATCCAGGGACGACCATTAGGGAAGGGCAAGGTGAAGTACTGTGCTCCACTTATCGTCCTCCAAGTCGGAGTGCTACACCAAGAAGAGATTCAGCTTCTCGTACTGGAGGATTCGACAGTGGACGTAATCTTGGGTCGTCCCTGGTTAGCCAAGCACTCCCCTACTTGTTCCTGGGACCCGTGTGACATCTTGGAGTGGAGCCCCGCCTGCCGGCAGAAGTGTTTACGTCCACTCCCGACTCCCCTCCGGACCGTCTTAACCCTGGCAGCTACTCAAGTGGAAGGAGCTCCCCAACCCGCTCAGGTGGAGATCCCGCATGAATATCAGGCCTTCTCTGACGTCTTTAGTGAGGAGGCCGCCACTCAGTTACCCCCACACCAGCCGTGGGACTGTGCCATTGATCTAAAGCCTGGGGCTAAACTACCAAAGGGCCGGGTCTACCCCTTGTCAGCCCCGGAACACCAAGCAATGGAGGGCTACATCCAACAGGCCCTCCGACAGGGCTTTATCACCCCGTCTTCCTCCCCGGCGGCCTCTAGCTTCTTCTTCGTGGCAAAGAAGGACGGGGGTTTGCGCCCTTGCATTGACTACAGGGGCCTTAATGCACAGATCGCCCCGCTTCCGTACCCGCTCCCCCTGGTCCCAGCGGCCTTGGAAGAACTACGTGAGGCTCGCATCTTTACCAAGCTGGATCTCCGAAGCGCGTACAACCTGGTGCGCATCCGCGAAGGGGACGAGTGGAAGACGGCGTTCATTACTCCCTCTGGTCACTATGAGTATCGGGTCATGCCGTATGGCCTTTCCATTGCCTCGGGCGGTCTTCCAAAACTGTATGAACGAGGTGTTCCGTCCCTTCCTTCATCGGTTCGTAATCGTTTACATTGACGACATCCTGATCTACTCCAGGACGCTGCACGAACACCACAAGCACGTCACCCAGGTCCTAGCCCGGCTGCGAGAACACCGACTATATCTCAACCTTCCCAAGTGTGAGTTCCATCGCTTGGAGATACAGTTCCTTGGTTACAACATCAACGCAGCAGGCATCAGGATGGATGAGAGGAAGGAACTCCAGAGGTTTTTGGGCTTCGCCAACTTCTACCGCCGGTTCATTGGAGGTTTCAGCCTGGTTACCGCCTCTCTCACGTCTCTACTGCGAGGAAAAGCCAAGACCCTCTCCTGGACCCCAGAAGCACAAAAGGCCTTCGAGGAGCTACGCACAAGGTTCTGAACCGCTCCGCTTCTCCATCAACCTGACCCCCAGCTCCCGTTTGTTGTCGAGGTGGACGCATCTTCCACGGGCGTAGGGGCCACCCTCTCCCAGCATTCAGGGAATCCCCCTCTACTCCATCCCTGCGCCTACTTCTCAAAAAAGCTGTCTCCAGCGGAACTGAATTACGACATCGGTAACCGGGAACTCCTAGCCATCAAACTGGCCTTGGAGGAGTGGAGACACTGGCTGGAGGGGGCTGTCCATCCTTTCACAGTCATCACGGATCACAAGAACCTTCAGTACCTCCGTGAGGCCAAGCGCCTAAATCCCCGTCAGGCACGGTGGGCTCTCTTTTTTACCCGGTTTAACTTCACCATCACCTATCGGCCAGGATCAAAGAACGGCAAGGCCGATGCTCTCTCCAGGGTGTATGGACCTGAGGAACCCACCGAGCCTGGGCCGATCTTGCCTCCAACGATCGTTCTGAGCCCGATCATATGGTAGTTGGACGAGAACATCCGCAGGGCCACACGCGGAGAACCGACTCCCCCTGGTTGTCCTGAGGACCGGACCTTTGTTCCTCCAGTGTGTCGACAGGCCTTACTTAGAGCAGTCCACGAAGTCCCAGGGTCTGGGCACCCAGGCAGGAGGCAGACCCTGCGTCTGGTTCAGGGGCGATACTGGTGGCCAGGTATGAGCAACACAGTGGCCGAGTTCGTCCGAGGCTGCAACATCTGTGCCATCTCAAAAACTCCCCGACATCTACCAATGGGCAAACTCGTCCCCCTACCTACTCCACAAAGGCCGTGGTCTCATATCGGCATAGACTTTGTCACAGACCTGCCACGGTCAGAGGGTTTCACCTGCGTTCTCGTGGTCGTCGATCGGTTCTCCAAGGCCTGCCGCTTTGTCCCTCTCTGAGGCCTCCCCACAGCTCTGGAAACCGCGGAGGCGCTCTTCCATCACGTCTTCTGCAACTACGGCCTCCCTGAGGAGATAGTGTCTGACCGGGGATCTCAGTTCACCTCACACGTCTGGAGGGCGTTTTTCCGACTACTGGGAGTCACCGTCAACCTGTCGTCCGGTTACCACCCCCAGTCTAACGGCCAGACCGAGCGGAAGATCCAAGAGCTGGGGAGGTACCTGAGGACATATTGCCATCAGGACCAGGAGGAGTGGAGCCGGTTCCTGCCCTGGGCGGAGTACGCACAGAACTCGTTGCGCCAAGACACCACAGGTCTCACCCCTTTTCAATGCGTGTTGGGGTTCCAACCCCCACTGTTTCCCTGGTCCGATGAGCCCTCCGATGTGCCCGCGGTGGACCACTGGTTCCGAGAGAGCGTCCGGACATGGGATGCTGCACACACTCAGCTGCGCAGGGCAGTGAGGGAAACCCAGCGACATGCGGATGCACGAAGGTCGGAAGCCCCCGCGTACAGGCCCGGAGACTGGGTCTGGCTATCCACCAGAGATCTCCGACTGCGGCTTCCCTGTCGGAAGTTGAGCCCCCGGTACATCGGGCCGTTCAGGATCGAGAGGCAGGTCAACGAGGCGGCATACCGTCTGGAACTCCCGCCACAATACCGGATACACCCCACCTTCCACGTGTCACTTCTCAAGCCACACCATCCACCGACAGCCCAACGCCCCAGCGAGGCAAGGCCCCCTCCGCCTGAAGTATTGGAACAACCCTCGGTCTATACGGTACGGGAGGTGCTGGACTCTCGTCGTCGGGGCAGGGTGCTGGAATACCTCGTGGACTGGGAGGGCTACGGCCCTGAGGAACGATCATGGGTGGCGAGGCAGAACATACTGGATCCAGCGCTCCTGGAGGAGTTCCACGCCGCTCATCCGCATCGGCCAGCGCCCCGGGGTCGGGGTCGACCCAGGCGCCGGGTTAGGGCGTCGGGAGCCGCCCCTGGGGGAGGGGGTACTGTTAGGGATCCACCAGCCACACCTTCACTTATCACTCCAAGCCACTCTCCCACTTACTAATCAGCTACACCTGGCACTCATCAGCTTCCGTGCTATATAACCCCTGTTCCTCCACCAGCTCATTGTCCGTTCTACAGCTTAGGCGATAGAACACTGTCGGACTACCCAAGATACTCAGTGTTGTTTATATGGTTGGCTACGTTACTCTAGGTGGCTTTGTTTTAGCTTATGCCCGATCACAGCTCTTACCTGGTTTAGCAACCTGGGGTTTCCTTTTTGTGTTTTGCCCTGTTCTTTTCACATTAAAAAGCCTTGTGGATTTCACTCCGGTTTCCGGCACGTTCTTTTGCCTGACACTGAGTTCCATTACAGCTATAAGGACCTTTATTATTGTTTATAACATCAGTAATTGTGTAGGTCTTCTCTTCTGCAGCATCACTAAGTTTTTCATTATTTCTATACCAGTGATACTCTCAGGATTTTTCAGTGTTCATTTCACATGTGAGAGTGACAGTTTCCCCAATAAACACATTCACAGCTGGGTGTATTTAAACTACAGGCTTTGGTCTCGGTATACAAAGATAATAAAAACATGAACATACAGATTACATTTAACCACCATTTAAATAAAGTTATTTACATAATTAATTAACCACTAAATGTTAAATAATTTTAATTTCTTTTCACATATTAGTTATTAGACTACAGAGAAAATGTAGAAAACATGATGTACCCTTCACTGTTACTGTGGTTGGATCACTGAACTCTGAATTGTTTCCCCTGAATGATCTGCGGTAGTATGTTGTTTGTCCTTGATTTAAGAGTATCACATTGAGTGTGTTCTTTAGGGGGCATGGGATTTGATGTCTGATTATCTTTGTACCAGAGAAACTTCCAGCCAGTAGACTGCAGATTATAGTTTAGAGTAACTCTGTCTTCAGTGTAGATGTAGCTCTGAGGATTCACACTTAAAGGTTTAATAAGATTAACAGAGCTTTTTTTTTTTTTTTTAACAACTTAAGGTGATAATAATAATAATAATAATAATAATAATAAATTATTATTATTAATATACAAATTTTGTCTAATTTAGCATATTAATACACATCATTTATACTTTTGTTGAAATGCGCTGCGCGCCGTTTTCAGCTCATCAACCGATTTCCTGTCATTACACAGATTAAAGAAAAAAGACAGGGGGCGCTCTCTACCGTTTTTGTCAGCTCTCTTTACAGACGTAAATAAAACAACCTAAATCTCAGTGAATTCTCACCTCACAAACATAATATATACTGTATATGAATAGAAACCTCCTAATGTCTATTTTTAAAGAAATAATCCTTTGATAATGTAATTGTGACTGATTGAAATATGTATTCAATTTCATAAATCTGTGAAGCAGTAAAAATATGTTACAAATGTTGTAAATGTTTACAACTGTATATTAAAGTTGTAATGTAATTTGTTTGTCATTTAAGTTATTATCGATTAGTTTGGTACAATCAGATCGATTGTTTGCAGTGGGGAAACTTCCACGTGTTCATGCTTTTTCATCTTCCTCTTTTCAGGTATTAGTTTGAATGAGGAAAAAAAATTATAATGTTTTTATGTGATGATAATATAATGGTTAAGAGTGTGTAAATGTTAGATTGATACTGATTGTGTTTTGTTAAAGATGTTTAAATGTGTACCAGTTTGGAGAGGCACGAGCTCAGGTGTGAGATGGTGCAAGGTCCACAAAATGGTGCGAAGCTATATATATTTAGAGAGAGTTTAACATTTGCATTGTATTCAATGTTTAATCCTGTTAATTTAGTGTTGATTGGTAGATCTGCTGAAAAAGGTGACTATATTTAAGATAATTGAAGATATTGATGTATTTTCAAAAAAGCTGTATTAATTTATTTATGTATTATTGATTATAAATACTAAATATTATATATAAATAACTAAAAATGGTATATAGTTAACAGTTTATGTAAACATGTGTGAAATGAAAAGAGAAGACCATTTATGTTTTGCAAAGTTTATTATTTGTTATTGTCAATTGTCATAAAAAATATGATTCTACATAAAGTTTGCAGTGGGGAAACTTCTGCGTGTTCATGCTTTTTTATCTCCCTCTTTTCAGAGGTATAAAATAATCTGTATGGAAGTTATAAGAGTTTCTCCGGTATCACCTCATTAACCGTCTGTGTGAAAAGATAGTAAATGTGTGAATAAATTGCGATTAATCATGAGTTACATCATGACAATCATGTGATTATTTACGATACAATATTTTATTTGATTGACAGCCCAAATATTTATATGACGTGAGGTCTATTTACCAGTATGACACAAAAAGAGGTACTGTATTTTCCGGACTATAAGCCGCTACTTTTTTCCCATGCTTTGAGCCCCGTTGCTTAAACAATGAAGCGGCTAATTTATGGATTTTTCTGGGGTTTTTCCCGTTTTCACAAACTTCAAGCTAAAAAACTGAGCCCCATAACACTAGACCAATGAAATTGCCGATTGGATTTAAGGTAACCCAATGAAACTCTTTATATCAAATTGGGTGCGCTCCTAGTGAATCGGCCCGCAGCACATCATAAATATGGATGAGGTTCCTCTGACGTTTGATCTGCCTCTCACTCGGACTGTCAACAGGAAATGCGAATCATTCGTCACGCTGAAAACAACCAGGCATGAAAAAACAAACTTCACCTGTGTTCTGAGCTGCACGGCATCGGGAGAAAAGCTTCACCGATGGTGATTTTTAAACGCATGACGATGCCAAAAGATAAACTCTCGAGAGAAATTGTTGTGAAAGGAAAGAGGAAGACAGTAAACAATGACTTTCTTGGTAGGCTACTGTTTAGATACAAGCCATGTAAAAGACACTGTCTTTCTTTAAAGCCTGAGTAAAGTTCATTAGTTTCAATGTAGGCACCTGCGGCTTATAGACAGGTGCGGCATATTTATGTTCAAAATAAAAATCTTTGTAAAATTCAGTGGGCGCAGCTATTAGGCATACTCACTAATGCTAATGCAAATTAAATATCTCAATGATTCTTAAATACTACTGCTGGCATAAAGCACTGAATGGTCAATTGCAGTATTTAAGCAAACTTTTGTTCCATTATGATCCACCGTGCCTTCGTTGATCAAAAGGTGCTCTCTTTTTGTTGGTACCCTAAATAATGAAGACTACAGCAGGGTACAGAGGCCTAATGATATGGAACAGCCTTACAATTGGTGTTTGGGATTCACAAAGAAGCAGTTCTGTTTACTCACAAAAGCAGATCTGGAGGGATCATGTGAATAAAGTGTTTCGGTGAACTGGGATTTTTGGATGCTGTCATTCCCCCACGCTCACATGTTCAGTCAAGTTTGCTTTTGCTGGCACAGCCTTCTTTTATCCCAAAGATTCCTCATGTTGGTGTTACGTTCTGGCTCTCCCTTTTAGTTATGCTGCCATAGCTACTGTCTTTAACTTCTATGCACCAATACGTATACTATTCTTGATTCTCTCTCCTTGGCACCCCTCTACTCTCTTTTTCTTTTCACCTAAAGGCACTATACAAATAAAACTGAATTGAAAAACCTGCATATCTGATAGAGGGTCAGTTAGTGTCTATGGAATTGGCAGCTTGCTGGAAATGTGCCATCAATGCTAAAAGGTATGTATAGGTTCTACCAACATATGCCTCCATCCAGACCATTTTTATAGGAAGACTCCTGCATATTTCAGCAAAACAATACTACTCTGCATACTGCATCTATTTCAGCAGCAGCAGCATTGCTTCATAGCAGAAAACACGGGGGGCTGAACTCCTGCCTTCAGTCCAGACCTCTCACCAATTAAAAACATTTGTCTTGCTTAAAACAGGGCAACAACGAAGACCCAGGATTGTTGAGCAGTTGGATTTCTGCCTGCCTGCCTTGCCTTGCCTTGCCTTCCTTCCTGCATACAATAAACCTAGTTGCATAAATGTGCACAGCACTAAAATTGAATATTTTAATAGTGTCCTGTCAAAGATTATCCTCCTCTGTCATGTCCCTTTTTTATGTTATGTTATATGGATTTACTGTTTGATTTACTGTTTACTGTGGCTTTGCTTTGGTTCATGTCCTGTCTCCGTCCCTGTCCTGTTACTGGTTGTTTTAGAAATGTATGAAAAATGCTTTAAATTAAAAACAATTTTAAATATACTAGTGTTAATAGTTACTTTTGTCGGTTAGCAAAATAGGATGTAAGTGAACTGAAGAAAAATTCAAGTCAAATCAATACTTGGAGGACCACCCTCTCCCTGCAAAACAGCATCAATTCTTCCACTTGCACACAGTTTTAGAAGAAATTCAACAAGTATGTTGTTCCAAGCATCTTGGAGAACTAACCACAAATCCTTTTGTATCTTTCTGTAATAGCAGGCACACTCTATAATGTTGAGATCAGGGCTCTCTGTTGGGGACAACCATCACCATCACAACCAGGACTACTTTTTGTTTTTTATTCTAAGATCTTTCTATTTATATTCTAAGATTTTTTGTGCTTTTTTAAACTAAACTTTACTATTTATCTATCCTTTTTTTTTCCTCCTCAAATAATCCTGAATTGTTTTGTCTTCCTGACTTGTGCCTGCAGCTCGTTAACTTGACTACCACTAGTGTTGACTACATTCATTGCCTCACACTTTATCATAACTCTTACACTTTATCTTAACTCTATTCGCTATTATAAACACTATGTCAGTTGTGTGTCTGCCTTTGAGCACATGTGAGGTTGCAAATTGGCTTTGGAGAAACCGATTTGTGACCGACATGCAAAGCATGCCCAGCTGCAGGAGCGAAAAGCGGGCCGCTGGAAACATTTCGGGCAAACGCTCACTCATCCCAGGTAAATTCTCGGGTTGAACCTAGTGCTCCACCACCTCAACTCCAAATGTCTCCCTGCCCAGGTCCAGCGCACCTACAACGGGGCCCACCCAGGTATCTTTCACTCCGGCACCGGTGCACCACGGACCCTGGATGATGCAACAGTGGAAGACGATAGCCA
Source organism: Silurus lanzhouensis (assembly GCA_039877035.1). Taxonomy (NCBI): domain Eukaryota; kingdom Metazoa; phylum Chordata; class Actinopteri; order Siluriformes; family Siluridae; genus Silurus; species Silurus lanzhouensis. The sequence goes on along the minus strand of JBCEWE010000253.1, from coordinate 1,562,102 downwards.
AGCCCCGGTCGAGGACGTCTCCCTTGCCAACACCAGCCTTCAAGATTTTGATCGAGAACCATTTCGCCCCTCTCAGTGAGATGTAATGCGATACTGTGTTTCTTGGAGATTACATCGCCCGGCATGTTCGCGCTACCAAAGCCAAATACAAGGTGCACACTCGCTGTTTTCCTGGTGCTCGTGTTCTAGAACTGAACCTGTCACTGCGCAGGTCCCTGCAGTCCTGAATGAGAACTTCTGAGCTGTTGCTCTCACTTGCACCCAAAGCACTGATTGTAAATGAGCTGATCACAGATAATAATCTCGACGCACTCTGTCTCACTGAGACCTGGATTAAACCAAATGATTATATGGGTCTAAACGAGTCTACCCCATCAGGATATGTTTATAAGCATGAGCCCCATCAGACTGGTCATGGGAGTGGTGTAGCAACCATTGTCGTACCCTGTATGTATGTGTATGTGACAAATAAAATTTGATTTGATTTGATTTGATTTATAGTGCCCTTCTTAATGTTAGTAGGGGTTTTACATGTATGTCTGAAAGTACAACTCTAAAAACTAGCACTTCAAATAATTTAAACCTGAATCTAATTTTTGACTATCTCTCGCTCCAGCCACCGTGTACCACCCAGGGCCCTATGCTGATTTTCTTCAAGAGTTTGCTTATTTTCTTTCAGACCTCTTGATCAATTTTGATAAAGTGCTGCTTGTAGGAGATTTTAATATTCATGTAGATGATGCAAAAGATGCCCTAGATAAACCTAGAATCTTAACTAGCTCATTAGACACTGTTGCCCCATCTGGTTAAAAAAGGTTAGAGAAAAAACACCTGCACCATGGTATAATAGTTATAAACATGCCCTCAAGAGAACAGTCTGTAATCTGGAGAGAAAATGGGGAAAAACTAAATTGGAGTTAAATCAACAACATGTCATTTAGATCCAATTCCAACTAAACTATTAAAGGAAATGTTACATACAGCTGGTGAGCCTCTTCTAAATATTATTTAGTCCTCACTATCTATAGGCCACATCCCTAAACCCCTTAAGTTAGCAGTTATTAAGCCCCTCATTAAGAAACCTAATTTGGATCCAAACATGCTATCAAATTGCAGACCCATTTCCAGTCTCCCATTTATGTCTAAGATTTTAGAAAATATTTTTTCTGCCCAGTTATGTTCCTTCTTACAAAAGAACAATATCTTTGAAGAGTTTCAGTCAGGTTTTAGGCCCCTACTAGAAATTTTAACTAGAAACTGTTCTAGTTAAAATCACTAATGACTTGTTTTTAGCTTCAGATCAAGGCAATATCTCTCTGTTAGTTTTACTAGATTTTAGTGCATGATAGATCATGATCTTCTCCTAGATCGCTTACAAAATTACATCGGCATTCAGGGACAGGCATTAAGTCTACCATTTTGTAGACTTAAATGGAGAGCTATCCAGGTTAATGCAAGTAAATTATGGCGTGCCACAAGGTTCAGTTCTAGGACCCCTGATTTTCAGAATATACATGCTTCCCTTAGGACATATTATTAGAAGGCACGGGATTAGCTTCCACTTATTACGCTGATATTACCCCGCTATATATCTCATCAAAACCAGACGATACAGCTTAATTGGCTCTGATAACTGAGTGTGTTAAAGAATTAAAAGACTGCATAACTCATAACTTTCTATTATTAAATTCTGATAAGACATTTGCTCATCGGCCCAAAAACCAGTACACAGAAGCTCCAGCATTTCATCCTGCATTTAGACGGATGTTCTGTAACTACTAGTTCAACAGAAAAAGACCTGGGAGTTATTTTAGACAGCAAATAGTCTTTTTAAAATCATATCAACCAAGTTACAAAAACAGCCTTTGTTATTTATATACACGTCGCGGTCCAAGGTCCTTCCAAAGTCACCATCGCACTTCAAGACACCTCCGAAGGTGCCATCGCAATTCAAAGCCACTCCGGAAACATCCTGTTCCAAAGGTCCTCCGGAAGCGCCGTCGCGCTTCAAGACACCTCTCCAGGCAAGTCATGCTTCAAAGTCCCTCCGAAGGTGCCGTCGCGAATCAAGGTCCCTCTGAAGGCGACATCGCTCTCCAGACCGACACAGTGGGCGCCATCGCCGGTTCACCACTGTTCCTTCCTTGGACCGCTTTTGACAGATACTGACCTCTGCAGACCGGGATCAGCCAACAAGAGTTGCAGTTTTGGAGATGCTCTGACCCAGTCGTCTAGACATCACAATTTGGTCCGAGTCAAACTCACTTTAATCCCCATGATTCACCATTATTCCTACATTCATATTTCAAACAAATAAACTTTGAGGAAAAATTTTCACTTGCTGCCTAATATATCTCACCCACAAACAGGTGCCATGATGAAGATAATGTTATATGCTAATAAACTTTCTTTCGGCTTCTTCCATCAGGGGTCGTCACAGAGGATCATCCGCATGTTTGATTTAGCACATGTTTTTATGCTGGATACCCTTCCTAATGCAACCCTCCCCATTTATCCGGGCTTGAGACCGCTGCATCCTAAACACTAGACCACCAGGGGACCCTATAATGTTATATGCTAATTAATTGTTCAATCTGCAAAATGAACAAATCTTTGTCATTTCATTTTGTTTATTTAAGCAGAATTAAATTCACATATACCATCTTCAATAGCCGGATTTCTCTAGCATTTCTAGTTATGCAATTCCTTCTTATAGCTAAGGACAAAGTATTAGAAATATAAATCACTAATTCATTGAGTAATTCATTCATTTTGTGTTGGCCTCATTAAGAAATCCACAAAGCCACACATGAAAAAAAAAAGAGTAAACACATGTGGCTAACATATAATAACACAAAACTCAATAGTCAAGTCAAGAGGCTTTTATTGTCATTTTTACTATACACAGTGGTACACAGTATACAGTAAAAACGAGACAATGTTCCTCCAGAACCCTGGTGCTACAACATAGAGCTAAAACACACAAGATAAAACTAAATAAGATAAAGCTACATAAAGTGCATCAAGGGCAACCTAGTGCAAACAGTGCAGACAGACTGACAACAGTACAGACAGACAAACAACACAAGACAACAAAAGACAGTGTGGGACAATACACATAACACAAGATAGCGCCGACCAGTAAACCTACTGTATACTCTAAATATACAGTACTGCGCAAAGAGGACTATAAAGACTACCGTAATTTCTGGACAATTAAGGGCACCCAAATATAAACCACACCCACTGAATTTGACAAAGATTTTTATTTTAAACATAAATAAACCGCAGCTGTCTATAAGCTGCAGGTGCCTACATTAAAACTAATGAACTTTACACAGGCTTTAATGAAAGACAGTGCCTGTAACACGGCTTGTATCTAAACAGTAGCCTACCAAGAAAGTCATTGTTCACTGTCTTCCTCTTTTGGAATTGTCGTGCGTTTAAAAATCACCATCAGTGAATCTTTTCTTCCGATGCCGTGCAGCACAGGTGAAGTGCGTTTTTTCATGCCCGGTTGTTTACAGGGAGACGAATGATTCGCATTTCCTGTTGACAGTCTGAGTGAGAGGCAGATCAAACATCAGAGGAACCTCATCCATATTTATGATGTGGTGCGACCCGATTCAGTAGAAGCGCGATTTGATATAGAATTTCATTGGTTCACCTGAACCCGCTCGGCAATTTCATTGGTCTAATGTTACGGGGCTTACTTTTTTGGCTTGAAGCTTGTGAAAAACCCAGGAAAAATCCTTAAATTAGCCGTTTTATTGTTTAAGCCACGGGGTTCAAAGCGTGGGGAAAAAGTAGCGGCTTTTAGTCTGGAAAATACGGCACAACCAAGAATATATGTAAACAAACACAATACAGTGCGAAAAAACAGCAGTAGAAGCATTCAAGAGGTGCAAAAAAAGCATGCAAACTATATAATATGGTTAGGTATAAATGATAAATAAATGGTGGCAAAATGGATTGAGATGAGTAATGAGTGTGTGTTAAGTTCACCTTACATGACATCTTTTTATTTTATTATACCATCAGTCTTTTCTTGAGGAAGAGTCTATTAGCATATTACATCATGACTTTGACTTGACGTTTTGCAAAATCATTTTAGATTGAAATTTAAATGGTGTTTCCGGTATACAGCTCATGTGATTCAGGAAAGGGCCCTGAATAACTCATTCAAAGGCAATGATGAACTTTATTTTACGCCATCCTCTGTTGATTTGAATGTATGCTTTAAGCTATTGACAAGGTGAAGTTCTTTTTCATCTTCTGCTTACTGGCAGAAAGCTAAAGGCTTTTTTAATACTAAAATCAACAGTTATTTGTAGTTATACATGATCACCTCTATCTTTGAAAAAAAAACTGATTGCTATGCCCCCTCTACTGGCTTCTTGTTGCCATCTACATCAAATTTAAAACACTGATACTTGCCTACAAATCCAAAAACATCTTCGCACCCCTCTACCTCACAGCACTTATCTTTCACACATTGGGTTTCTCGCTCCTTCTTTTGTCTAGCAATGTTTTGCTCTGCTGTCTTTGACTTTCTCCTGTCCTACTATAGATAGGACAACATGATGTGTCAATCATTATTAAATGGTGTCTGGAAAAGACACCAATTAACACCAAGAACCTCAACAGAACATGCAGAGTTAAAAGTTTAAAATATGAACAATACACTAACTTCTGGTTCTATTATATTTACAAGTACTTTGATCCAAATAACTAGCGATACTTAAACTGTTATTGTTCTTGAATGACCCCTAGGTCTAGTTACTGTCGGAACATAAGTGATTGTCTGTGATTTGTTTGGATAGGGATAGGATAAAAATCCTATCCCTTTAAGGTTCATTGTGTTCTGGTTGGCTGCTTAGTAGTCATGGCAAGTTTTGAAATTCAGGTATTTGTTGCTACAGTGTACTCCAAGTCTGTATGTTTATCTGCTAGATAAATGGAGATTTGGAGCAAAGTCCTCACTAAGCTGTGTGAATTAGGTGTTAGTTGTAGAGTTTTTCCTACATCCTGATACAACTGCGGCTAGTTGTGTGAAAAATTTAGATATTTCTGGGACAGCAGTTGAAGATGGTAGAGTTACACTACATTGCATTTACCTTTTTTCTCCTTCTTTGTCCCCAGGATCAAGGGATGAGGCCAAAGTGCACAGTCTACCACATTGCATCATATGATCACAGAAAGAAGAAGCAGAGGCATGTAAAGCAGAGATGAAGTTTAAGATAGCCATGTGTAACATTGAAATAGATCAGGAAGTGCCCAATGCTATCCGAACGGGCCTCTTTGGGGAGATGATTAACGACTCTTGGGATATTACAGGCCCACTGTCTAATCTCAAACCCACCATTAGCAAGAAGGTCACATAACCCATCCACTACTTGCTTGGCATCATCTGCAGTCATTAAGCTTTTAAGACAATTATCTACGTAAAAATTCCTTTCTACTGTCGATCTGAGAATATCGTTAGGTTGAGTGTTATCGAGAACATGGCGTTGCAAGGCATAGATGGCGCAACAGGAGCTAAAGGGTAGTACTTGCCACTTATAAATATTGGGAAGGTTATTGGTTTGAAGGTCACGCCATACATGTGGGCGATCACACTTAGCCAAAGACTGTACCCTCAAAAAGCCCTGTCGTTTATGCAGTGGGAAACATCTTCAAATCCTTCATGAGGTTAATAGCCAACCTCAAAAGGAGAGTACTTGTTTAGTGAGTTCCACGAACAAAACTCTGTATCTAGACAGGCCACAAGGTTCCAAGCGTATCCTGCTGAAAGTGATTCCCGTTGTATTACAACACAACAATCAAACCCTGAACACTTATGCAGTACTCGATGACGGATCGGAAAGGACTATGTTACTCCCAGCTGCAGTTAAGAAACTAGGGTTACAAGGACAGAAGGAAAATTTAACATTAAGAACTATTCGACAAGATATCAAGAAACTAAATGGGGCGGTAGTTTCCTTTAGAATACGTTCTATATCACAGCCCCAATAGAATTTCTGGATCCAAAATGCCTTTACCTCTGAGCACTTGGGTTTAGCTTAACACTTGTATCCCATTGCAACAATCCAGCAGAGATACCAACATCTAAAAGACATTCCTTTACAGCCCATAGATAAAGTACAACCCCTCCTTTTGATAGGAGCAGACCATCCCCACCTTATAACACCCGTTGAGCCTGTACGCCCAGGGCCCCCTGGAGGTCCAGCAGCTATTAGAACTAGATTAGGCTGGACACTACAAGGTCCAACGCGCTTTCTGCAGCAGCAGATACAGCCTCAACAATGCTTACATATCTCTATCACTCCCCAAATGGAAGAACTTTCCCGAAACGTAGAGAGACTCTGGCAAAGCGATACTATTCCACACAGGGATGAAACATTAGTCACGCGATCAAAGCAGGATCAGGTGGCAATAGATTTATTACAAACTAAAACAACTAGAGTAATGGTAGATGGAGTGAATCGTTATGCAACTCTATGTCTAAGGAAAGGACCACTAAGGACTTCGTTATGCCTAATTTAAGAAGTATAGAGCGGCATATAATGGTTCATGAATAGGAATCCTTTCTAACAATCACTGAATTACATTTTATTTATTTTTTTTGTCAACAAATGTGTTAAATTATTCCTAATAGTCTATTATCTCCATTTCATAGCTTTTCTATCAAGTATAGTACTGCAAGGAACAGTGCCACCAAGTTCAAATTTACATTTGAGTTGCTATCGAAACAGATTTCAGCTGTCACACTATGCATTGCTGTAAGGATGTATTGCTGGTGTTATAAAGATATAGTAAAGGGTGGACTGATTCAGGTAGGACACCACTAAAGGTGTGAGTGTGAAATACATCATAGCCTGCCACAGTTAACAACTGATCAGTAGCCTAAGATTATTCAACCTAGCACCACTGGTTGTGTTTAAGGCAGAAGCAAGATTGTAGTCAGTTTGAGCATTGCACTTTAGTTTGCCGCCAGATTATTTTACCGGCTCCTGATCCTGTTCCTAATCTTTTTCCTGATCTCTGTTCTGCTCTGCCTCCCTAGTTACCCGTTTTGGACTCTAGACTGTTTTTTTGTTTTTGTTTCTGCTCTGCCCTTCCTAGTTCTGTTCACTGGTTTTTGGATTGTTTGCCTGTGTTTGACCCTGGACTTTTTTTGGACTTTGTTTTTGCCTTGCCTCTTTGCTTAGTTTGCCTTATATTAAAGCCTGTTTTTTTCCTTACTTTCTGTGTGCATTCTGCATTTGGGTCCTCATTTAAATTATCACAAGCGTGCATTCTGACAGAATAATCTGGCCATGCACCATGTCCCCTGCTTTCCTGACAGAATAATCTGGCCCTGCACCCGCATTCCTGACAATATCGTTCTGTACCATGCACATTCTTGGGGCACTCAGATAAAAAGTTAAGCAGAAATTAAACAATTTTAATAGGCCAAAGAAGATGAATATAGAGGACAGGGACAACATACAGGCAGAAAGATAGCGCTCCACATCTCTCTGTTGTCTGGGGAATCCGTCTCTCTAGCCAGCGAGTTGTGGAGTACAGCTTGAGGCGAATTCGGCCCGTGCGCTCGGTTTATCCGGCTTCTCACCAGGGAACTAGGGATGGTCACCGCGGATCTCCACTGACTCTCTCCCGCTCCCGAGAGCACGGATCCACTCCAGTGTTTCCTGGAGAGCTCCGCTCCGTCCCAGGACCTCCAGGGGATCACCACCCTGCTCCAGGCCCTGCTTCAGGCCCTCCAGGACGGCACCGCTTCGGCCCAGGACCTTCAGGAGATCTCCGCCCTGCTCCAGGTCCTGCAGGACGGCTCTGCTTCACCCCCAGGCCTTAAGGAGATCCTCACCCTTCTCCAGGACTTCCAAGAGAGCACAGCTTAGCTCCAGTGTGTCCCCGAGAGCACCTCTCCGCTCCAGAGTTTCCAGGAGAGCTCCTTTCTGCTCCAGGGTTTCCCGGACAGCTTTGTTCCGCTACAGAGTTTCCAGGACAGCTCCTTGCCGCTCCAGGGTTTTCAGGAGAGTTCCTTTTCGCTCCAGGGTTTCTGGGACATCTCCGCTCCAGTGTGTCCATGAGAGCTCAGCTCCAATCCAGGACCTCCTGGAGAGCTCAGCTCCGTTCCAGGACCTCCTGGAGAGATCAGCTCCGTTCCCGGACCTCCAGGAGAGCTCAGCTCCGTTCCAGGACCTCCAGGAGAGCTCAGCTCCATTCCAGGACCTCTCGGAGAGCTCAGCTCTGCTCCAGGAGAGCTCAGCTCCATTCCAGGACCTCTCGGAGAGCTCAGCTCTGCTCCAGGAGAGCTCAGCTCCGCTCCAGGTCTCCACAGACAGCTCCTCTCTGACCCAGAGCGTCTCCGAGAGCTCATCTCAGCTCCAGCATGTCTCCGGGAGCTCCTCTCAGCTCCAGCATGTTACCGGGAGCTCCTCTTAGCTCCAGCATGTCTTCGAGAGCTCCTCTCAGCTCCGGCATGCCTCCAAAAGCTCCGCTCAGCTCCAAGGACTCCAGGCAAGCTCAATTTTGCTCCAGGATCTGCAGGACAGCTCCGTTCCTCACCGGAGTTTCCCAGAACACTCAGCTTAGCCCCAAGGCCACGGAGGGAACGTCGTGCTGCCGCCTGGCCATGAAGGGAACGTCGTGCCACGCCTGGCCATGAAGGGAACGTCGTGCCACGCCTGGCCGCGAAGGGAACGTCGTGCCGCCGTGTGGCCGCGAAGGGAACGTCATGCCGCCGCCTGGCCGCAAAAAGAACATCGTGCCGCCGCCTGCCCGCGAAAGGAACGTCGTGCCGGCGCCTGGCCGCAAAAGGGACGTCGAACAGCCGCCTGGTCGCAAGGAGGTCATATCGACTCCGACCGCCTATGAAGGTGGCATGGAAACCCACGGTTCCTCAGACAGCCCCAGGTCGCTTCCAGAGCCATCCGGCAGTGAGGTGGCGATCCCGGACTCTTCTGAGGGCAACACCACAGCCCCATGCTCTTCCGATGGCGACGTCTCGCCTCAGAGCTCCTCTCCGCTTCACAGAGTCTCCAAAAGCTCCTCTCCACTCAACAGAGTCTCCGAGAGCTCCTCCCGCTCCAAAGAGTCTCCGAGAGCTCCTCTCCACTCCAAAGAGTCTCCGAGAGCTCCTCTCCGCTCCACAGAGTCTCTGAGAGCTCCTTTCTGCTCCAGCCTCCGAGCTCCTCCGATGGCGACGTCTCGCCTCCGAGCTCCTCCGGTGGCGGCATCACTCCTCCGAGCTTCTCCGATGACGACGTCTCTCCTCCGAGCTCCTCCAAAGGCGACGTCTCTCTCCTGAGCTTCTCCTTTGGCGACGTCTCGCCCCCGGGCTCCTCCGTCGGCAGCCTCTCACCCCCGGGCTCCTCCGTCGGCAGCGTCTCGCCTAAGAACTCCTCCGAAGGCGACGTATCGCCTAAGAGCTTCTCAGACGAAGACGTCTCAGCCCCAAGTCTCCCAAAAGGCGAAGCCACATCTCCTAGACCATCTGAAGGCGAAGTCACGCCTCAGCATTCCACTCCATGCGACGTTTCGCCTTCGGGTTCCTCTCCGGCCGAGGTAACACCTCCGTGTCCCCTTCCGGATGACGTCTTTTCTCCAGATCCCTCGAAGAATGATGAAGCACTCCCAAATTCCTCTGAAGGCGTCATCACGGCTCACAGCCCCGGCGAAGGTGTCACTGTGTTCCTCATCTTCGCCGTGGGCGTCACTCGGCCTCTGGACACCACCGAGGACGCTTTTCTGCTCCTGGTCTACACTGAATGCATCACTCATTCCCTGATCTCCGCTATGGACATAGCTCCGCTCCTGACCTTCATGGTTGGCACCCCTTCGGTCCAGGTCTCTGCCAAAGACGTCACTCCGTTCCGGGGTGGGCATCGTTACGCTCACGTCCTTTGTGCTGGACATCGCTCCGATCCAGACCTTCCCGGTGGGCGTCAATCCGCCCCTGATTGCCGCAGAGTACGTCACTCGCCCTCAGGTTTTTGCTACAGGCAGTTCTGATCAGGTCCCTTTCGACCCTGGACGGACACCGGGGTCCTCTTCCGAGTGCCCTGGACCTCCAGGCTTCAGTGGGTTTGGGGTGTCAGGTGCCACCCCCTCTGAGGGGGTAATGTCAGGGATCCACCTGCCACGCCTCCTTTGGTGGCTCTCTATGCCTCCGCTCTCCCTAGAGCTCCAGGTAACCACGCACACCCGGGGCTCATCATCAATCATGCCTCCACTCTCTCTGGAGCTCCAGGCCTAATCACGCTCAGCTGGAGCTCATCACCCACGCCTACATAAACCCCTCATTCACACCCACTCCCCGTTGGTTATTGAATGTGTTAGGTGTTACGTACTGCTGCATGGGTTCTCTGTTGCATGCAGTACTCAATGCAATCCGTTCCATTCGGAATCTACTATACGGTACCGGCTGCGCTTCTCCTTCCCGTGCATCTCGGATCCGTTACACTTCTCTCCCAAGCGCACTTCGGACTCTCACAACCAAAGGACTGCAGTGTGTGTGTGAGTGTGCGTGCTCGCCTGCGTGCGTGTGTGTGTGTGTGTGTGTGTGTGAGTGTCTCTCTTCCTCAATCCTGTCATTAAACCTGAGCGAGCTGCATTCCGGCTTCCGCCTCTTGTTTCACCACTCGCACCCTGACAGCACATGAGTGGATATAAAGAGCAAAAGACAAAATTTGACAAACTAATGATAAACCTTTCCACTTCCAGTTTTTTAGTACTTAGATAGAAAAATTTGTTAATGTAAAAAAATGGTCAAATTGATCAGTCTCCTTATAATAGGATTGAGCCACCAACATTTTCATGCATCATCATGCCAAAATGAAAACATGAAAGTAGAACAAACAAGAATGTCCGTTACACAAGCACAGGAAGTTGTTCTAGCAAATGACTGAACCTCATACATGATAAACACCTTGTTATATTTCTGTTTAACATAAAGATTTGTACGATTATGGTTTTAATTTGAAGAGCTTACATGAAATTAAACTTTCAGGTCAGTGTAGAAAAATGCAACACCACACAATGTTTAATAATTTACCCATAAACTTTAACTGCAATGTTTTCACTTGATTAAAGTGTTTAGTGAGTGAATGGGAGTAGGGTTAGTAGATGAGTATATTTGGTTATACAGAATGAACACCAAGATATACTGATCAGGCATAACAGTATGGCATTATTGCATTATGACGGGTAAGTGAATAACACTGGTTACCTCTTCCTCAAAGTTAATGTGTAAGAAGTAGGAAAAAATGGGCAAGCATAAGGATTGGAGCGAGTTTGAGGGAAAAAATTTGATTACTAGATGATTGGGTCAGAGAATCACCAAAACTTTACCTCTTGTGGCATGTTTCCAGTCTACAGTGGTCATTATGTATCAAAAGTGCTCCAAGAAAGGAAGAGTGGTGAACTAGTGACAGGGTCATGGGCGTTCAAGGCTCATTGATTGGCCCATGTGGTTCGATACAACAGATAAGCTACTATTGCTCAAATTGCTGAAGAAGTTCATGCTGCTAATGTTCGACGGGTCAGAACCCATTTGGCAGCAAAAAAAGGATCAACACAATATTAGGAGGTGGTCATAATCTTATGACTGATTGGCAGCCATAAAGTTATGCCTAATCGGTATACAGTGCCCTCCACAATTATTGGCACCCCTGTTTAAGATGTGGTCATGGACTTCTAAAAATTCTCCTTTTTTTTAAAACAACATAGAACCCAAATGCAAAAAAAGAGAAAAATCCAACCTTTCATTTAAGTACATTACTTTGGTGGTAAAAAAATCACACATTTAGAAAAAAAAAAAAAACTTGAAATCATGTGTGCCACAATTATTGGCACCCCTGATGTTAATACTTTGTACAACCTCCTTTTGCCAACAAGACAGCACTTAATCTCCACCTATAACATTTCACAAGATTGGAGAACACAGAGAGAGGAATTTTTGACCATTCTTCTTTCTAGATCATCCAGTGTCCTGGGTCCTCTCTTATGCACTCTTCTCTTTAGCTCGCCCCACAGGTTTTTGATTGGGTTGAGGTCTGGGGACTGAGATGGCCATGGGAGGACCTTGAGTTTGTGACTGCTGAACCACTTTTGTGTAGATTTTGCCACATGTTTTGGATCATTATCCTGCTGAAAGACCCAATGACGACCCATCTTCAGCTTTCTGGCAGAGGCCATCAGGTTTTTATTTAAAATATCCTGGTACTTCAAAGCGTTCATAATGCCATGCACCCTAACAAGGTTCCCAGGGCCTTTGAAAGAGAAACAGGCCCACAGCATCACAGATCCTCCACCATACTTCACGGTGGGCATGAGGTGCTTTTCGGCATACTCATTCGCCAGACCCACTTAGAGTGTTTGTTGCCAAAAAGCTCAATCTTAGTCTCATCTGACCAAAGCACACGATCCCAGTTGAAGTCCCAGTACCGCTTAGCAAACTCCAGACGTTTACGTTTGTGAGTGTTAGTGAGAAAAGGCTTTTTCCTTGCATGCCTCCCAAACAGCTTGTTGGCATGTAGAGAGCGTCTGATGGTTGTTTTGGAGACTCTGTGACCCCAAGATGCCACTCTTTGATGCAATTCTGTGACGGTGAGCTTGGGAAATTTTTTTACTTCTCTTACCATCCTCCTCACTGTGCGTTGTGGCAAGATAAACTTGGGAGCTCTTTCAGCCTTGTTTGTCACTGTTCCAGTTGTTTTAAACTTCTTAATGATTCCTCTGACTGTAGATACCGGCAAGTTAAGGTGAGTGGCTATTTTCTTGTAGCCATTGCCTGACTTATGAAGGTCGACACACATCTGCCTTACTTGAATGGTGTGTTCTCTTGTCTTTGCCATGTTGACAAATGGGTAAGAGAATTAGGCCTCTGTTTCACGTCATATTTATACCCCAGGAAAACAGGAAATCATGAATTACTAATTAAAAGTCCCTAGATACTCTGACCAACCTTAGCAACTACAGAAAAATATATATATAAAAAAAAAAAAAAAATTTCAGAGGAATTGTTAGGGGTGCCAATAATTGTGGCACACATGATTTCAAGTTTTTTTTTTCTTCTAAATGTGTGATTTTTTTACCACCAAAGTAATGTACTTAAATTAAAGGTTGGATTTTTCTCTTTTTTTGCATTTGGGTTCTATGTTGTTTTAAAAAAAAGGAAAATTTTTAGAAGTCCACGACCACATCTTAAACAGGGGTGCCAATAATTGTGGAGGGCACTGTATATTTGACAGTGTATGAGTCGAATGACCAACAACCTAGAGGCAGAATGTGAGTACATTAACTCAGCTATGATTCTTGAATTGCTGAGTAAACCAAGAGGGGGGAATTTATGACAACTCAACTGCAATGACATTAATGCACACTACCTGTTCAGTAATGACACAAAATAAGTCAAAAAATTAATTGTACATAAATCACCTGTTTGTGTACAGCAGACAAGTCCAATTAGCACTAAAGAAAGAAAGGTAAAAATTTAATTAATTAAGGGATAAAGCATTTATGGGTCTGCATTTGTAGAAAAATAAGAACAAGTTGGTATGATGTAGCCCAGGTCATAGCAGGTTTACTGTTACCAAGCTAAATGAAATTGAATGAAATTAATGAAATTACAGCTTGTCCTGTAGTGTTACATTTCTCTTATACTACAGCCATGTTTACTCCTGAACTACATACAGTAGTTTTCAATTTCCCGTTATCAGTAACACCAAGGTACACTTTTTTTTTTTACAATTGAAGTCATGAAGTGCACTAACAAATCATGCAGAGCTAAAGTTAAAAATCATTCAAATCAATGTAGACATGTTCGAAAATAACTTCCCACTCGTTATGCTATAATGATTAGAAGGGAAACAAAAATACATTTATTCAAAGCAGCATCTTTTTGTTCTATTGTTGCACACAGAGGCCTGTCTCTATCAAAATAGAGGTCATTTATTTAGAAACCACTTGGTTTCATGTCTGCTTTGCACAGTCTCTAAGATCTGCAGTGTTTTACAGTCTACTTAAGCAACTTTCTAGACAAAATATCCACAAACGAATGTAGAATATTGTGTATAATGTAAATTCTTAAACGAATACTGACTATCAATGCATAATGGCTGTTCAAACTAACAATGTAATATTTTGCGTTGAAAGAGGTAAAATAAATTGCGACAAATGTAACAATGACACAAATAAAATAAAAAATCCATTGTTCACGATAACTTTATTATGAAACCTTGGGCATAGACAAATAAAGTAATCATACAGAGGATGGTCAGCATAAATGACTGTAGTAAAGACATATAGAGAACATTTACTTACAGAGCATCAGACAGAGTGGACAGAAATCCATCCTGTCTTACTGATGACGGTTGGTTGACTTATTGACTCTATGACAACTGCTTGGCTAAATAAAGGCTAAATACTTCCTGTGTCCGTAAGCACCAATCACACTTTAGAGAGTGTGATAGCTAGATAGAAAGAGAGAAAGAGAGAGAGAGAGAGAGAGAGAGAGAGAGAGAGAGAGTGTTAGGGTGGAAATGATTTAGCAAATATTCTGATTTATTGCATACAACACATTTTACCAACATCATATATTGACAATATGCATTATATGTAAGTATATTTTCCCTAAAGAGAGAATTATAGTAAGAGTCTTAAAGCAATACTCATTGAAAGAGGAAGTGCAGAGAAAGAGAGAAAGAGTGTGTGTTTCTGTGTGTTTCTGTGTGTGTGTGGGTGTGTGTTCCGGGGGGGGGGTTGTTCCTGTAAATGGGCCTTAAAAAAAATATTGGGGTTTCTTAATTTAATAATAGCTAAAGACCACTGCAGTGCAGAAAAACCCAATGTTAGTTAAAGGCCCAAAATGAAGAGTTGCACTCTTTATGTGCTTTATCTATCTGTTTCTGGTGTGACAGCACTGAGTGAGTACACTTAGTGTGTTCTCTGTTAGGGGCAAAACAAAATTTTTTTCATTAATGGATCAGAAGGGCTAAATTGAAATAAGCTGATCTGTAATCAAAATAACATGCAGGACAAAACAACATATTTGCACACTCTTACTACTGCATATGGAAACTCTCCCAGATTTAGAGGAGGGTATGAATCATCAGGGTATAAAAGAGAAACTAATCATGTGCTAAAATTGGAACATTAGGAAGTAAACCAATAGTGGGAAAAGTGCAGAGAAGAGACCATAAACCATAAAAAAAAAGAAGAATCTGTTACAGTTTCACAGATTGTTTTTGTTGCTGAAGATTGAAGTGGTAACAAAACTTCATTAAGTCTCAGGATTTTCCTTCTTTTTCACCTTAATTACCGTTACAATTTTCCGTATACTGGCAAACACAATATCTAGTTTTACTATTGTCTATTAGATGCTGATACTTTAATTACAGTGTTTGGATGCATTTCTGTGGCACAAAGTAATGTCTCATGAGTAAAATAAGATTTTTTAGAGTCTAATATAAGATCGATCAACTTGCATTTACATTTCGTAATTTTAATTATTAGCTCATCTCTCTGAATGGTGATATTGTTTGTGCTGAGCCCAAATGGCACATGCCACAGAAACTAGCAGTAGAAGACACATGCATGTGAGGCTAATTTCAGTTCGGCTTTAGTGAGAATGACAATGAAAGAGTGTTTCCTTTTTCACTGGTAGCAGCCACAAAGCTCAACTCAGAAACAGAAACCACAGAAACATGTGTCATATCAGTCACATACAGTATTTACTGAAAAATATATACAGTATATAAAATGCCATGCCAAATAATCATAACATTCATTGCTAGGTATTGTTCAAGGGTATTTATAATGTACCTATTCAGATTCTAGATGATTGATAGGATACAATGAAGCAAAATGTCAGTTAGAATGACCCCAAAGGCAGACTTGATTAAACAAGGCTAATTTCCTGACTCAGTTCTCATGATAAATATTGAAGTTTTCTAGAAAGACCCTTATAAAGATATCAATAAATCTGAACAGGTTACATCAGACTAGAGAGTATGGCTTACTCTGTGGCATGGTGTGGCAAGTTTATTTAATTTGTCATCAAGTTTTTCTTCCTCCATTTTGCAAAAATAACTTGTGGTTTCATTCGATGTTGAACAGGAAGTATATATTGTTTGTTTCAATAGTCTGTTACATACTAAGCACTGGTTATTATAGTCAAACAGTTGTTTTTTTTTGTTTAATGTGATAAGAAATGATTTCTTACACTATATAAAATACACTATAGCTTTTTCTGACAGTCTTGGTGTGATGCAAATTGTTGGGTAAATGTCCACTATGAAAGGAAGAAAGACTCCAATGACCCTCTATGCCAGAGGTGTCAAACTAAATTGCACAGGGGGACAAAACTCAAAGCACACTTCAGGTCATGGGCCAAACAAGGATAAACATTTATTTAACACACTAAAACATTAATATAAATAAAAAAACAGACGGGAATATTATTCCAGAATAAATCAAATTAAACTTTAAATAATTTAAAATATTTTGCTTTCTATAAAAATATATCCTGTCGAAATGATACAAGTTAGAAATATGGACATGCTGCGAAAAAAACATAAATAAAAAAAATCAATAAAAATTGTGCTTTTAAGTAATTGTTAAAATAACAACAAATCATAACAATCAAATTTCTTTGCTCTTATGCCATTTTATAAAAAATAATCTTAAACTTTTAAAACCTTAAAATATTTTTCTCTCTATAAAAATATCCCCCGTCAAACACCAGACGTCTCACACCTTTATCATGCGGCTCTTCAGAAACTCTCCCTCAGTAAATCACGGTCTGATTTGGCTTTAATTTGTCCTCTGCTTTCACACCAGCTTCACTTTGTGATTTTGCTCTGGTGAAAAACGTTTGCTGAAATGTCAGATTCTTCTTTAACTCTTCTACTTTCTGTATCTTCTGCTCTGCATTTAGCTTTTTCAGCTTCTCCTGATGTTTTGACTTGTATGTCCATCTTAGATTCAATTCCTTAATTACAGCCACATTCACATTCAGTGTCAGTAAACATCTACTCAGAATCCCATCGGTTTTGAAATGCTCTGTTTTCAGAATTCACTTTTCTCTTCACCATTATGAGGGGCTTTAAAATTACTTTACAATAGGGTTAAATACATCAACAGAAGCTTGACTTGATTGACGCTGGAATGTTCCCAAGTAGCCTAGCGTTCGGTAAGGCAGCTGAAGCGCTGCATTATGCAATCTGTATTTTGTGTTATTGGCGCTTCATATCGACGGGCCATTAATAACAATAATAATAGATCTATATAAAATCATCTTGCGGGTCGGATATGATTTTACGTCGGGACGAATTTGCAAACATCAGGTTGCGCAATCAGCACACTTGCGACATAGTGATGGATGAATTAAAACGGTGCGAACAAACACTAAATCTAAAAGCAGCAAATAAGAGCAGCAGTAAACGATGACATTTTCAGTCATCATTGTGTTTTTTAGCGAATGCTTATGCATTTGTACACCAATAATTTTTTTTTCTTTTTTAATCAAGCTTCTAGCTTGCTGCATAACATGAAATGCTAAAATGCTAGTTTTCTTTTTTGATATATTTTATTTTTTACAGAAACAAACAACCAGCATGAGGCTTTTTGTACAAAAAATGATTGCCAATAACTAAACATTTGTTTTACTGATGCGTCAAGTCTCAATTCAACAGTGGCAGGCTGTGCTTTTGGTAACTGGGCCTTCAGTGGGAATTTAACCGACTAAATCCACCTCTTAATACCACCATTACTGTGTTGCAATTATAGAAACGATCAATACTATACAAAAACACAATATAACAATGTGTGGCATTACATAGAGAGAGGAATTTCACATATGGAGTGTGAATACCATTTTACTAAAGCAAGCTTCATACCTCTACACTACATCCGCAAATGTGCCACCAACATCATTTGGAGCAGTTCAGAATCAATATTTGTCCACCTGAGCTCTGTAAAACCTCCGCCATCTCTGGGTGGAGTCTCCATTCCCCGAGCCTCGGCCCTTGCCTCGAAAGGGTGTCTGCTCTCCGATTTACATACCCTGGGATGAGACTCTGCTGTGCCAGCCTGTATTGGGGCCCCCCCTGATTTACATTTGCATTTAGCAGACGCCCTTGTCCAGAGCTACGTACAAAAGTGCTTTGAGTCTCTAGCAATGAATAAATCTACACTGGTATGCTAGATTACAATCTACCAAGCTTCTAATTAGTAACCCAGAACCTTTTACACTAAGATACTGCCCCCCCCCCCCCTTATAATCATTCATTATATAATAACTATACAAATGATTACAATCACTACCAAATGCTTTATATCTAATAACGTGTATGGTAATTTGTATGGTACTTATGTCACACTTTCAGATTTATTCATCCTTGCAGGTTTTCTTTGTTATTGTTTTCCCTATTTCTAACCATTATAACATCTAAATATAGTTTAAATGTAGTCAATGTAGTGTAAATATTTACGTTTGTCTACATAATACTATTGTCTGGAGAGATTGTGTTTATTCTTTGAGCTTATCTTTCCTTCATCTATGGTCTTCTTTAGCTCTAAGTACACACTGTCAAATCCTACATTGTTCTTTCCTGGTTGGTAACAGTTACTAATTTAATTTATATAATAATCTATTCATATTAAACCTTTAAACTTCCACAGCTACAGTACAGTTACCTCTTCAATTATTTTCATGATTTTATCAGTTTTTACATTGATTATAATGGTTACTAAACACTGTCCTTTAAGATAACAGACAATCAAACTAAAGTTCCCTATTTGGGAACATCGAGCTGCATCTCAACGCTTTAAAAATGCCTCTGCGTTGTCCGTGCTCTAAACCACGTGTAAAATCTGGCCAATAAGCAAGTCGTGACGTCATCGGCGGGGGACGCCGTTACAACTAGGAGCTACAAAATCGCTGTGCGGTGGAAGCGACACTGGCTTCTGCTTGCTCAGGTAAGTGCTTTTTTGTGTGAGTCTGTTCAAGTGATGGCTGGCAAGCAAAAATATCGTCGTTGTGTTCATCTGTGTCTCCGTTGCATTACGGGAAAGGAGCTCCTTGAGGTCTTGACATGGGCCGTGGATGCTTTTCTGCAGTACCTTTCTTACCGCTCCCAACAGGCCATTCAGCGATAGCCCCAGCCTGATCCTTCTGGTCATCTCATAGCCCAGAAAGAGAGAGCTGCCACCTGATCCCCACGGGGAGGGCCCAGGGGCCCCTTGCGACGCTCTAGGGCCAAGAAGGAGCCGACTGACCTGTGCTTTGAACAAACGGGGCACTCAAGTCCTGACGGCTTAAGTCTTGGATGGCGGTGTACACCTCAGGCTATGGTGCCCGTCCCTCCCCAGTGCCACCGGGAGGCCAGGCTGTTGGCTCTGCTACCGGATGTGCTTCAGAGCACGGCCCCCCTCCAGCGGACATCTCCCCCCACCTCTGTCCAAAGGATTGCTGCGGATGTAGGAGGCCCGTTCGGGTTTAGGAGGCCGGTCTGCAAGCCCTGCAACAAAACCTGTTTCAGGGCACTCCAGCAGTTTTCTCCCTCTATTTCCACCCAAAAGATTGTTCACCTGAGAAAAGGGGCTATCAAGGTGGTTCCTCCCTCAGTCAGAGAGCTACTACAGCCCGTACTTCATTGTTCCAAAGAATGATAGCGTGTTGCGTCCAATTCCAAATCTCCGCTCTTTGAACCGCTCACTCATGAGGCTCAGGTTCAGGATGCTCACTCTCAAAGAGGGAGCAAAAAGTACCTGGGGGTAAGGCTAAATGCTGGGAAGAGTGTGCTTTCTTCAAGCCGGAGAACCACCTTCCTGGGCGAAGTGTGGGACTTGGCCAGGTTGCGGGCACAATTGTCTCCCACCTGGATCGCAGTTATCCTCACTGCAGTCAGAGGAGTGAGAGAAGGCTAGTCACTCACTGTGCAGTTCGAGAGGCTGCTGGGTCTCATGGCGGCAGCGTCCAGTGTAATTTCACTCATCCTTCTACAAATGAGACCCCTTCAATGGTGGCTCCAGGGCAGAGGGTTCTCCTGGAGAGGGAACCCACACTGTACCATCAAGGTCTCGCAGCGGGCCTTGGATGTGTGAAGGGATCTAACGTTCCTGTCCCAAGGCCTCGACTTGGGAACTCCTTGTCATTGCGTAATGCTAACGGGGTGGGAAGCAGTCATGAGTGGCCACTCCACCCAGAGTCTGTGAAGCGGGCCTTGTCTCTCATGGCACATAAACTGCCTGGAAAATATGGCTGTGTTTCTGGGGTTGAAACACTTCCCCCTGGACCTGAGGGGACACCATGTGTTGGTCCACACAGACAATACAGACAAGTCTCTTATATCAACCACCAGGGGGTCTTTGGTCTGGCGTGGCTGAGGCTACGCCTCAGTTAACTGTCTTTCAGGAGCAGTTTGCCACAGGGGTTTACCCCATCGACCCTAAAGCTTTACATGTCTGCTATCGCAGCTTATTTTACCCCTTATTTTACTTTATTTATTTCATGGCACCCGGAGGTTAAGGCCCGGGACACGACCCAGAGTGAATGTCTGTGACTTGGTCTAGTGCTGGCGGCTCTCTTCAAGCCCCCTTCGAGCCCCTTAGGTACCTGTCGGTGAAGACTGCTTTCATTGTGTCGATTTCCTTCCTAAAGAGGGTACAAATCTAAGGTGCCTACGGCGCCCGCATGACCTGTCGTGCTGCAGGCTGTCTGCCCTTCTCCGTTCTTAGCTCCTGACCAGGAGAAGTAGAACCGGCTGTGTCCAGTGTGAGCACTGGAGACTGTCCTCCACAGGACGAGTCTGTGGAGAAAGTCATAGCAGCTGTTCGTTTGCTATGGCCCTAATCGGAAGGGTTTCCCGGCCAACAAGCAGACGTTAAGCAGGTGGGTAGTGGATGGTATCCTTCCGTCTTATGAGTCCTCTGGTTTCCCTGCTAAAAAAAAACCTAAAAAAAAATCTATAAAAAAAACTTTTTTTTAAAATCACATGCAACCAATTACAAACATTTTATACAAGTACAAAATGTACTTGTATAAAAGCAAGTATACACAGTTAGCAGATGTAATAAACTCACAATGCTGCTAGTCTCAGTTTGTGGAGATGCGTCAGATTCACATTCGATAATTAGTTTGGCTATTTTCACTTCTTGGCCCTGCAGCTCACCGTAGTTTTATGTTATGAAGCATAATGTTATGAAGCAGCCAGCTAACTCCTAGATAATGAGCTAGTTTATGCTTTAAAATGAACCACATACTAGACAACTACCACATAAATGTCTAATTTATGAATGATTTTCTATAAGTTCATTCCAAACTGTCCATTACCTGAACAACCATGTAGTTTTATTTGTATTTTTTTTATTAAAAACATTGGTAAATGTAAAGCAGATAGAAAATCACCATGTCTAATCATTTTGCTGCAGCTACCAACTAAACCCTTGTTGTGATTGTCATGTTCACAGATATCTACTGTCTTTAGTTTGAGTAATCCATGTCTTAAAAACAGTGTATTTATGGTACATACAGTACTGCATGTCTCAGTTCTGTTTTTTTTACACTATAAAACTTGGCCATAATTTTGGGGATTGTTGGTGTTAGTCCAGATTTGTTGATGGCAGTCCAGTTACAGCAATGATATCTAAGATCCGTGTCTGTGTGTGTCTGTGTGTGTGTGTGTGTGTGTGTGTGTGTGTGTGTGTGAGAGAGAGAGAGAGAGAGAGAGAGAGAGAGAGAGAGAGAGAGAGAGAGAGAGAGAGAGAATGTGTGTGTGTGTAGTTCTATAAACATATTTTATCTTAAGGTTGTAATCTTGCATACAAGTGTAGATTTATTTATTACTAGATAATCAAAGCACTTTTGTATGTCGCTCTGGATAAGGGCACCTGCTAAATCCCACAAATGTAAATGTACACATAAAATACACACATCAATGTGCATTTACAAAATATAGGACTATATAATTACAGATTATTAGGTGAAATAATAATTACCACAATTATTATTAGTGCAATTATTTTGCACTAATGGAGGTGCTACAATATATATTCTAAATATAAATATAAAATATAAAAGTTTAAATAATTATAATAATGATTTTTTTTTTTATTTGAAGCTATTATTTTCTCTAAATCTACTTTGTGAAAATGTCCATTGTTAAAAGCACTACAAATACTTTTGAACTGAATTTAAGTATGTATTGCAATGCGATGGCAAGTCACCATGGTTTAATGCCACAAAGGTTTCTGAAACAAAATCGAATGAATGTGCGGCCCTTAGATTCTCAAAATATATAAATAATATATAAATAATGACATGAATGTACATTGATAAAGAGACATTCAATAATCTAATGCGACTTAGGCAACATGTTATTATTTGTACAAATTAAATGTAAAAACTGAAAGAAAAGCTTAGGTCATACATTTATGCAGTCAAATTAAATACATATTTATTTACAGTGTGCTGCAGGCACAAGCAATTAACTCCTAAAATCCTGAAATTCTTTTTTTGTCTGCTATGAACTTCACAAGTACAACACAGTTTCACTTTGTTTCCTTTTTTCTACACCAAACTCAGAAGAAAACTTGGAACAGTCTAATTCTTGCAAAACAGGGGTGATTGGAAGAGTGCATACTCAGAAAGAGGTATTTTCGGATAACATTTTAAGATTAGATTAGATTAGATTCAACTTTATCGTCAATGTGCAGAGTACAAGTACAGGGCCAATGATATGCAGTAAGCATCTAACCTGAAGTGCATATAGTCTTATATTAATATGTAAATATACATTAAACATATTGTGGGAATATATAATACAATAATACTGTATAAGGTGCAAATGTAAAGATAAAACAGAAGAGTATTATTTGAAAGTGGTCATAACAGTGGGTCACTGGTTTACCACTCTGGGTTTTGTGACATGTTGTTGTTATAAAAGCATATGCGGTAATGATGAATGTTGGGTTTCTGTGTTTGCTGAAACAATTATTTTGGAGAAGTGGTAGCTCAGTGGTTAAGATTTTGGATTCTGATTGAAAGGTCAGGAGTTTAATTCTCACCATCGAGCTGCCACTGCTGGGCTGTTGAGCAGGACCCTTCACACTCAGTTGCTTGTCTGTAACATTTTAGTTGTAGTGCACGTTTATCAGTATTGATGAGGAAAACAGAGGTGATGCCAAAACTGAACACCCATGAAACGTATAGTCAATCTGACATAGAAAAGTCAATCTTTCAATTGTGGTTTTTGAACATTTATATTACACTTTTTTTTTTACACATTTATATTATTTTACACTCTACAGAAACCCAAATTAAGAATTTTCTTTACATTGCCTATTTCTATTATCTACAATCTAGGAACAGAATACATTTACTATGCAAATAAATAATTCCTGTAATTTCCTGAACCATCTCCTTTTTTTGTAGATAGAGCATGAAAAGAACAGAAAGTTACAAGTGAAAATGTGTTAAACAGCAGTGGTGTACTTTTCATTAGTAAAGGTTAGTTAAAAAAATAGAAAATGAGCAATGCACTTAATAAAGGTCCAGAATAACATACACATTATACTACACTTTTAACACCTCGGTTTCAGCATGCCATGTTGCATGATTTTATTTTATTTTTTAAGTAAATACCAAGTGTAATTTGGTATATGCTTTAATAAACAGTTTATCTAAACTGTGCATAATATAAAAGCATATGCCCCTGATCTATGATGTTACAAATAATAAAACCAGTTAAATTAATTGAAGATTATTAAAATAATACTTTTGCATTGGGCATTTAAAAAAAAATACATACATACCCCAAAGAATCCCAATCAACAGCTTTCTAGAGAATGAAAAACAGTATTCCTGATAGTCCTTCATTCCTGTGTTGGTGAACAGTTCTTCACTTTTACTGGACTGAAAGGGCAAAGTCCAAGATGGCGCTGGTGAGGTCGGCTGCCGTCATGACTGCTCCGGCTACGGTTCTTCTTTTTTTGTTTATTTTATACTTTTATTTAACTAGTTTTATTTCCATCTACACAAGATGGACATCATTAGATATGACAGAGACACTCTTATATCTATTGGTGTACAATGCACTCACCTTTCGCCGCTTTTAAACCCGGACCCATACCGGCGTCCGCGAGGGAAACGAGCCGGCGTCAGGAACAGGCTAAGAGCACGCGCACACCACGCTCCTGTAGCAATGTTGTAGCACCGGTATCACACCACTGTCTGCGCTACTGGACCAGTTCTAGGTTCTAAGGAGTGGGGGAGCAAAAATCACTACACCAGAGACCGTTACTTTAAATACAAAAGGCCAGCTATTTACTGTATGCAAAACACATGAAATATAAAGAACCATGAAAATGTAAAACAAGAAAATATACCCTGCATGTTCTCAATATTGAGGTAAGTATAAAATATTCAAGAAATAAAAATAAAAATAAATTGTGTTTCGCTCTCTTTTTGTTATTCAGTTCACCTAGGCACTTTTAATTAGACTAATCTAAGTTAGACCGGTCTTTTCCTAGGTTGAACCTATTTTTGAATCCCTATTTTTTCTTCCTGAATAAACCCTTTTTCATTTTCTTTTACAGGTAAGAAAATACCTTCAATTCAAACAATCAAATCAAAATTAACCATAAACATTATAAATCATATTTCAAATCACATTTCAAATCACATTTCAACATATGAACTCAATGTGAAATTAGAAGTGTGTGTCTTTAATTCAGTTCGAGTTCAATGGGAGTTAAATTATTCAGTTCAATGAAGAATTTCAGTTCGATTCAGTCCGCAAATAATAGTTCAATCAGAGTTCAATTCGATCCAAAAACAATTTCTTATACTCCTACTGCTCTGGCAGCGAGTCACTGTACTCAAAAGGTTTTCTCACTGATGTGATGAAGAAGATGATTTGCAAATCTGGGTCTGGCTCGCCATCTTGAATCCCGTCCGCACGTGTGCACACCTGCACACTGCAGATCAATCCTTGCTCCGACAGAGCCTCAAATTAAGCACATAAAAAAAAACCTGACCTGTATAACAGGTCATAAGCACAAAAAATTAATTTTTAACTCTTCAAATCACACAATTAAATGTTCCACAGTCTCTGAGTTGTAAAGTTACTGCTATGGTGCTTTTTCACTCCAAAAATGGCGGCGGAGAGGTCTCCATTAACTCACCGCTCCGTCTCCACATAAATACATAACACATCTTTCATTTACAAAGCATACATTCACTTTTATAACATTCACAGTTTTCATAAACCCAAAAATTTTAACTGGTAAACAACTTATGGCAAAACATTTCCTTGTAAACAGCTACGTTTTACTATTAACTCTCTGCTAGAGAAAGTAAAAACATGTGACACAGCAAAGTGCAAAAAAAAAAAAAACAACTTAAACTCACCAAAACCGTTGTGGCTTAGTTCTCATAAAATCCCTGTCAATCCCTGATCAGGTAAGTTATGTTTTTTTTTAACTGCAAAATCAACTTTTACACTCTTTTCTCTGCTTAATAGACATAGTTCATTCTCTCCAATCTCTCTTCTGCTCTCTCCCGCAGGTCTCTGCTGCAGCGTCGCTGACATGACGCTCTAATGTCACTAGTCTCTTAAAGGGGTAGTGAACTGAATTTTCTGTCTGCATACTTTTAATCTTTGAACGTTAAATTGCTGTTTTAACATTTTTAACATTTTTAATTTTGTTGAATAAACTTCATTAAATGAATCACTTAACTTTTCAAACTTATTTATGCATCTTTTAACTATTTATTCTTATTTAGGTTATATTTTTAACAGGGTTACATCCTCCCCTCTTTACCTAATGCACGTCCCTGTGAATTCTGAACCTATACTGTCATAACTCTAGGTTTTTTTTTGGAAAGCTAGGCTCTTTAAGGGAATCTGTAAGCACTTCACTCAAGGTTTGAAATAAAGACTGAACTACAGTAACCAATGGGTTCCCTAACTCAGGGTAAGTTAGTCTTTTAGCTGCTTTTCTATCTCTGATAGGTCTTCTAGAACAGTCATCTTGTGTCTGGATATCACTTTGGTCCATAACACTTGTGTCCTTCTTGTCCTCCTGAGCAAGTTGAATAGAAGGATGGACATTATCCAGATCTTCCTCAGGTAGGTTTTCAGTTTCTTGTTCTGCGGTTGAGCCGCTCTCTTCAAAATCAGGTAAGTCATTGGTCCCAGGATCATAGGTCTCTACTGGGACATCTTCAAGAGCTTTGGCTACGTTTGAAGGTCCTTGCTTAACAGCAGTCAACTTTTTGGAGGGTTCCGGTTGAATCCTTTCTGGTAAGTATTCTATGGGTTCAGGGGTCGGGTCAAACACTAGTGTTTCCACTTGTAGGTTTCTCTGTCCATCATAGTGATATTCCTCAGAGTCAGATTGGGATTCATCCTCATCAGCTCCATCCGTACTGTCATTTTTAGGATGGTGTCGAGTTCTTGGTCGTCTGATTTCCACTGCCGGATTAGTTTCACTGTCGATTGAGGTTACAGGAAGGAAACCGCATGGCAGCAAGAGGTCACGATGAAGAGTTCTTTGTGGACCATCTCTTGTCTCAGGCCTCACAACATACACTGGGACGTCTCCAGACTGTCTCTGGACAATATATACATCGGACTCCCACCTGTCGGCCAACTTGTGCTTGCCTCTAAGACGGACGTTTCGGACTAAGACTCTGTCGCCTTCTTTCAAGGTGGAGTCAACGACATGCTTGTCAAACCTCGCTTTATTGCGACTGGCTGTCTTTTTAGCATTCTCAGTTGCTACTTTGTAACTGTCTTTAAGTTGGGATTTCAGGTTGCGAACATATTGAGAGTGTGAGCCTGGCTGGTGATTGACTGGTAGGCCAAAGGCTAGGTCAACTGGCAATCTTGGCTGACGCCCGAACATTAACTCGTAAGGGGTAAAACCAGTTGTCTCATTTTTAGTACAATTATAAGCGTGTACTAAGGGTTTGACGTAATCCTGCCAGTGACTCTTTTTCTGATTCTCGAGAGTTCCCAACATGTTGAGCAGGGTCCTGTTGAAGCGTTCTACAGGGTTCCCTCTCGGATGGTAAGGGGTGGTTCTTATCTTTTGAGTGCCAATGAGCTCACACAGTTCCTTTATTGTTCGGGACTCAAAGTCGGGACCTTGGTCACTGTGGAGTTTTTCGGGGATGCCATAATGGACAAAAAAGTGGTCCCACAGGCTCTTGGCCACTGTCCGGGCTTTCTGATTTGGGGTGGGGACAGCTACTGCACATTTCGTAAAATGGTCGGTAATGACCAGGATGTCTTTAGTGTTACTGGAGTCTGGTTCCACACTGAGAAAGTCGATGCATACAAGTTCAAGTGGTCTTGTAGCGATGATGTTGACGAGTGGTGCGGCTTTCTCAGGCATAGCCTTACGTCGTATGCAGCGATTGCAGGTTTTGACTTTAGTTTCCACCTCAGCTGACATTTTGGGCCAATAGAAGCGCTTCCGGACGAGATCTAGAGTGCACTCTACGCCCATGTGGCCCATATCGTCATGGAGACTCTTGAGAACTAAGGATCTCAGGACTTGGGGGAGCACAAGCTGGTAGTGAGTCTGAGCACCCTCCTGTCGCTTTCGATACAAGACGCCATTTAAGACAGTAAGTTTATCACACTCTCTTAATAAGAGACCAAGCTCAGGAAGTTCCTTCCTCAAGGATGGTGGGGGTTTCTCTCCTAACTCTACTTGTCCGAGTACTTCACGGATGCAGGGATCAGCGTTTTGTCTCTTAATTCAGCTGGTGCTAATGAGGGGATGACAGGTAAGCCACCTAGCTGATCCTCTTCTTTAAAGCTTTGTGGGAGAGCCTTTGGATGATGGGCAAGTGACACAACCAAGGTGGTACCAGGTGATGTTTCCCCAGAGTGATTGTTGATCACTTGGCGAACGGAGTGCTTCTCACAGTTAGCTTTGATAGTGTTTTCATCCAGGTGTGCATAATCAGCCTATGACAAGTGTCTTTTTGTGAATTGTTGTATTCTTTCCAACTCTTTTTGTGATGATGTGTCATCAGGTAACTTGCCGTGGGGACGCCTGGACAGCCCATCCGCGTCTTGATTTTGCTTACCGGCTCTATATTGTAGCTGGAAATCAAATGTCGACAGGGCGGCTAACCATCTGTAACTCGTAGCATCAAGCTTAGCAGAGGTAAGAATATATGTTAATGGGTTGCTATCGGTGACAGCAAGGAATTTATTCCCATATAGGTAGTCCTGGAATATCTCTGTCACTGCCCATTTAAGGGCAAGGAATTCTAATTTATGTGCAGGATACATGGACTCACATTTTGACAGACCTCGACTGGAGTAAGCAACCACCCGCTTCCGCCCTTGTTGTTCCTGGTAAAGGGCAGCACCGAGTCCCGAGGTGCTCGCATCAGTGTGTAAAATGTAGGGGAGCTTGGGGTCAGCAACCCCGAGGATTGGTGCTGTTGTCAGTTTTTCGATTATGGTGTCGAACGCTGCCTGGCAAGCAGGCGTCCATCGGTCACCAAAGAGGTCTTTTGGGTTGTAGTATTTCTCTGGGTTCCCTGCGGTTTTAATGCGCTTTCTCAGTGGCGGATAGCCAGCAGTGAGCTCGTTGAGTGGCTTTACAATCTTCGAGTAGTCTTTTACGAACCGGCGGTAATAACCGCAGAAACCCAGGAAGGTTCTTAGCTCTTTCAGGTTGTTGGGTTTTGGCCAGGTTTTTAATGCTGCTACTTTATCTGGATCAGTTTCGATGCCCTTTTCAGACACGATGTGGCCGAGGTACTTTACAGAAGTTTGGAAGAACTTGCATTTCCCTGGCGACAGTTTTAAGCCAAACTCTTTCAATTGGTGGAGCACACGCATCAACCTTTCCTCGTGTTCCTCCAGTGTCGAGGAGAAAATTATGAGGTCATCAAGGAAAACTAGGGCTTGCTTCAAATTCAACTCTTTCATACAGCGCTCCATAAGCCTCTGGAACGTGCTAGGGGCATTCGTTATCCCCTGAGGCATCCTGTTGTATTCAAAGAATCCTAGTGGGCAGACGAACGCGGTTTTATGTTTGTCTGCTTCCTCCATCTCTATTTGATAGAAGCCTGATTTGAGATCGAGCACCGAGAACCACCTGGACCCGGTCAATGCCGAAAATGACTCCTCAAGATTAGGTAAGACGTACGAATCTTTTAGTGTTTGGCTGTTCAATTTTCTGTAGTCTATGCAGAGTCTAACATCGCCATTCTTTTTCCTGACAACGACAATCGGTGAGGAGAAGGGCGACTCCGATTCACGGATGACTTCTGCATCGAGGAGTTGCTGGAGATGGTTACGCACAGCCTCTATGTCTTGGGGGTGTATGGGTCTCGGCCTATGTTTGAAGGTTGTCTCGTCACTGAGGGTTATGTGGTGTTTTATTTTGTCAGTGCGACCAAAATCGAGCTCGTGCAATGCAAACACCTCTGGCATGGAACTTAATTTATCAGTTATCCTCTCTTTCCACTCATTGGGTACAGGAGAGTCAGTGAAGTCAAAGTTGAGATTTAAGTTTTGGTCAGGTTTTGTGGGAGGGTCTGAATCAGGGATCCTAATTGATTGAACGCTCTTGATAGCGTGTATCTCTGCTATTACAGCTTTTGGAGATAGGGTGATATCATGACGTGACTCATTCTTGAGCATGACTGGGATACGCGTGGTAGTTTTGGTGGTAGGCGCGACGCTACCATCACCCACTTTCCAACATCAATTGTCCTGCGGCTCACTGATCCTTTAAGTACTTTTGTCTGTCCAGCTGCAATAGTCTCAAAGTCCCTACTATGAAGCCTCACCTCTCCTAGACTGGAATCAACAGACTGTCTTTTCCTGATTTCAAGGGTCTTTAAGACAACTTTATAGCCATAGGGAAGAGACTCATATTTCTGAGGAGAGGTGTCTGCATATTTTTCGTAGAGAACATCCAAAGTGTTTGTGCCTATAAGCACTGATGACAAGGTGGAGCGCATGTCAGGTACAACTAAAACTAGTGTGGGCACTTCAATGTCCGCTCCAAGCAAGCTCTTTGGGAATTTGATAGTGGTCTCAACATAGCCAAGGTAAGGGACGCTTTGACCGTTGGCTCCTTCCACTTCAAGCAAATCATTCAAGGAATTCATAGGTAAGTGTGATAGGTTCTTTAAATAGAAAGAGTTGGGGATCGTTGTTACTTGAGAGCCTGAATCTAACAAGCATCTGCAATCTTTGTTACCTATGGTCAATTGTGCAGTGCACTTGGCTCCAATCAGCCCTTTTGGCAGGGTCACTGTCTGTTTTTGTGTGTGAGAGTACACACAGGCTCTGTGCAGCTTCTTTTTGGGACACTTTGTCTGTGTTCCAGTCCCCGTTTGTCCCACAACCGGAACTGGGTCTAGTTTAAATTATCAGGCTTTGAAGCACCATTTTCAATGTCCCATGATAACTGTTTTTCTCTCAGCTGCTTCCTCTTCTCATCTACAAGAGATGGGTTTGGCTCACTAGAATTACTGACTTTTTATTTTCTGGTGCACATCCTGACGTGTGAATCACCCCTGCGGAGATTTTCACAGTTCTTCAGCTCGATTCTCCCCCTGCTTTTGTTGTGCAAACCACCCAACACCTGTGAGGCCTGGCACATTTGCATTTGTTTACTGAGAGAGCCTAGTGAGTTCAGGAGACCCACGAGGGCTTGAATTTAGAGCTTGAACTAGCAGAGTTGTCTTCAGCTTTACTGTTAAATTCTGCATATTCTTGTAATGGACCCTTAGTTGTCAGAGTTCCTCCAGAATGGCCGCCTAATCTTCACGGAGTTGCTAAATCTCTTGTGATGTCCTTGGCAGCTTGTCATTGCTTGGTAAACTGTGTGTCTGCCTTTAGTTTAGCCTGAAGATACAGCCAGTTTTGATCTGTTCTCCCTCCAAATTCAAGCTTTTGTGGGTCTCCTGAACTCATTAGACTCTGAGGGAGATGGTGAACTACAGTTTGAACTACCAGTGGCCATTCGACATCGTGCAACCTTTCACTTAGCACTGACCATTCAGCAGAGTCACTCAGCACTGACCATTCAGCAGTGGTCACTCAGCAGTGGCCTTTCAGCATGCATTCTGCATCACGCAACCTACTGAACAGCAGCTAAGATAGCAAGAATCACCTCATACAAGATCAGTTCTATACCCAGTAAAGTTGAGTGTTCTGAATCCTGTACCATGTTTTGACTGACACGCTGGGGCGAGTACACTCCCCTGATCAGTGCACACCAGATAGTGAAAATCCTAACATTTTGTCCTTCGAGCTGGATAGGAAACCTTCCTAACAATTGGTCATGATTCTGTCCATTGTGACTGTGTATGTAAGGGAGTGGCATTGCATGACTACAGCACAGTGCTGTGCATAAAAGCAGAGCGACCCAGGCGGGAGAATCATTTCTTCTTCGCATTTTTGAGAACGCACATCAGGATGGCCTCCGTTTCACTGCCACACAGGAAGAACCTCTCCACGCAACAGGCTTTGGCCTGGCTTCAGGAAATGGACGAAGCAGACTCTGATGGAGGAGAGATTTCATTTGTCCGGCAGGCCACTGATATCCCCTCAGAAGAATCTGAAAAGGAGACGGAACAAGAATCCAACATGCCTCCACGGAAGATGCACCGTGGTACAGGGAAGCCCTGTCTGAGCCAGACGGCAAAAGACTCACCCATTTAGAGTGAGGTTCATGTAAATTTACCATTCTCTATTTGTTTATCTTCCGACAGCATAAAATTACAAGCATGTTTCAAAGCTTCCTTTGCCTGTTAGACGTGGGAATGCTGCAGACCATCAGGGAGTGCACGGTCCATCAAGCCCGCAGAACAGAGCCGGACTGGAATTTGGCAATTCATGAACTGATGGCATTCATTTCAATTCTGTTTGTAAGAGCATTTGTACATCATGTGTCCCGTTGGTGCCAGTGTGGTTTGCTGGTCAGAAAGCTTTCTGGTGCCAGTAATCAAAGAGACAATGCCCCGAGATAGATTCATTTCAGTTATGCAACACCTTCAATTGATGACAAGGACAGGTGGGCAGAACGGGTGAAAACAGACAAATTTGCTGCAATCTCCTACATCTGGACACGCTTCAACAAGAACTGTGCTGAGAGTTTCACTCCAGGAGAACACATGACCATAGATCAGACCTGGGCAAATCCGGCCCAGGTGAGGCCAATCATAAATTATAAGGATGCACCAAAAAATCGGCCACAGGAAGTTTTCTGGAGAAATACCTAAATCACTGAAACAACACGGCAGAAACACAATTGTTATCACATAATAAAATTGCCATTCTAAATATGAGAAGAATGCGTCACAGAAAAGAAGTCAATCCGAGCATGCACACTCCGTCTGCAGCGGACGTTTTTGAAAAGGCAAGAAAGTTTTCCAGTGATGTGCCAAGGAAAAAGGCATAACAAAAAAAATATGGAATTTATTGCCTTAGATCACGTGGTCATCCTTGAAACATTCCCTGTAGATAATAATTATTATAATTTAATAATACGTTCCATTCACTTGAATGGGCTTCCAAACGTTCGGCAGGCAATTATTTCGTATAACAGACCGTTGCTAATAATAATTGACCGCTGTCTGTCTGTCAATACTATGAATGGTAACAAATAAATAATAATAATTCATATTAATAAATAAAAAACTTCTGTAATTGAATTTATTCTTCGAATTGCAATTCATTGATTTTAGTGAGGTTGGGATAACAATAATTTTTTGTTTTCTTATTTGACCTATACTCCACAATTTCACAGATATTTACAGAATAGTTTTATTATTCCGATGATCAGTACCAGCTATTCAAAATATATAATTTATTGCATTTTACAATGAAAGACAGTTGAGCAGAATGAAGTTCAATTTATTGTTGGTGTGGCCCTCTGACACAATTCAGGTTTCTCATGTGGCCCGTTGTAAAAATCAATTGCCCACCCCTGCCATTGATGAACAGCTGTTCCCTACCAAAGTTCGTTGTCCATTCACACAGTATATCGCAACCAAGCCAGACAAATTTGGGATCAAGTTCTGGATGGCCACGGATTTGGAGACCAAATATGTCTGCAATGCATCTCTCTCTCTCTCTCTCTGCTTTTACAGTGTGGTGTACACGTGTTTACCCAAATGGCACGGATGTATTCCATAAGAGCAGCAACACGCAGATGGCCAGTAGTGTTTTTTTACAATATGCTGGACCTGGCGGCGGTGAATGCCTACATTTAGCACAAGGCATGCACAGGGTGGACAGGCAAAAGAAGATTGTTTCTGAGTTTTCTTCTGGCCTCTGAGCTACTCTGAGTAAAGAAATGCAAATGTGCCAGGCCTCACAGGTAATGGGTGTGTTTGCACAACAAAAGCAGGAGAACAATGGAGCTGCAGGCCTGCGAAAATCTCAGCAGGGGTGCTACTAGGTGTGAGGGCCAGGGAATTTACGCAAATTTGCGCAGGTTTAGTAAAGCTAGTGTTAATGTGTCCGTCCTCACCACATCTAAAGCAATACCAGGGCTTTGGTCTGTTGCTTGTGTTTTTGTTTACATCTCGGCTATGGTGCGGCTTTTGAGATGTTGGAGTGATAGCTGTTTGGGGAGCTACTGGTCTGGCAGCTGATTTAGTCTTTCTACTGTCTTTTTGTGTGATACGTGTGAGCTGGGACTGTAGATCTGCTATTTGTTTCTTTAGGTCTTGGATTTCGGATCTGTGACCAAGAGCTGGCTGAGATGGGCTGCAGTCTTCTTCACTTTGCACATAAATACCTTGATAATAAGAAGACACTTTTGGTTTTGCAATATTGAGGTGCTGTTTCATGCGGGATGCCTTAGAAGTACGTTTATCTTCTGCTACGCGGAGTAACAGGAGAAGTTCAGCAAAGGTAGGTGGGTTCTGTTTCTTTTGCTCTAGCTGGAGTTCAGCTATTAAAATGTTGTCCCAGCAGCCTCTGACAAACTGTCTGAGAAGATGTCGGTCAAGGTCACTTGCAATTACACCTCCCCTCCTGAGGGTGGTGTTCAGCATCGCCTGCAGCCATTGTAGATAAGCTGATGGTTTCTCACCGTTATCTTGCATTGTGTTAAGGTACTTTGCAAAAAGGTCATCTCCGTCCTCAACAGTGCCGAAAGCAGAGTCCAGGATCTCTAAGTACTCATAAAGGGGGGATTCAGGTGTCAAGTGTTTCACAATATCGATGGCAGGTGATAAGAGACTTTCAAGAAGCTTTCGTGACTTGTAAAGGTTGGACTGTGTTGTGTCTTTAAGGAGAAGTTCCACACTGGAACGCCATGTCTCATAATCTACTTCATTATTAGGCCGGGGGAAACGCCCAGAGAAAGGTCTGAGTCTCAAAGGAGTGTGCACTTGCAGAGCAGAATCTTCATTTCTCACTATGTGCTCGACTATTACTTTTTGTATGTCAGGTGGGTTGACGTCAGAAAGTTTCAGAGCAGGCTGTGTCTTTTCTCTAGATAGTAATGAGGACCAATGGTGTTGAACATGCTGCCCCGTTGTGGTACTGGGCAGGGGGCTTGCCTGTGCAGCATTTTCTAAACTATATCGCTCTGGGACAGCAAGTGAGTTCTGTTCTAAATCTTCACTTTGGGTTTCTGATTGGTCTAGATCGACGCTCTCACTGATGGCAGAGAGCTCTTCTCTAAGGACAGCTGCAAAGTTTTTGCCAGTTTGTTTTGCTATATCCTTTAACTCTGAAAGGTAAGTCTGTGTGGCTGTTTTGCTAGCTACAGGTGTGTACAGGTGTGACACTGGCTAAGGCTCTAATGTGATAAGTAACGTTAGTCTGGGTCTTACTGTCTAGTTTGTGTGGCAATGAAGGTAAGATAGATTGCATAGCTGTACCATGTACATACTCTACTATGACCTGTTTGTCTGACGCTGGCTCAGCGGAATTTACTGGAATTACCCTTTGAATGGAAGCATATTGTTTCAGAAAATCACATAGTTCTTCATCAGCTTCTGTATCGGATATGACTGAGTCATAGCTAACTATGACTGAGTTAGAGATTTTCACACTACTCGTTTGAATAACATCCATAATGAATCACTGATAGCAACACTATACGATATCTGGTTTCTTATTTTAAATGCTCTATGCCACTCCTGGCTGGCTCGCCAAGTTGTAGCAATGTTGTAGCACCGGTATCACACCACTGTCTGCGCTACTGGACCAGTTCTAGGTTCTAAGGAGTGGGGGAGCAAAAATCACTACACCAGAGACCGTTACTTTAAATACAAAAGGCCGGCTATTTACTGTATGCAAAACACATGAAATATACAGAACCATGAAAATGTAAAACAAGAAAATATACCCTGCAGGTTCTCAATATTGAGGTAAGTATAAAATATTCAAGAAATAAAAATAAAAATAAATTGTGTTTCACTCTCTTTTTGTTATTCAGTTCACCTAGGCACTTTTAATTAGACTAATCTAAGTTAGACCGGTCTTTTCCTAGGTTGAACCTATTTTTGAATACCTATTTTTTCTTCCTGAATAAACCCTTTTTCCTTTTCTTTTACAGGTAAGAAAATACCTTCAATTCAAACAATCATATCAAAATTAACCATAAACATTATAAATCATATTTCAAATCACATTTCAAATCACATTTCAACATATTAACTCAATGTGAAATTAGAAGTGTGTGTCTTTAATTCAGTTCGAGTTCAATGGGAGTTAAATTATTCAGTTCAATGAAGAGTTTCAGTTCGATTCAGTCCGCAAATAATAGTTCAATCAGAGTTCAATTCGATCCAAAATCAATTTCTTATACTCCTACCGCTCTGGCAGCGAGTCACTGTACTCAAAAGGTTTCCTCACTGATGTGATGAAGAAGATGATTTGCAAATCTGGGTCTGGCTCGCCATCTTGAATCCCGTCCGCACGTGTGCACACCTGCACACTGCAGATCAATCCTCGCTCCGACAGAGCCTCAAATTAAGCACATAAAAAAAAACCTGACTATAAAAACCAGGTCATAAGCACAAAAAATTAATTTTTAACTCTTCAAATCACACAATTAAATGTTCCACAGTCTCTGAGTTGTAAAGTTACTGCTATGGTGCTTTTTCACTCCAAAAATGGCGGCGGAGAGGTCTCCATTAACTCACCGCTCCGTCTCCACATAAATACATAACACATCTTTCATTTACAAAGCATACATTCACTTTTATAACATTCACAGTTTTCATAAACCCAAAAATTTTAACTGGTAAACAACTTATGGCAAAACATTTCCTTGTAAACAGCTACGTTTTACTATTAACTCTCTGCTAGAAAAAGTAAAAACATGTGACACAGCAAAGTGCAAAAAAAAAAAAAAAACAACTTAAAAAAACAACTTAAACTCACCAAAACCGTTGTGGCTTAGTTCTCATAAAATCCCTGTCAATCCCTGATCAGGTAAGTTATGTTTTTTTTTAACTGCAAAATCAACTTTTACACTCTTTTCTCTGCTTAATAAACATAGTTTATTGTCTCCAATCTCTCTTCTGCTCTCTCCCGCAGGTCTCTGCTGCAGCGTCGCTGACATGACGCTCTAATGTCACTAGTCTCTTAAAGGGGTAGTGAACTGAATTTTCTGTCTGCATACTTTTAATCTTTGAACGTTAAATTGCTGTTTTAACATTTTTAACATTTTTAATTCTGATAAATAAACTTCATTAAACGAATCACTTAACTTTTCAAACTTATTTATGCATCTTTTAACTATTTATTCTTATTTAGGTCATATTTTTAACAGGGTTACACTCCCTTACCTAGTATCCTGTTAGCCAACGTCCAGTCACTGGAGAACAAGCTCGACGACCTCAGGGCAAGGGTCAAGTTCCAGAGAGACATTCGGGACTGCAACCTTCTCTGCTTCACCGAGACATGGCTGAACCCAGCGGTACCGGTCCACGCCATCCAGCCGGCCGAGTTTTTCTCGGTTTACCGCATGGACAGAACACTGGAGTCGGGAAAGTCAAGAGGAGGTGGAGTGTGTCTGATGGTGAACAACCACTGGTGCGACAGCGCGAGCATTGTTCCTCTTTCACGCTCCTGAACACCAAACCTGGAACTACTGACCATCAAATGTCGGCCCTTCTATCTACCTCGGGAATTCAGCTCGGTCATAGTCAGTGTCGTTTATATTCCACCTCAAGCGGACACGGACACTGCAGTATGGGACTTACATGAGACACTAACTCTTCACCAAACACAGCATCGGGACGCTGTGCTCATTGTGGTCGGAGATTTCAACAATGCCAACCTCAAGCGCGCACTCCCGAACTTTTATCAGCACATCACCTGTCCCACCAGGGGCGAAAGAACACTGGACCACTGCTACACAACATTTAAGAACAGCTACAAGGCACAATCACGTCCACCGTTTGGGAAATCGGACCATGCTGCTATCTTCCTCATGCCTGTTTACAAACAAAGGCTGAAACAGGAAGCTCTGGTTCAGAGGGAGGTCACGCGCTGGACTGACCAATCGGTGGCCGCTCTGCAGGACGCTTTGGATGACGCAGACTGGGACATGTTTCGGCGCAGCTCTGATGACGTCAACATGTTTACGGAAGCAGTTGTGGGATTTATCGGGAAACTAACGGATGATACGGTGCAAAAAAACACTATCAGAACATTTCCCAACCAGAAGCCATGGGTGGATAAAACCATCCGCGACGCTCTGAGATCCCGCTCCGCTGCCTACAACACGGGGCTCGCCACCGGGGACATGGATGAATACAAGGCTGCGTCTTACAGTGTTCGCAGAGCGGTGAAGGATGAAAATCGGTGCTACGGGAGGAAACTAGAGTCACAGTTCCAACAAGGTGGCTCCAGGAGCCTGTGGCAGGTACTAAGGACAATAAAAGACTATAAAACACCATCTTCCAGAATGGTGAATGCGGACGCTTCTCTGGCAAATGAGCTAAACACCTTTTACGCTCGTTTCGAGGCTGCAGCTAATAACGCTAGCAGCGCTAGTGGCACAACCAGCATGCACGCTGAGAGAGCCAGAGAGGTAAACACATTCACCATCTCGGAGCATGACGTAAGGAGGGCATTCAAGAGAGTGAATACCAGGAAGGCAGCAGGACCAGATGGAATCACAGGTCGGGTTCTGAAAGCCTGCGCCGACCAGCTAGCACCGGTGTTCACTGAGATATTCAACCTCTCTCTGGAACAGTCTGTTGTCCCCCTATGCTTCAAACAGTCCACCATTGTCCCTGTCCCGAAGAAACCCCAGCCCGCCTGCCTCAATGACTACCGCCCTGTAGCTCTGACCTCAGTAGTGATGAAGTGCTTTGAGAGACTGGTCAGAGACTTCATCACTGCCTCACTACCGGACACACTGGACCCACTACAGTTTGCGTACCGTCAGAACCGTTCAA
Source organism: Silurus lanzhouensis (assembly GCA_039877035.1). Taxonomy (NCBI): domain Eukaryota; kingdom Metazoa; phylum Chordata; class Actinopteri; order Siluriformes; family Siluridae; genus Silurus; species Silurus lanzhouensis. The sequence goes on along the minus strand of JBCEWE010000253.1, from coordinate 1,523,668 downwards.
CTGAGGACGCAATTGCACATCTTCTTCATACTACAATCAGCCACCTGGACCAAAGAAACGGGAATTACACAAAGATGTTGTTCGTGGACTACAGTTCAGCGTTTAACACCATAATTCCCTCCACACTCACCTCTAAGTTGGAGGTCCTGGGACTCAGCCTGCCGCTGTGTCAATGGATCTCAAACTTCCTGACGGACAGACCACAAGCTGTACGGGTGGGAAAACACACCTCATCCACCCTCACCCTCAGCACTGGAGCTCCCCAGGGTTGTGTTCTGAGCCCCCTGCTGTACTCACTGTACACATATGACTGTGTGGCCACTTCCAACTCCACAACCATCATCAAGTTTGCTGACGACACCGTTGTGGTGGGCCGGATCCCAACAATGACGAGACGGCCTACCTACAGGAGGTTAAAAACCTGGAGAGATGGTGCCAGGAGAACAACCTTCTCCTGAACGTCAGCAAGACTAAGAAGTTGATCGTGGACTTCAGCACGAAGCAGGAGCGGTCATACCAACCGCTAAACATCAGCAGGACTCCAGTAGAAAGAGTGGACAGTTTCCGGTACCTGGGTGTTCACATCACACAGGACCTGTCTTGGTCCTGTCACATCAACACCCTGGTGAAGAAGGCCCGGCAGCGTCTGTATCATCTGAGATGCTTAAGGGACTTTAAACTACCCTCTCAGGTGCTTAAGACTTTTTACACTTGCACCATTGAGAGTGTTCTGACAGGTAGCATCACTTCCTGGTTTGGGAACAGCACCATGCAGGACAGGCGAGCCCTCCAGAGGGTGGTGCATTCAGCTAAACGTACCATCCACTCCGAGCTCCCTGACCTGCAGGACATTAACGGCACGCGGTGCAGGACCAGAGCCAGGAAGATTGTGAAGGACCTCAGCCATCCCAACAATGGACTCTTTTCTCTGTTGCGTTCGGGGAAACGATTCCGCTCCTTGAAGGTGAACACAGAGAGAATGAGGAGGAGCTTCTTCCCGCAGGCTATTCGGTGTTTAAACCAGGAAACACCCAGGATCTAAAAACTGGCCCACTCTCTCCATCATCACCCTTTTTCCCCTGCACAATCACACTTTCGTGCTACGGCACATTATACACTGGACTTGCACAGCACAGTGCACTTTACATTTCATTTCATATTTTCTTTTTCATATTTATTTTATATTTCTATATTCTTATTTTTATACAACACCATTCCGCACAAGGACACTTTACACCACACCTTACTGCACACGGACACTCATGGACAATCAAAAACCATGCCTAACTTGTTTACTGTTGTTTACTGGTTAACTGCACACTGCCATAAACATTTTCTGTGTATGTGTATATATATATATATATATATATATATATATATATATATATATATATATATATATATATATATATATATGTATATGCATGTACATATACACATATATTTATATATCTTTATATCTTATTTATCTGCCTTCTTTTTCTTATTATATTTTTCTTTTAAATTTTGTTACTATATTTATAATTTTTTTTCTTCTTTTTACCCCATTTTTATTCCCTCATGCCGGACCGTCGTCAAAAGCATTTCACTGCATGTCGTACCCTGTATGTATGTGTATGTGACAAATAAAATTTGATTTGATTTGATTTGAAACTGTTTAAAACATGTCTTCCTCATTTACTGTGAGGTCTTTTAATATATCAATATTTTCTTGTATAAAGACATGAATTGCATCTACAAAGTCATTGCATTGTGCAGTGTATTCTCTGACAGTGTCGCAGAGGTGGTCTTAATTCTCTAAGACTAATTATTATTATTCACTAATTAAGGTTATCTAAGATTGTGGCCAGTGGAGAAAATACGTCTGACTTAAATTTTTTTTTTACTCGTTTATGAATATGATTTTTTTTTTATTTGAAGCTATTATTTTCTCTAAATCTACTTTGTGAAAATGTCCATTGTTAAAAACACTACAAATACATTTGAACTGAATGTAAGTATGTATTGCAATGCGATGGCAAGTCACCATGGTTTAATGCCACAAAGGTTTCTGAAATAAAATCGAATGAATGTGCGGCCCTTAGATTTTCAAAATATCTAAATATACCCTCTGTTGAGACCTCAACAGCTCGAATGGCTTTATCAGCACCTTCTTGCAGCCATCACGTAAAAACAGGCTTGCCTTCAAAGCCCAGCATGTTCACTGGCTAGTGCTCTTTCTTTACTTGAATCAAATGTAGATGATATTATTAGGATATATTCTTCTATTTCAGGAAATGTTCTTTATTAAAGATAGGAACTATAATGTCAGTACAAGGTGCAGAAAAGCTTTTTTTTATGTGTAGGTCAAATGAAAAATCATAATGCATCACACAATTGTTCAAGAAAGACTACAACTGTGATGATAGTTTTAGGACTGCACTTTCCAAAAACAGATTTGAACCCAAGTTTCCATCACATTTTGTTGTATTGTTTTTGATTCTATGCTATATCTCTATATTGTTGCCTTTCTGTATCAATGTTGTTAGTATAATAAAAAAAAATTGTCTACTTATAGAACTTTATATACAGTAGTTTTATCATTTCAATCTTATTACAAACTGCTGAGTTAGTGAGAATGCCATGTCTGATATTAAACAGTAGAACAGAACACAAGAGCTGGTGCTGGCTGAAAAATGCATTTATTTATTTATAAATACAGTAAAACAGATGCTACATATATAGTCTATAGAGATAATACTGGTATCAAACTGGGAACAAAATAATAATAAAAAATACAGTACAATTATAAAATACAAAATACAGTTGTAATTAAAATAACAATTGCTAAGCTTACATGTAATTTAAAGCTCTTCACAAAGCATCATACAGCTTTATATTTGTTATTTTTATTTTTAAAACTTAAAACACTCATAGACATGAGAAACAATAAATTAGTGGAGAACAAAAAAAGAAAAAAGTAAAGAAAATAAAACAGTACATGAGCCAAATAATGGTCTAAGAATAATAGTTTACTGAAGGACAATACCATATGTAGAGGGGACAATATTTAATTATTCTAAAAATCTTATTCCCTTTACAGTCCACTAACGAGCATAGGCATGAGTAGGTAAATACCACAAAAATACATAGTTAATACTGAATTCCACCAACATTTTTGGATAAATACATTCAGCTCCTTTTTTTCCACTAACATTTTTTTTCAACATTGATTTTTTAAAATTATTTTTAAAGATAAAATTACCACTTTTGTACCGTTTGTTTGATGCTCAATAATTTGTTGTTGGAAGGTTTTTTCTCTTTTTTTTTTCATTTCTTAAGGACCTAAAAAGAAGGTAATTTACAGTTAACAATACAGACTACTATTATGTATGAAATTGCATAAAAATATACATAAACACATCGTGCTTGAACTCATGTACATGTGTTCTGAGCATGAAATAACTCGATCCAGTGAACTACCTACATAAATATAAACATACCAACATAAGATCTGGCTTAATACTAAAGATTATCATTATTATTTTATTATTATTATTATTATAGATAATATACTGCCTGAAAATGCCCTCCTTGCCACTGACTGCACTGATTATAATTTCAACAGTGCTCCCTGGTGCTCTCTAGTGGTAGGAACTGGTCTCTGGTGGTAGGTCTTAAGCTGTCTAGGCTGTCTAAGTGCATGTCTTAAGAAGTTACATTCATAGCACAACTGTTTTACATTAATGGCACCAATCCAGTCTAAAGTCAGCAATCAGAGGGAACTTTAACTATCCAGCTATCTTTTAGAACTTCGAATAACTTACTAAATCAGGGGTGTAAACATTTATAATTCTTACTTAAACAATAATAATGCACAAAATAGGTCAAGCATTTGCATACACAAAAAATTGGAATCTGTAAAGAAATATTTGGAAGGAAATTGGGTATATATTTATGAAAGCTTTGACCTGGGCATAGTCACCAACTTTATAGAAAGTATAGTTTTAGAGAAGTGGAATCTCAGTGATCTCAGGGGGTGTTTATGTCTTAAATACATAAACACGTTCCTTTAATTGAACTGCTATTTTGTTCCATTAACCCTTTAATTTATTTTGGTTTATTTTTCAGGTTATCAAAACAGTAAATATATATGACGCCATATTTAAATAGATGTAAGCTTATTTGCATTGACCATGTATGGACGTTTGTGTGGGGGTTAGCAGGTGTGAGAGAATGCACACTTCCACTCTGGAATATATAATAAAACTCCTGATAAGGCCTGATAAGAGTTTACATTTTACTGTCTATTATTATTGTTATTATTATTATTATTATTATTATTAATTTTATTATTATACATTACTATATTATTCTACCAAATTGATAAATGATGAATTTCACATTCGTGTGTGGATAAATACATTTAGCTCCTGTTTTTTCACTAGCATTACTTCAAACATCAATTTTTAAAAAATAGATCAAATGAGCTTCCCATATACTACAGTGTAATTTTACATTTTTCATTTTATTATTATTAAAGTTTACCATCTCTGTACTATGTCTTTGAATGTTTAAATAATTTTTGTTTGGAACCTTTTTGGTTTGTAATGGATTTAAAAAGAAGGAAATTTATAATTAACAATACAGACTACTATTGGTATTATTTTTATTATTATTATTATTATTATTATAATTATTATTATTATTATTTTTATTATTATTATTATCATCATTATCAATATTCTTCTTATTATTATAGATAATATAAGGAGGAAAAAAGGAAGACCAAGAAGGAGATTTATGGATTTGGTGAGGGAAAACATGCAGGTAGCTGGTTTGAAAGAGGCATATGTAGAGGACAGGGGGGTATGGAAACGGATTATCCACTGTGGCGACCCCTCATAGAAGCACTCGAAAGAAGAAGAAGAAGAAGATACTGCCTGCTAAGAATGCTCTCCCTGCCTCTTATTGCCACTGATTATAATTGAAACAGTGATTCCAGGCGCCCTCTAGTGGTTGGAGCTGGTCTGTCAGTGTTTCTCATTGCTCTCTGACCTAGTTGGATGTCTTCCAAAATTATAAAGAACATCCACAGCACAGCTGTTTTACATTTTGTGACATCCACACCACTCTAAAGTCAGCATTCAGAGAGCTAGAAATAACAAACATAAATCCTTACTTGATGACGACTAACAGGCCCATACCCAACATCATGATTGCATAATTCATATCTCTGCACAGCAGTTGAGTATAATTTCCTCCTTGTGAGGCAGCCGGGGGATGTTGAGGCTATTTCTCTTTTCCCCTTTAATGTATTTTACTTAACATTTACATTTATTAATTTGTTCAAAATAACTCTCAGTTGAGGAGTTTATTTTTCAGGTTAATAGTAGCAGTAATCATTTGAACTTTTTCTTCACTTCTTTCCTTTTTTACCATTTTTAAACAGCACACCACATATTTGAATACATTCACATTTGTGGACATTTGTAGACGGTAACCAGGTGTGAGAGAGAGCATGCACACTTCCAATCTGGAATAAATAATGAACCCCTGGGACAAGCCTAATAATTGTTTATAGTTTACTATATATATATATATATATATATATATATATATATATATATATATATATATATATATATATAAGAAATAAGCTTAGAAAATGATACCTACCTGCATTATTTCTTTTGCTCTTAACCTGAACCTGGGCATAAATTGCATCAGCAGGTGTAGGGACATCTTCTGAAATATGAAACGGACACACAAAAAGCAGTTTCAGAACAAAATCTGAGAAAATTCCAATTCAATTAAACAAAGATATGATACATTTAAGATTTTTTTTATTATGATAGTTACTGCATTGATATACAATCAGATTTCTACCCATCTTCACTTCAAACAGTAAGTACAACCCCAATTCCAAGAATTTTTTTTTTATTCAAAACAGAATGCAATGATTTGCATATCTAATAAATCCATATTCTATCCATAATAAAACATTAAAAAATCATCTTTAAACTGAAAAGATATACTATTTTGAGCAAAGAACTAAGGTTATTTTAAATGTAATGGTTGCAAAAGGTCTCAAAAAAAGTTAGGACAGACAAGTTGCTGAAGTTTTTGTAGAGGAATGTTGTCCCATATGTGTCTGATACAGGATTCCAGCTGCTCAGCAGTTCTGGGTGTCCTTTGTTGTATTTTTTATTTGATTATGCGCCAAATGTTTTTAAATAGTTAAAGGTCTGGACTGAAGGCAGACATTTCATGCTATTCCAATAGATGCGGTATGTAGTTAGCATTGTCTTTCTCAAATAAGTTGTCAACATTAGATCAGGCAGACATAGAGAGAAGAGAACCCATGGATATGTTTGACATGGGGGTCCCACAGTGATAAAAGCAGGCCAGGGATCTTGGAGCGCAAGACTGATGTGACGGTCCAATTCTGTGTGGATTATCAAAAAGTTAATGCTGTGTCTACATTTTGGTGCGTATCCAAAAGCCTCGCATTGACAAACTGCTTGATCGTCTAGGCACGACACTGTTTTATTCAAAACTGGATTTAACCAAGCAGATCTCATTGACTCCAGTGTCTCATGAAAAACCTTTTCCACTATGATTTGTTTAAACCAGTTTGTCATGCTTCCATTTGGGTTGTTTGGCACACCAGTGATGTTTCTATATCTTATGAACTGAAAGCTTTACAATGCATACACTGCTGCCTACTTAGATAAAATCATTTATAGTGATTACTGGCAGCAGCATTTACAACACCCAAGAGCAGTCTTGAGAACCTTGTGGTGGGCAGGACTCACAGTAAATACAATAAATTGTGCAACTGGGTGGGTGGAAGCACCTAATCTGGGCTTAATCTTGGGTCATTGGCAGGTGTGCCAGACAGAATCGATTACGCCCCGCCTGAGAACCTTGACCAAAAACGCATTGAGAAACTTTTTGGGGCTGGCAATTATTGTAGGTTTGTTCCTAAATATTTCAGTGTCACCAGACCTCTGACTGATCCTACTAAAAATTAAGCACTAGATCCATTTAATCAAATCGTCAAAGCCTATTTATGTACAGTAATAAGAATTGAAAATGACTCCTACCTGCATTATTCTTTTTGCCCTTTACCATAACCTGGGCATAAGTCGTATCAGCAGGTTTAGGGCAATTCACTGAAGTATGAAACACACAAAAAGGAGTTTCAGAACAAAAACTAAGAGCAGAGCAACTGAATTACAGAAAAGTCTACAATATTTTAGAGTTTTTATTATTGTTTGTTACTGCATTGATGTACAATCACTTTTAGTTATCGTCCTTACTAGAGTTAAACAGTGGAAATAATGACTGGCTGTAAAAATGTATTTTATTATTATACGGTAAAACCCCGTTGTACGAGCAACCTATAGTACGAGCAAACGGAGATACGAGCGACCTTGCTTGCAAAATTTTACCCTGTTTTACAAGCAAATTTCGAAGGCACGAGCAAACCCACGCTGCCGGTTCACCGTTTTCGGCCGAGAGTCGCATCAGTCGCTTAATTGATGACGTTTTATTCGGCCGCTCTCGCTGTTCAGTGCAGCAAAACTTAAAATGTTTTATATTTTTATTTCACTAGAAATCTTGAAAAATGTCTCCCAAGAAAATCAGTGATGGTGCTGTGAAAACGAAAGTAAATAGAATTACCATGGAAACCGAGGAAGTTATGAGAGTGTTGTGCATCTTACACTCGCAATCAACCACTACCACATGGGTTTGTGTTAAATTCTGTTTACATTACGGTAATTTGCGGTGTATTTGTTTGGTAAAATAGGCTACAAATACTTTTTAAGTGCAGAAATAAGCGATCGAATGAGATCTCAGAACGGATTAAATCACTTTTACATTCATTCCTATGGGGAAAATCAGTTTGAACGTACGAGCAAATGGACCTACAAGCAATTTTCAAGAACGAATTATGCTCGTACAACGGGGTTTTACTGTATATTTTGACTTTATGCTGAAAACCATTGTATGTACAGTGAAAGATCTGTTATAACATTGTAACACTTGTTTTGAGGTAAAAAAAGTGGAGTTGTTAAAAATGTAATGCATACTAAGCTTGATGGTGATAACAGCAAGAACAATTATAGAACAAACACTAACAAATAACATTGTTTATTGGTATATTTGTCAAAGTTTGGTGATTTTTGTATGATGTGCTACAATCTTATTTTTGCAAGTCACTTTAAGATCATCTGCCACACATAAATGAACATGTAGTATTTGACTGAATGTTCCTACATATGTATGTTTGCCTAAGTAGATCTGTAGGGTGGAGAGTGTTTACTTCTGTGTATTGTGGGTGTTTGAACTTATATTACCTTCATCTGTTTTCTGCTTTAGTTCTGAGTACAGAGTGTCGGCTTCCGCAGTGCTCTTTTCTAGTGATTTAGCATTTACTAGGATATAACACACCAATTATATTAACATCTTAAAATTCCACAGATATTGTATATTTACATCTTATGTTATTTTCATTGTAGTTAGTGAGCATTTCATAATGGTTACTGAATACTATACTTTAAGATGAATAACTGGCAAACAATTAAAGGATTTAAAATGTTAGTTGAAAACTAAAACAATTGCCACAAAAACATTGAAATAATTTAGTCCCACCTTGTTTTTTGTTTGGTTTTTTGCTGTTTTTTAGGTCAATATCAGCATAAGTCACATCACATCCTCCAGTGGCAGCATCTATAATATATACACAGATATGTTACCCCATTCTTCGTTTTGTTACAATTCTGTAACATCTAAACCTTCACATGCTACAACACAGTCCCAGTCCACCCACAGTCCAGAACTACCGTAATTTCCGGACTATTAAGCGCACCCAAATATAAGCCTCACCCACTGAATTTTACAAAGATTTTTATTATGAACTTAAATAAGCTGCACCTGTCTATAAGCCGCGGGTGTCTAAACTGAAACTAATTAACTTTACACAGGCTTTAACAAAAGACAGTGCCTTTTACATGGCTTGTATCTAAACAGTATCCTACCAAGAAAGTCATTGTTCACTGTCTTCCTCCTTCCTTTTACAACTATTTTTCTCGTGAGTTTATCTTCTGGCATCGTCGTGTGCTTAAAAACAACCGGGTTTTTTCATGCCCGGTTGTTTTTAGCGTGACGAATGATTCGCATTTCCTGTTGCCAGTGCGAGTGAGCGGCAGGTCAAACGTCAGAGGAACCTCATCCATATTTATGATGTGGTGCGGCCCAATTCAGTGGGAGCGCACCCGATATGATATAAAGAATTTCGTTGGTTCACCTTAACCCGTTCGGCAATTTCATTGGTCTAATGTTATGGGGCTCAGTTTTTTGGCTTGAAGCTTGTGAAACCGGGAAAAACCCCGGAAAAATCCATAAATTAGCAGCTTTATTGTTTAAGCCGTGGGATTTAAAGCGTGGGAAAAAAGTAGTAGCTTATAGTCTGGAAAATATGGTAAGTTCATTTATTTTCCTCATTGATGTACACATAGCACCCCATATTGACAGAAAAACACAGAATTGTTGACAGATTTATTAAAAAAGAAAAACTGAAATATCACATGGTCCTAAGTATTCAGACCCTTTGCTGTGACACTCATATATTTAATTTAGGTGCTATCCATTTTTTCTGATCATCCTTAAATTGGTTCTACACCTTCATTTGAGTCCAGCGGTGTTTGATTATACTGATTGGACTTGATTAGGAAAGCCTCACACCTGTCTATATAAGACCTTACAGATCACAATGCATGTCAAAGCAAATGAGAATCATGAGGTCAAAGGAACTGCCTGAGGAGCTCAGTGACAGAATTGTGCAAGCCACAGATCTGGCCAAGGTTAAAAAAAATCAAAGATCACTGTGGATGAGCTCCAGAGATGCAGTCGGGAGATGGGAGAACGTTGTAGAAAGTCAACCATCACTGCAGCCCTCCACCAGTCGGGGCTTTATGGCAGAGTGGCACGACAGAAGCCTCTCCTCAGTGCAAGACTCATGAAAGCCCAGATGGAGTTTGCTAAAAAACACCTGAAGGACTCCAAAATGGTGAAAAATATGATTCTCTGGTCTGATGTGACAAAGATAAAACTTTTTGGCCTTAATTCTAAGCGGTATGTGTGAAGAAAACCAGGCACTGCTCATCACCTGTCCAATTCAGTCACAACAGTGAAGCATGGTGGTGGCAGCATAATGCTGTGGGGGTGTTTTTCAGCTGCAAGGACAGGACGACTGGTTGCAATCGAGAAAAAGATGAATGCGGCCAAGCATAGGGATATCCTGGACGAGTGCTCTGAACCTCAGACTGGGCCAAAGGTTTACCTTCCAACAAGACAATGACCCTAAGCACACAGCAAAAATAAAGAAGGAGTGGCTTCACAACAACTCTGTGACTGTTCTTAAATGGCCCAGCCAGAGCCCTGACTTAAACCCAATTGAGCATCTCTGGAGAGACCTAAAAATGGCTGTCCACCAATGTTTACCATCTATCCTGACAGAACTGGAGAGGAGGAATGGCAGAGGGTCCCAAATCCAGGTGTGAAAAACTTGTTGCATCTTTCCCAAAAAGACTCTTGGCTGTATTAGATCAAAAGGGTGATTCTATTAAATACTGAGCAAAGGGTCTGAATACTTAGGACCATGTGATATTTCAGTTTTCCTTTTTTTTATTTTTATAAATCTGCAAAAATGTCAACATGTGTACATGTTTTTCTGTCAATATGTGTACATTCTGTGCTATGTGTACATTAATGAGAAGGAAAAATGAACTTAAATGAATTTAGCAAATGGCTGCAATATAACAAAGAGTGAACAATTTAAGGGGGTCTGAATACTTTCCGTACCCATTGTATGTACAGTGATAAGATTAGAAAATGACTCTTACCTGCATAATTTTTTTTGCCCTTTACCATAAACTGGGCATACGTCGTATCAGCAACTTTAGGGCAATTGCCTGAAGTATGAAACACACAAAAAGGAGTTTCAGAACAAAAACTAAGAGCAGAGCAACTGAATTACAGAAAGTCTACAATATTTTAGCGTTTTTATTATTAATTGTTACTGCATTGATGTACAATCACTTTTAGTTCTCGTCTTCACTAAAGTTAAACAGTGGAACTTAAAATAATCACTGGCTGTTCAGATTTTTTACTTTATGCTGAAAACCATTGTATGTACAGTGAAAGACCTGTTATAACATTATAACACTGGTTTTGAGGTAAAAAGAGTGGAGTTGTTAAAAATGTAATGCATACTAAGCTTAATGGTGATAACAGCAAGAACAAACACTAACAAATAACTTTGTTTAATGGTATATTTGTCAAGGTTTGGTAATTTTTGTATTGTGTGCTACAATCTTATTGCACTTTTTGCAAGTCACTTTAGGATCATCTGCCACACTATTAAATGAACAAGTAGATCTGTAGTGTGGAGAGTGTTTACGTCTGTGTATTGTGGGTGTTTGAACTTATATTACCTCCATCTGTTTTCTGCTTTAGTTCTGAGTACAGAGTGTCGGCTTCCACAGTGCTCTTTTCTAGTGATTTAGCATTAACCAGGATATAACACACCAATTATATTAACATCTTAAAATTCCACAGCTATTGTATATTTACATCTTCTGTTATTTTCATTGTAGTTAGTGAGCATTTCATAATGGTTACTGAATACTACAATTTAAGATGAATAACTGGCAAACAATTAAAGGGTTTAAATGGTTTAAACAGTTAAATTTTAAATGGAAACTAAAATACTTGCCACAAAAACATTGAAATAATTTAGCCCACCTTGTTTTTTGTTTTTTTGTTTTTGTTTTTTTAGGTCAATATCAGCATAAGTCACATCACATCCTCCAGTGGCAGCATCTATAATATAGACACAGATTTGATTCCCCATTCTTTGTTTTGTTACAATTCTGTAATTAACAGAACCTTCACATGCTTCAACACAGTCCCAGTCCACCCACAGTCCAGAACCAATTAAATCTGTAACATTATCCACTTTAGAATACTAACTTTATCTTATTATGAATACAACATGAACACTTCCCATGATATTCCACAAAGTAAATGGTTACAATTATCCAATTAATGATACATAGCTTAATGATACCTAGTATCATAGCAGTTACATTTGTTAGGTAGTAAATCCAGGAGAGCAGGGAGGCAGATGCAAATGCGGAACTTAATTTAAAAAAAGACTGGTATGACAAGGGGTGCCCTCTGGTGGTATGGAGGGAAAATATACAAGATATCCATGACATAGCTCACCCTCCCTCTTAAAGTTTAGCTCGTGAAACACCCAAAAATAGGGGGGTGGTAGATGACGGAAGTCCGTAGAGAGCTCCCATTCTCTCTGAGGATATCTACCACCCCCCTAATTTTCATAGTAAAGAGGTGAGGTTGGGTGGTGAATCTTTAGTACAAATTTTTTAAGTTTCTGTATGATTGTCTATTAGCTCATCCCAAAACGGTCTATCAAATCATCAACCATATACTTTTAAATTATTGAAATAAAGTGAATTTATTACAAGGGGAAAAAATTGGTGAGCTATGAAGGTCATTTGTTATGAATACTATGTAAATATGACAGAACCCATTCATAAGGATGAATTCATGGAGCTGTAACATGAAATGTAAAGCAGAAGGGTATTGACCACATTTAAAGCTTTGCTGCAGCTACACACTAAACCCAGGTTGTGATGTCCATACATATTCCCAACAACCATCGTTACTGACTTCAACACCCAACACACAACCATGCTTTCCTGTTCTCAGTCTTCCTGCTACTGATTAAGCACAATGAGCACTGTTACACAGAATTACAGACACAAACTACAAAAAGAAATTTCATTTACAGACGAGCGAAAGTAAAGCGAAGTAAAACAACACTGTAACGCTTGCTCTTTAATGTTTACCTAACCTTTATACTTATTTCTTTGTAGTTTAACAATTTTTCTGTTTGACCTCATTTACACCAGTAAAGTGTGTTTGTACAAATTCATGCTTTTTGATCATGTTTTGGATTATTGTTTTGTATTTGTCTCCCCTCTTAGTTAAGCTGACCTGTTCTTGTATTCAATGACAAACACTAGCAAAATAATGTATTAAATCCTGTCTCTTTAAAGTTCTTCCTGTATGCCTCAGTTCTGACTTCCAGACTATTATTTCTTGCCTATTCTCTGTTCCATTTAAGTGCATCTGCCATATTACTGAATGTAGTGTAAATGTAGTGTAAATATTTCTTTGCTTAAGTAAAAGTGCTGTCCAGAGAATTAGTGTATACTAATTGAGCTTAAAGTATCTTACCTTTATCTGGGTTTTGCTTCAGTTCTGAGTACACAGTGTCAGCTTCCTCACTGCTCTTTCCTAGTGAAGAACACTCACTGATTAAGTGTGTTATAAAACACAACATTTTTATTAACCGCATACACTTCCACAAATGCAGTACATTAACTTATCTACTACTTTAATTGTATTTATCAAATAATTCTGTATAAAATGAGTTTCTGAATAGAATACGTTAAGATGAACCCCTGGGAAATAATCCAAAGGCTTTAGCAGAACCTTATATTTCATTTACATAAAAATGTATGCACTATGCAAATAAGATAATTCAGTCCTACCTTGTTTTCCCTTCGCTTTCTTTAATTTTTTCATGTTAATTTCAGAATAAGTCAAATCACTCGGTTCGGTGGCAGCATCTAAAAGGGAAAAGACGTAGGTTTCTTTTCTCATTCTTCATAACAATCCTTTTCACAAGTTATACTACAGTTCTTAAACAATCACTGCTACCAAACACATTACAACATATAAGATCCTGAGGCTTGTAGCATGAAAAGTGAACCAAAAAAAATCAAAATCAAATGTTAGGATTGTGCCAAAATTGGCATTTTACTATGTTATCTATCAGCCCCTGTACCTCACATATACTCACTTATCACTGATCACTTTCTTGTTTAGTTTTCCTTAGTTAGTACACCTATTTAAGTTTGAGTTTCTGTCTGTGTATCATACTTTTGTTGAGGTTTTCATCTCCATGTGCTTTAATTTGTATTGCAGATTTGAGCTCAGTCTTTGTGCAGTTTTGCTTGGTATCCATGCTTTATTTTCATGGTGTTGTTTTATCAAAATTGGTTTGCTTTGCACTTCAATTACATAACAATCAAACTGATATGTGGCCTGGAGATAATGTTTCTGACACTGAAGCTGATGGACCAACAATATAATGACACACAGATTGCCATGGCACACCCAAACCACTGGAGGAACATGGGAGGAACACTGTGTAATATTCCATCAATATAGATTTCTTTCAGTTTTTAATTTGAGTTAAATAATGTGTGCTGGAGAACACACTCCTGCACACTGCACTGTATATGTGTTACAAAGTTACAATGAGAGAAGTAGACAATGAAATTATAGAAGTGTTAACATTAAAATTACCTTTGAAGGCCAATATTCTAAAAAAAATATATTTTATTAGCACACATAATATTTACCATGTATTTTTTTTTTATCTTTTTAGATTTATTCACAGAGGAAACCACATAATTTGGTCTAAGTGCAGAGTCTAATTTCTAAAAAAAAGACTTTAGACTGTTTGCATGGTAAAGACTAGTAGCTAGTGAAAACTATTTGTTTCTTACAAAACTTTGAAAATAATACGCAGTAGACAGTGTTACCTTTACTGTGAAGTTTGAGGTTCTTCATCTCAATGTGTAAATCTTTCATATCACATGGCACTCTGGCTGCATCATCTAATAAAGAAGTTTATTTAGATTAAGGCTGAAGGCAATAGGTAAAAATGGAGGATAAAAATTTTGTTTCATGCAGGTTTCTAACCGTTTTGCTTCTTTTTTCGAGTCACAACCTCGGGGTTGTTTCCATTGCTGGGGCCAGCTGCAGAATTAAGTAAAATATTAAAACAAGCAACATTGAAACAAAGGAGCTACAGAAATGTATTGTTGCCAAATGTGTGTTTTATTCATGTAGATAAACTATACCTGTGGTCATGATATCAGCATTTGCATAGATGCTTTCAGCACCTATTAAAAAGAGAAGTAAAGGCTATAAAGCAAAAAATCACACAAAAGCATAAAGTGTATATTGTTATTGCAAACTGACCTGCAGGCTGTGTGGTGTCCTGATTTACTGTAGAGGGAGGCTGATATTCTACACCTTCTCACCGGAGTAAAACAATAACACATTAAAATATTGCCTTTACACAAATGTATTTAATTAAACTTTAAACACGTAAGATAAAATAAGCTTTATGGAAAATACTGCAAAAATAAATAAACTATAGCAGATATCAAACCTTTTTTCTTCCTGTAGCGCAACACCAGAATGAGTGCAATTATTATGATGACAAACACAAAGGCCAAACATAGTCCCAAAATTGCACCACTGGATCCAGAAGGTGAAACTAGAAAAAGAACGGAACCTGAATATGCATTTAAACACTGCGTAGTTAAACTGTATTGTTGAAACTCCAATTTAAAGAATAAGAAATGGTTTCCTTACCGCTGACTGAAATCCAGCTTTTCACTGATTCTTCTCTCTCTGGATGTTTACAGTAGTAGAAACCTTCATCTGACTTTGAGACACTACTGATGGTCATCACTCCTGTAGTCTGATTCTGGATAATTGAATCATGTTTATAGAAATCAATACCAGTTGAGATGTTTTTGTTGTGATATAAACAGCGTAAAATCAGAGGATTTCCCTCAATTACAGGATGGACAGGACTGTCCAGGATCACATCACCATCTGTAGAAAAGAGAAAGAGAACATACTGAAAACACAAACATTGCAAAATATGGTAATAATTGTATTATGACACGACTTGAAAAAATTTGAAAACACATTGCATTCCTTTATGAGATTCTTTTTATAGAGCTGTTGTTTAACATGCCGTATTTAAATGGAAAAAAATACAACAAATGAGACCGCACTCTCAGAAAAGAATACATTTGTTTATGGTACCAGTTTTGTTCTTTTAGCGTATTTTAATATTTTACCTGAAAAGGTGCATGTACAGTGGGATTTAAATATATATATATATATATATATATATATATATATATATATATATATATATATATATATATATATATATTCTTAAATTTAGTAGACTGTGTGACATGTTCCTTTACAAAATACAATTTTCAGAATTCAGAATAAACAAGAAACCCTTGAAACTAACTTAATCTACAATTTTTTTTTTTATTTAAACAAAACCTGTTATTAGTACTTTTATATATTTACTTAAATGTGTATATTAATAAAACTTTAACTAAGGTCTACACTAAAAAAGAAAAAAAAAGAAAAAAAAAAGGTATGAAAGTTCATATGGACTATCTTCTTCTTCTTCCTTGGCCATGACATGCTATTAGCTAGGCTACACTCTAAAATAATTATTTGTTTTGATAATTTTTTTTTATTTCTTAAAATTCAAACTTTAGTAGGTTTAAGATTATAATTTTATTATAAATGACTCGCATAGACACAATGACTAAATCACCCAGGACTTTTAGTTATTTGTCAAGTAATTTATTTAAAATAACACACTTACTGTCTAATTGGAATAATATATAATTTTGTCTACCCTGTATATTAGGGGTAAAGTTTTATTTTATCCAGCATCTGCAATTGCTGTTTTTATTTACACACTTGTACTTTTTCTTTAGTATTTTAAAATTGTCACTGTGTTGTTATAAACTCAAAATAAATAATATTTATTTTGGTTGCAAATAATAATCCACCTTCGAATGGTGCTGGCACGAATCGGCAGAATAAGCCTCCCTTTATTTTAATAATACTTTATAATCAAAAACAGGTGATGGAAGCTTACATAGCTGCATCACAAGCGTTATGGTTTCTTTACGTGCCTGTATAGCTTCTCATGCAGCAATCTCTGTGAGATGCATTCATTTCTATGCCACCGACATGCATTCAGATGGTGGGAACTCATTAAAACATTGCTTTTAATTGGCTTCACTGTAGGTGAGGGACTGTTAAACTGATCGAATGGGTAAAGAGCCATCTTTTGCTGCCCGTCTTGATTGGTGAACTTGTTTCTAGGTTTGTCAGGGTTATAAAGGCCCCCATCCAAGCACAAGGCCCTCTGCCTATAGATAGTGTCGGCCCAGACTGTAGTTACATTATATTAAATATTAAATATGTAGTTACATTATATTAATATATACTGTAATACATTATATTTAAGCTTTCATACATTTTGACACTAAATTATGACGAGGTGTCTATATATTAGATCAGGTTTATGTAATAAATACTACTGATGAGAAGTGATAAAGACTCACTGTGTACTGTGATGTTGACAGTTTTACTGCGTTCTCCAGATTTAGACTGACACCAGTAAACTCCAGTGTGTAATGGAGAGAGGGAGCTGATGTTACATGTAGAAACTGATGAACAACTGAACATTGTTTCATTGAGTGTGTATCTTCTCACTATCCATCCAGTAGAGTTTCTCTGGTCCTCACAGCTCAGTGAGAGAGAGTCAGCAGTAAAGTGCTGAGTTCTGCTGGGATTAATGATCAAAGACACTCGAGGAGATTCACCTGTTAATGTATATATTATTAATTTTATTATTATTATTATTAGTAGTAGTAGTAGTAGTATTAGTATTAACATTTATGTAGATATTAAAAATTATATTAAAATTAATGTTGTTTAAATAATAAGTTAAAATATGAAAGAGTCAGAAAGATCAAATACAGCAGGGAAAATAAGTATTTGACACATCATTTATATCAGTAAGGGGATTTCTAAGTGGGCTATTGACACAGAATTTCCACCAGATGTAGCCATCAAACCACATATTGAATTCATACAAAGAAATCAGAACATTTAAGTATACAAGTTAAGCCACAATAAATAAAGTGAAATGACACAGGGAATAAGTATTGAACACATGAAGATAACAAGGTGCAAAATGGCATAGAAAGCCAGGAGATCACCTGAAATCTGTCAGTATTGAGAGAGAAACCCTGCCCCTATCAGTACTAATTGATATTAGCTGCTTTAGTCCTAATTGATGGCCTATAAAGGCTTCTAATTATCCAGGAGGCACACAGGAAAGACTTCATGATGGGTAAAAGCAAAGAACTCTCTCAAGATCTTCGTAATCTTATCGTTGAAAAGCATTTTGATGGGAATGGTTATAGGCACATTACCAGAATGCTGAATGTTCCTGTGAGCACTGTGGGAGCCATTATCTGGAAATGGAAAGAGCATCAGTTCACCATAAACCGGCCACGATCAGGTGCTCCACGTAAGATCCCTGTCCGAGGAGTCCAAAGCAGAGGCGATTTCTTTAAGACTGCAAGGGAAGCTCGGCTTCCCTTATAATGTCACAAAATTAATGGTCAAATATGTACTATTGTATTAACATTTTATTGACTAAAAATGCGTTAGAAAACGTTCATCTCAAAGACGAGTTCGTTCAGAATCAGTTACATATAGCAGGCCGGCTGACTCGATTTCCTTCTCATACATTCCCGCAGCGTCACAGTGCATTTCCCTATTGAAGCCCAGCGTCCATTGACTTCAATGGGGCTGCTTTGAACGTTTTTTTTCAGCGCTTCGAAACTAGACGGTCATTGGATAAACGCTGCGATTATGTCCCGCCCACGGACGCTCAGCGTCTCTGGGGGTGAATGGGGAGTGGGCTGGCCCGGACTCCGAGCTTCTGCGTGATGATTGGAGGGTCTGTCGAAAGACTGCATCTCCTTTTGACTGACAGCGATTCTGTACTATAAGGAATCACTGAAGCTATTCGCGCTCAGTCCCATCGCGGATTTCTCAAGTTCAGTCGAAATAAAAACTGCTGCAACCTATTTCTTTGATATTTGCTTGGCGAAATTGCTCGATTTTCATCATACATTTCACACAATTATACACCACATTCCTTGTTTCAGTTTTACAGAGTTTAATATTTTAAAATTGTACATGGCCATCCTTGATAACATCTTGGAGCAGATTCCTCGACGTTTTTCAAATTTGGAAAGCATGCTCTTCTTAGAATTAGTCAATCCAGGGAAATTTGATGACATGAGACAGGTATTTCCAGAGGAGGCCTTCCAAAGTGTCCTGAAAAGTTATGGCCATCACTTTGATTCAGGAAGACTGAGGTCAGAACTTCAAGTCCTGTATTCAGATCAGGACTTGCAGTGTAACAGGGGAAAGCTGTGTGATTACTTGGTGTTCATTAAAGACATGGAGTTGGACAGTGCAATGCCTCAGCTTTACAAACTGTTCTCAACAATTGGAGCTACATCTGCAGGTGTAGAAAGGAGCTTCTCCTGTTTAAAGCGACTCAAGTCCTACACCCGAAACACAATGGGCCAAGGCCGTTTAAGCAGCCTAGCTCTGCTGGCCATTGAGAGGACACTGGTCAAGTCACTTGAAAAGACTCCTAGTTGGTACGACAGGGTCACAGACCATTTTCTTGAAAAGGAACGTAGGGCAGAATTTACTTTTAAATAAATAGACAATTTTATGATGTAGGCCGAAAATAAGCTTCCCCTCTCTGACAGACCAGTAGCCGCCACTGGTCCAAAGAATAATCAGGAGAGTTCGCCAAGAGCCAAGAACCACTCGGGCAGAACTTCAGGAAAACCTTGCATCAGCAGGTACTGTTGTTTCAAAGAAAACTATAAGCAATGCACTGAACCGCCATGGCATCCATGCACGCTCACCACGCATGACTCTATTGCTGAACAAAAAGCATGTTGAGGCTTGGTTAAAGTTTGCAAAAGAGCATTTGGAGAAGCCTGTGGATTATTGGGAGACTATAGTATGGTCAGATAAAAGCAAAATTTAACTTTTTGGAGAAGGAATGGCACTGCCCACCACCCCAAGAACACCATACCAACAGTTAAGTTCGGGGGTGGAAGCATCATGGTTTGGGGCTGCTTTTCAGCAAGGGGTACTGGCAGACTTCATATTATTGAAGGCAGGATGACTGGAGAAATGTACCGGCACATTCTGGATAAAAATCTGCTGCCATCTACCAGAAAGCTAAAAATTAAAAGAGGGTGGACATTTCAGCAAGACAATGATCCGAAACACAAGGCCAAGGAAACAATGAAGTGGTTTCAAAGAAAGAAAATCAAGTTGCTTGAATGGCCCAGTCAATCACCTGACCTAAATCCCATAGAAAATCTATGGAGAGAACTGAAGATCAAAGTTTATAAAAGAGGCCCAAGGAACCTTCAAGATTTCAAGACAATTTGTGTGGAAGAATGGGCCAGAATCACTCCTGAGCAATGCAGACGACTGGTCTCTCTATACAAGAGGCGTCTAGAAGCTGTAATCACCAACAAAGGCTTTTCTACAAAGTATTAAATAAAGTGTGTTCAGTACTTATTCCCTGTGTCATTTCACTTTATTTATTATGACTCAACTTGTATACTTAAATGTTCTGATTTCTTTGTATGAATTCAATATTTGGCTTGATGGCTACATCTGGTGGAAATTTTGTGTCAATAGCCCACTTAGAAATGCCCCTACTGATAAAAATGCTGATGTGTCAAACACATCAGCTGTATTTAACTATATACTGTACTTAGCATAAAATATGCAATCAATTACAATCATTTACAAAGTAAACAGTAGCTTCCTCTTTGAAATGCTGTGGTTTACTGTAACTGTATAAAACATACAAATACATTTCTTTATTTATCTCTCTGCATGTTTTACACATAGTGATTCATGATAAAAGCTTAAACCTTCTCTTCTTTACTTATTCACACAAAGGCATGTAAATACTACTGAAAATAGTACTACTGTACTGTACTCACCAGTAACGTTTACCCAGAGTGCATCACTGTAGTGTGTGTAGTAGACTGGGTTTCCTCTTCCAGCTCTGCACCAGTACTGACCTCCATCAGAGACACTGACTGATCTGATGAAGTAGTGATTTGTTTCAGTCTCAGTCTCACGGCTCTGTGTGTCTTTGCTCCAGTAAAACTTCCATCCAGCAGACTGCAGCTTCAGTGTACAGTTAAGAACCACTGGGTTTCCTGTCAGTGCAGCTCCTTTAAGGTCTGATGTGAGTTCAGGTTTAGGTTTTTCTGTTAGAGACAAAACACACAGTTCAGAACATTCGTTACTAATCACCACTTTACTAACGTCTCAGCTAAACAATAACTCGGCTTAAATATTTTTTTTTCTCCTATATTACTTCTATTATTATTATTATCATAGTAAAGTAAGATAATCATGCTCACATTTATAGACTAATAGGAAACTGACCAAAGATCACAATAAATAGGTAATAGATAATACATTCTAGAAGCAAAATACTACTGTCAGGAAACTACTGAGTGACTGAAAAAGAAGTCTTATCTTTAATTAGGATCTTACAGACCCTTGTATTTGTATGTGAGGGAGCATATCTGTGGATGTTTATTCTGACCATAACCCTCTAATGTTATAATATTTCTTACAGAACCTGAGAAAGCTGTTAATATCTACAGCCTTACAACTTAAATATAAAACACATCAGATTATGTGATAGTGAACTGACCAGGCTGATTAGTGGGGTATACGTACACATACATACATACATGCTGACTGACACTTAAACCGTTTTTTTGAACAGTTTTATTCTCATATTAAATAAACTGTATTATGCTGGTGCTTTGTGTTGTGTGTCTCCCATTTTTTCTCACAATGAACATTTCTGTTTACCTGCAGAACACTTTTACAATTCAAAAGTCTTTACACCTAATTGCTGACTACAGTCGAGAAAAAGTAAAGTTTTACTACAATTACTCACTGTTTTACTGTCTCCAGCATGCAATTTACAAACAAGACAACTAGTTTTATTAAACAGCTAACAGGCATCAGTAAAACTCAACAACACAACAGAGAAGGCAAATAAATGAGCTTCAGTGTGTGTGCATGCTTCATCTGCATTTCATAACACAGGGTAGAGATGATTTTACAGTATGAATGTGTCAGAATTCCATTTCTATAGAATCCACAGTTTGTTTCTTGTGTGTGTGTGTGTGTGTGTGTGTGTGTGTGTGTGTGTGTGTGCATAAGGTAACTAAATACTTCATCAGAAAGCTGAAATACTGCATTGGCTCTTGAGTTCTCTGCACTTTGGACAAATGGACATTTTTGTTTAGTTTTGTATTTTTTTTGTTTAGTTGTAATACGTTTATAGCCATATAAAAATGTTTATGTTGTCTGTACTGATACATGCCATACCAGTGTGTGTTAACCTGTTATTTGTGAAACTGCAATTATTTTACCTCATTCTAGTTTCCTGTCTCTAATCCCACAGCCTGAGTTTGTGCTGTTTCAGTTTGTCAATGAAAATAATGTGTATTATTTTAATGATGTTTCCAGTTCAAGCTTTTATTTTGTCAACATCCTTAAGAGCATCATTTTATCTCCCGCAAATAAACTGTATGGAACTAAACAGGGCTGACAAAATACTCAAGTCAACATGTTGTGTAAACTAAACAAGATAACAGACGAGCCCAGTTTCATGCCATTGTGTGATATAGTAACAAAATTTAATCTATTGATTCGCGTTCATGGACACGAATTTTCCTCTTTTTTCATGTTACTCAGCACGACTTTCCATGTAATGTTTAGTAGGAAGTATCTTTCGTGCCTCCGCCACATGTTTCTTTCCACCACTGGATACCACAGAGCTGTATTGCATTTTCTCATTTGTTATTATTTTTTTAAATCTTTAAACACTAATACTCAACATTTAAGCAGAAGATTTTATTCTTGTTTGTAATGCTTTATATTCTTTAAGCTACTCGCTATTATAAACCATAATCAGTGGATCCTTCCAGTCAAAATACGGTAAATATATTCTCCCAGTTAATTGAATAAACTACGTAAATTAGAGACACACATT
Organism: Silurus lanzhouensis; assembly: GCA_039877035.1. Classification (NCBI taxonomy): domain Eukaryota; kingdom Metazoa; phylum Chordata; class Actinopteri; order Siluriformes; family Siluridae; genus Silurus; species Silurus lanzhouensis. Next base: position 1,500,747 of record JBCEWE010000253.1, on the reverse strand, counting down.
TATTACAGTATTAAAACTATAAAATATATTTTCTGCTTTATTCTCTGATAAAAATGGAGAATAAAACACTACATTTAGTATTTCTGTCAGCATTACCAATGATCCTCAGCCTTTGTTGCTATGGAGACGGAGTCAGCCATGCTGAGTGACACGAAAAAAGAGGGAAATTCGTGTCCATGAACACGAATCAATAGATTATATTTTGTAACCATATCAAGGGTTTTCTTTCAGACGTTAAATGTGCAGTGAAAATGTAGAAAACATGACGTACCTTTCACTGTAATTCTGGCTGGAGCACTGAACTCTGACTCGTAGTTTCCCCTGAGTGCTTTGCAGTAGAATGTTGTTTGTCCTTCATTAGAGATTATCACACTGAGTGGGTTGGTATTTTGGGCTTCAGGTGATTTCTGGTTATCTTTATACCAGGAAAAGCTCCATCCAGTAGACTGCAGATTACAGTTCAGAGTAACTGTTTCTCCAGTGTAGATGAAGCTCTGAGGATTCACACTCACAGTCGGTGTGGGTTTTACTGTTGATATGAAATGATGAAGAACTGGATTTACATTTACAGCATAAGCAGGTGTTTTATCTCTGTGCTGAATGAAGCATCTGTATACAGTATTTATTTGAAAGGTTAAAATGAAGTGATTTCTTTAACAGTTTATATGCAGCACAAAAATGAAAACAATAATTGAACTGAAGTGTAAAAGGTCAGTGTTCTGCCCCATAATGTTTTATAAATAGTGTCCCAGAATCTGAACCAAACTGCACACATTAGTGTCTTTATATATTATTCAAAAAAATATTTTTTTTATTGGAAATCCACAGCTATAATACATGAACAATATACTGTCATCAGTTGAAAAAAACTGCCGCAACAATCCCAAAGACTAATAAGCTGTAGTTTTAAATAAAATCATATATATATATTTTTTATTATTTTGAAAAATAACATTTAAACTAAACAGTGAACAGAGACAAATGGAGCAGATTAATCATTAACAATACATTGTTTCTTTATTTAATTTATTTCAATAAAATCTGGCACACAATCTGAGACTATTGATTACTTTCATATAGAGAATATAAGCAGTGACACATTTCCACACTCACCTGATACAGTGAGAGTAACAGAATCACTCGTCTCTGAGATCTGATTGTCACTGCGTCTCCTCCCTCTGCAGGTGTAATTCCCTCTAAAAGAGTCTGGAACGGAGCTGATATTGAACTCCTGTGTTGCGTGGTATGGGGATTGTGTTTTATTATTCTTATACCACTCGTATCTCCACTCAGTGTCTCTTTCTCTCTGTATTTCACACCTTAAAGTCACAGTTTCTCCTCTGAACACTTGTGTATCAGGTTTTATAATCACCACAGGTTTAAGACTCTCTGTAAAAAAAAAAAAAAAAAAAAAAAAAAAAAAAAAAAAAAAAAAAAAAATATATGTATATATATATATACAGTGCCCTCCACAATTATTGGCACCCCTGTTTAAGATGTGGTCGTGGACTTCAAAAAATTCTCCTTTTTTTTTAAAACAACATAGAACCCAAATGCAAAAAAAAGAGAAAAATCCAACCTTTTATTTAAGTACATAACTTTGGTGGTAAAAAAAATCACACATTTTGAAAAAAGAAAAAAAAACTTGAAATCATGTGTGCCACAATTATTGGCACCCCTAACAATTCCTCTGAAAAATTTATTTATTTTTTTTTTTTATATATATTTTTCTGTAGTTGCTAAGGTTGGTCAGGGTATCTAGGGACTTTTAATTAGTAATTCATGATTTCCTGTTTCCCTGGGGTATAAATATGACGTGACACAGGGGCCTAATTCTCTTACCCATTTGTCAACATGGCAAAGACAAGGCAGATGTGTGTCGACCTTCATAAGTCAGGCACTGGCTACAAGAAAATAGCCACTCGCCTTAACTTGCCGGTATCTACAGTCAGAGGAATCATTAGGAAGTTTAAAACAACTGGAACAGTGACAAACAAGGCTGGAAGAGGTCCCAAGTTTATCTTGCCACAACGCACAGTGAGGAGGATGGTAAGAGAAGTGTGTTGCCATTAAGGCAAAATGTTAAGGACTTTTATTTTGATACGATGTAGACCTGGAGTTCGGGGTTAGAGGTTATTTCCTGTATAGAAGAAAGGAAGCTGACAGTATGTGTGCACTTGTAATCCATCTGTTGTTAGCACTAGAAGCAATGTCGTAAGTACAAAATTCATTATGTTAATAAGTTAATGTTACAATACTGTTTAAAAAGAAAAGAAAAGTTACAGTGTTTATTTACATGTAGATACAGGTATATTTCATTAGACAAGATTTGTTAAAACATTCGAACTTTTTTCCTTTGTTACAGTTTTCACTCTGTCATGTAAGATGATGTTGAAAGCCACAGTAAACAGCAAGAAATCGCTCACTACGACTTGTCGTCATTTTGCATCAGAGTTAGCTGGCTGTATAGCTACAGTTGCTACACTGCAGTGAGGACAGCACAGTGAAAAGACAGAGAAGTTAGTGTTGAACATCGTGACAAGATGGAAGGAAAACGTGCTAAGTCTTCTGTAGCAAGTGGAAGTTCTCACTCATCTGCGTCATCAAGCCGTGCAGTAATCCGTGCACGGGCTAAAGCAGCAGCTGCTAAAGTACGTGCTGAATATGCAGAAAGAGAGGCTAAAGCTAAAATAGAAAAGGCAGCTAAAGAAGCTGAATCACAGTTGGAGAAAGTAAAAAGAGAGACTGAGCTTGAAACACTAGCCATGTGTCGTGAAGCAGCGGCTGCTGAGGCTGAAGCAGCCGTTTGGGAATCGGCTGACACAGTTGCGAAGTGTATTCTGTTGGATGCAACGAGCGCTTCAGGAGAAGATAAAATGGAGCGGACAAGCGAATACGTCCAAACTCATTTTGGCCCCACTAGCTCCACAAAGGGAGCAGCTACGAAGGCTTGCTCACAGGCTTTTCAGCCTGCTGCGGATGGCACTCTCATTTTCAGTCCGAACAATCCCTTCTCTCCATACCCGCAGGTCCATGTTCCTTCACATGAGCCACGACAGGCTAATAACATAGGAAATGTGAATATATCAGAGGATGTTCTAGACGATACTTATGTTCCACCAGCAGTCAAACTGTCATGCGGTGAGACTTTAACTGACAGAGAGGATGCTCAAGTCGATTCAAAGAAGTTTCATACTGACTTGAATATTTCTGCTCTGTGCTATTACCCCCAACTAAAACCCGACCAGGGCGTGTCTGCAACTGAACATCTTGCGCAATATTTAGCTCGACGTGACCTGGTGAGCGCAAGCTTGTATGAGTTTGACGATAAACCGGAAAATTATCGTGCTTGGCAGTCTTCATATAAAAATGCTACACAAGGGCTGGCTCTCACTGCGACTGAGGAGCTAGACTTAATGACTCGATGGCTTGGCAAAGAATCCAGCAACCAAGTGAAACGCCTGCGTTCAGTGCATGTAGCAAGTCCAGACATAGCACTCAGAAAAGCCTGGGAACGTCTTCAGGAATGCTACGCAGCACCAGAGGTAGTTGAAAAAGCCCTCTTCACTCGACTCGATAAGTTCCCTAAAGTTTCGGCAAAGGAAAATCTGAAGTTAAGGGAGCTAGCAGATCTGCTGATGGAAGTGCAGTGTGCTAAGGAAGACGGCTACTTTCCAGGTTTGTCCTACCTGGATACTGCACGAGGCATTGAACCTATAGTAGCCAAACTGCCTTATGGACTTCAAGAAAAATGGATCTCTGCGGGTTCAAAGTATAAAGAAGAAAATGGAGGACGGTTTCCACCATTTGAATTCTTTACCAGATTCATCTGCTATGAGGCAAAGAAAAGGAATGATCCCAGTTTTGCCTTTTTAAATGCTAGTGGATCTTCTGTAAAGGTTGAAAGTCCCTATCTTAAAAGCACCAAGAACCCCATTGCAGTTCATAAGACTAATTTCTCCCCAGCAGAGTCAAGCACTTCCAGTGATCCAAATAAGAGCTGCCCAATACATGCAAAGCCACATCCACTGAAGAAGTGCAAAGCCTTTAGAGCAAAAGACCTTCAAGACAGGAAAGCCTTTCTGAAAGAGAGAGGATTCTGCTTTAAGTGCTGTGGCTCAAATAGTCATGTGGCGAAGGACTGCACTGCAGTAGTGAAATGTTCTGAGTGTGACGGCACCAATCATGTCTCCGCTATGCATCCGGGCCCTCCACCGCAGACCACAGCTCCTGTAACCTCATCGCAGAATGGCGGGGAGGGAGAAGAGGGTAACGACAGTAGGGAAGTCGTCAGTTCAAGCTGTACTGAAGTATGTGGTGCAGGACAAGTTGGGAGGTCATGTTCCAAGATATGCCTAGCAAAGGTGTATCACAAGGGCTCTCCAGATAAAGCCATCAAGGCATATATCGTTTTAGATGACCAAAGCAACCGGTCATTGGCGACGTCTAGTTTCTTTGACCTTTTCAACGTTCAGAGTAAGCCATATCCTTACTTATTGAGAACGTGTTCCGGCACAGAGGAAACATTTGGCAGAAGGGCTGAAGATTTTATGGTCAAAGCACTTGATGGGAAAGTGACAATCCCTCTCCCCGCACTTATTGAATGTAATGACTTACCTGACAACCGGGCTGAAATTCCCACGCCGAACGCCGCTCTTCATCAACCTCACCTCGTCAAAGTAGCAGAACACATTCCCGAGTTGGACCCCACTGCGGAGATCCTCCTGCTGCTTGGTAGAGACGTAATTAGAGTGCACAAGGTAAGGGAACAAGTAAATGGCCCTCCCAACGCCCCTTTTGCTCAACGTCTTGACCTAGGTTGGGTGTTGATTGGAGAGGTCTGCCTAGGAAATGCGCACAAGCCAAATGTCAGCACTTACAGGACAACAGTGCTTGATTGTCAACGGCCCTCGCTCCTCCAACCATGCACAAGTTTTATGCATGTCAGTGATGAACTTCATGGCAAAGAGCCCAGGAAGAGTGTCTTAGGGCTCGGCAGGGCTAAAGAAGATAGGCTGGGTAAAAATGTATTTGACCGCACCGAACAGGACAACAAGCTGGCACCATCAATTGAGGATGAGACTTTCTTGAACATAATGGACAAAGAAGTCTACAGAAATGATTCAAACAGTTGGGTCGCTCCACTACCGTTCAGGCAGCCTAGAGAACGGTTGCCCAACAACCGCAGCCAAGCACTCAAACGATTCGAATCACTTCAATGCAATTTGAGAAGAAAGCCGGAGATGGAACAGCAATATGTGGCATTCATGGGAAAACTGCTGGAAAATGATCATGCTGAGGTGGCACCAGGACTAAGGGAAGACGAAGAGTGTTGGTACTTACCAAGCTTTGCAGTATTTCACCCACAAAAACCAGGTCAAATCAGGGTGGTGTTTGATTCGAGTGCCCAACACTCCGGAATCTCCTTAAATAATGTCCTATTGACTGGCCCTGATCTTAACAACTCCCTTCTGGGAGTACTCATGCGGTTCCGAAAGGAAAAGGTGGCTGTTATGGCAGACATACAGCAGATGTTTTACTGCTTCCTCGTAGAAGAAAAACACAGGAACTATTTGAGATTTTTATGGTTCAAGAACAATGATGTAACAAGTGAAGTCGTAGACTACAGGATGAAGGTCCATGTGTTCGGGAACAGCCCGTCTCCAGCAGTGGCAATTTATGGGCTTAGAAGGGCTGTCAGAAAGGGTGCACAAAGATATGGACAAGACACAGTCAACTTTGTTGAACGTCACTTTTATGTTGATGACGGTCTTTGTTCTGTCCCTACTGATGCTGAAGCCATTGACTTGTTGCGTAGGACTCAGGCTTCACTTGCTGAGTCGAACCTCAGGCTCCACAAGTTTGCATCAAATAGTCCGGCAGTCTTGGCAGCTTTCCCAAGTGAGGACTGTGTGGCAGCTGGAAAAGAGGTAGACCTCTGTGGGAAGGAGTCACCCATCCAACGCAGCTTAGGCCTCCTGTGGGAGGTAGCTACGGACACATTCACCTTTTCTGTGTCAGTTGATGTAAAACCGTTTACCCGTCGTGGAGTTCTCTCCATGGTGAACAGTGTTTTTGATCCCTTGGGTTTTTTGGCTCCTGTTGTAATCCAAGGCAGAGCCCTTCTCAGAGAGCTGAATTCTGAGGCTTCAGAGTGGGACACTCCGTTACCTGAAGAGAAATTAGGCAAGTGGGAGGCTTGGCGAAACTCACTTCAAGAGTTGAAGCACTTCCATATTTCAAGGATGTACACAGGCCTCTCTCTAACCAAGGCCGAACGCATAGAACTCTGTGTGTTCTGTGATGCTTCTACTATGGCCATTGGGGCTGTAGCCTATTTGAAGACCATCCAAGAAGACATTGTTGACATTGGATTTGTCATGGGGAAGTCTAAACTTGCTCCTCAATCAGAGCCAACCATACCGAGACTTGAACTATGTGCTGCGGTTTTGGCTGTGGAAGTGGCTGAACTGATTCAGGATGAACTGGACTTGAAGCTAGATTCCATTAAGTTTTACACTGATAGCAGAGTGGTCCTTGGATACATTCATAACCAATCCAGACGGTTTTATGTATATGTCCACAATCGAGTCCAGCGTATTCGCCAGACCACAAATCCTGAACAGTGGCAATACGTACGCACAGAGGACAATCCAGCTGACATTGCGTCAAGGTCTGTTCCAGCATCACGTCTCACACAAACAATGTGGTTCAGTGGACCTACCTTTTTGCGTAAGCTTTCCAGTCAACCAGAGCCTACTCAGTCATTCAGTTTAGTCTCACCAGAATTGGATGCGGAGATTCGTCCGGATGTGAAGAGTTATGCCACCCAGCTACAAAAGAAAGGTCTCAGCATAGAGCGTTTTGAGAGGTTCTCCACCTTTAACACTCTCCAGCGAGCTGTGGCATTCTTAATTCATGTTGCAAGATCTTACAAGTCCCCTAACATGATGGACAAGTGTAGAGGATGGCATAAATGTGAGCTGCCTCGCTCTCCGGATGAGCTTTCCCAAGCCAGAGAAGTCATCATTAGAGCCGTTCAGAGAAAAGCATTTGGAAAGGAATTTGAAACTCTAGAAAGAGACAAGCCAATTCCTATAAACAGCTGTCTACGTCGTCTCAACCCTATCTTGCAGAATGACCTCATCTGTATCGGAGGCCGCCTGAAAAACGCAGACGTAGAGGTTGACCAAAAGAACCCTGTAATTCTCCCAAAGGACAACCATGTTTCCTTGCTGCTCATCAGACATCATCATACCCAAGTAAAACATCAGGGTCGCCATTTAACAGAAGGCGCTGTGAGAGCTGCAGGACTCTGGATTTTGGGAGGTAAAAGGCTCATTAACTCAACTCTTCACAAATGCGTGACCTGTCGTAGACTCAGAGGACGGATGCAGGAGCAACTAATGGCAGATTTGCCACCGGAGCGTCTCAAGGCCTGCCCTCCCTTCACGTATGTGGGGCTAGATGTCTTCGGACCATGGCACATCACTACCAGACGTACAAGAGGAGTTCAGCCTGAGAGCAAGAGGTGGGCCATATTATTCTGTTGTATGAGCTCCAGGGCGGTTCACATTGAGGTGATTGCCTCAATGGACACTTCAAGCTGTATCAATGCCTTAAGGCGTTTCTTCGCCATAAGAGGACCAGCCAAACAACTACGGTCAGATTGTGGCACGAATTTCATAGGGGCCTGCAGAGAACTCGGGATGAGCGCAGACCAACCAGACACCGCTGTGCAGAGGTACCTACACCAGCAAGGATGCTCCTGGGTGTTTAACCCACCACATGCTTCGCACATGGGTGGTTCATGGGAACGACTCATTGGAGTGGCTCGAAGGATCCTGGAGTCAATGCTTCTTGAAAATGGCACTCGCCTGACCCATGAAGTCTTGTGCACACTAATGGCGGAGGTGGCAGCAATTATGAATGCAAGGCCTCTGGTTCCAGTTTCAAATGATCCAGAGGATCCATTCATTCTCACACCATCTATGTTGTTAACTCAGAAAGTCAGTACTCCACCTCCTCCTGGAGACTTTACGGACAGAGACCTCCTAACTAAGCAGTGGAGACAAGTACAAGCCTTGTCAAACATGTTCTGGCGCCGTTGGAGACAAGTGTACTTGTCAACTTTACAAGGCCGGAAGAAATGGACCAAGTCCCATCAAAATCTGCAAGAAGGAGATGTCGTCCTCCTCAAGGACAACCTAGTTGTCCGCAACAACTGGCCTATGGCGATAATCACAAAGGCTATTCCTGGAGAAGACGGGAAAGTCCGTAAGGTGGAATTGAAGACCACAGATCAAGGACATTCAAAAAAGTACCTTAGACCAGTGACAGAACTTGTTTTGCTTCTGAGTAAAGAATGATGTTCATATGTTTAGTTAATACATAATTTGTTAAGTGTAGTGACCTCACAGATGCCAGGCGGGGAGTGTGTTGCCATTAAGGCAAAATGTTAAGGACTTTTATTTTGATACGATGTAGACCTGGAGTTCGGGGTTAGAGGTTATTTCCTGTATAGAAGAAAGGAAGCTGACAGTATGTGTGCACTTGTAATCCATCTGTTGTTAGCACTAGAAGCAATGTCGTAAGTACAAAATTCATTATGTTAATAAGTTAATGTTACAATACTGTTTAAAAAGAAAAGACCAAACATAGTTACAGTGTTTATTTACATGTAGATACAGGTATATTTCATTAGACAAGATTTGTTAAAACATTCGAACTTTTTTCCTTTGTTACAGTTTTCACTCTGTCATGTAAGATGATGTTGAAAGCCACAGTAAACAGCAAGAAATCGCTCACTACGACTTGTCGTCATTTTGCATCAGAGTTAGCTGGCTGTATAGCTACAGTTGCTACACTGCAGTGAGGACAGCACAAGAAGTAAAAAAATTTCCCAAGCTCACCGTCACAGAATTGCATCAAAGAGTGGCATCTTGGGGTCACAGAGTCTCCAAAACAACCATCAGACGCTCTCTACATGCCAACAAGCTGTTTGGGAGGCATGCAAGGAAAAAGCCTTTTCTCACTAACACTCACAAACGCAAACGTCTGGAGTTTGCTAAGCGGTACTGGGACTTCAACTGGGATCGTGTGCTTTGGTCAGATGAGACTAAGATTGAGCTTTTTGGCCATCTCAGTCCCCAGACCTCAACCCAATCGAAAACCTGTGGGGCGAGCTAAAGAGAAGAGTGCATAAGAGAGGACCCAGGACACTGGATGATCTAGAAAGATTGTGCAAAGAAGAATGGTCAAAAATCCCTTTCTCTGTGTTCTCCAATCTTGTGAAATGTTATAGGAGGAGATTAAGTGCTGTCTTGTTGGCAAAAGGAGGTTGTACAAAGTATTAACATCAGGGGTGCCAATAATTGTGGCACACATGATTTCAAGTTTTTTTTTTTTTTTTTCTAAATGTGTGATTTTTTTACCACCAAAGTAATGTACTTAAATAAAAGGTTGGATTTTTCTCTTTTTTTGCATTTGGGTTCTATGTTGTTTAAAAAAAAAGGATTTTTTGAAGTCCACAACCACATCTTAAACAGGGGTGCCAATAATTGTGGAGGGCACTGTATATATTAGAGATTATCACACTGAGTGGGTTGGTATTTTGGGGTTCAGGTGATTTCTGGTAACCTTTATTCCAGGAAAAGCTCCATGCAGTAGACTGCAGATTACAGTTCAGAGTAACTGAATACATTTTCAACTCTATTATTTAAACAAGTATTAACATTTCAAAACTGAAAACATAATTTACAGTGCAGTTTATAGATACAGTAAATCTGCTCAAATGTAATTAATTAAGCTCTGTTACAAAAATCAATACTGATAAAATAGATGTAGATCATATTTTTAAATCCAGACTCAGCTTTAGAAATAATCAGGTCACTGTACTGGCAATATACCTTCACGTTTATTATGTGTGTGTGTGTGTGTGTGTGTGTGTGTGTGTGTGTGTGTGTGTGTGTGTGTGTGTGTGTGTGTGTGTGTGAGATTTCTATTATTTATATCATGGGGCAAAATCTCATTATAATTCAGGCAAAGGTCTGACAATATGCGACCAACAAAACAAACCATAAACACTCAGAAATTGCTATGATACAGTTACATCGCAAAATTGGAAGTGAAAACAAAGGGGTCTATTTACATTAATATGGAAGGGGAACAGCTGTGAAAACAAAAGGGAAAAAATGGACACACACACCACTAAAACTTTACAGTTCTGCAGTGTTCACTCAGTGGTGTCTAAACGTTCAATTTTTCTTATCTTCACTCATTTACACTTGAGCATGATACTGGAGAAAATCTATTTGTTCTCTGTATGTAAATGTGTAAAAATAACTTCTGAAAGTCTGTTTCTACTCAGCTCTGTTGTTCTGTTTAATGCACTTACATACTTACCACTAACATTTACCCAGAGTGCATCACTGTAGTGTGTGTAGTAGACTGGGTTTCCTCTTCCAGCTCTGCATCTGTACTGACCTCCATCAGAGACACTGACTGATCTGATGATGTAGGAGTGTGTTTCAGTCTCAGTTTCACGTCTCTGTGAGTTTTTTATCCAGTAAAACTTCAATCCAGCAGACTGCAGCTTCAGTGTACAGTACAGAGTCACTGAGTTTCCTGTCAGTACAGCATCTTTAAGGTCTGATGTGAGTTCAGGTTCAGGTTTTTCTGTTAGAGACAAAACACACAGTTCAGAACAGTTGTTACTAATCACCACTTTACTCACATCTTCTTTCTTTACTAACGTCTACTTCTACAGTAAAACAGTACAATAATCTTTGTGATGATTTAGACATATAATGAGAATAAAATAAGGGATATTAAATGTGAAGCTCCACTTTGATTGAAGTGAGGGTCAGAAAATATCTTCTGTGTGATGACCACAATGAATCTTTGTGAGCTCGTTAGTGTAATGAGTGCAATATAAATGGAATTTATTCATTTGCTTTTACACAAAAATCCTGTATTGCTGTATAATATCCGGGTTATTTTCTTTGAGTAATAATTGTTCATTTTGCTGTTTGCTGTTAAGAGACTTTTATTTTGATATTCGCTCTTGTTGTTATGCGGACTGATATTTTGAAGTGAGCGCGCGCCCCTCGTTAGTTTGCATTGCATATGCTGGAGAGAGGAAGGCTTTTGTGAGATCTCTTCAATTAAAGAGATAATTACGATTATTAAGTGTAGAAATCCACTTGATTCCACTTTGTAAACACTTCTGAGACTATGAGATGTTCTGGTGTATGTTTTATGTGTAAGTGGATTTAGAATGTGAGGATTTATTGTATGTATGCAGTGTTAATGTGCTTCTGAGTTGTTAGCAGTTAACAAGTGTTTGTATTATACAGGAATGCAGTGTCACAAAGTGCACACGAGTGAATTATCTCCTTATTGACATTAATCCACAGAAGAGGAGTGTTGAATGGTGGTGAGACTGTTAATAAACCCTCTCTGGTGAACTGAAGTGAAAGTGTCCTGAGTTTTCCTTCAACACAACGCAGATGAGAGAAGCAGCGGTTATCAGCAGACCGGCTTCATCAGGATGTTATAATACTGTGCGATATATTTGTATAATGAGATGAAAGTCTAACAAAAATGTAATAATAATATTAATAGGAAGAAGAAGAAAATAGGTGTATTGTGCACAGTGTGCAAAAAAACAGCCAGACAATAGACATGTGCATCATGCACTGTGCAAAATTCAGTCAGAAGTCATGTATAGAAAATGTCAGTAAATGTCCAACAAATATATTGATACACATCTGCTGCCTATGTGGTTAAACACCTATATAATATCATTTAACAATATGCTTCAGATAACATACAACATTGCTTATATTACTTTATATCCAAGCCTAATACATGTAACCATTTTTCATATATATAGTATAATACACAGCTTTGTCAACAACTCAGTGTATAAAGAGAGTTCACAAAAATAAAAAAATCATGCTTTAGAGTAAAGTTAAGCATATATAAAGTTTAGCATACAGCATATAATCAAAATGCTTGTAAATGTAATACATGTTATAAAGGCCAGTGAGCAGATAAAGCTGATGGATTAGGATAGAGATTAGAAAAAGGAAAACCGGCAGTAGATGATGAGGGGAAAGTTCATGGTGAAAGACAAGGATCATCTCCTGTTGACATGGGGAAGTTAAGGTATAGTTAGGAGAGACAGAGCCTGGGGAAAAAGGCTCAATCAGCAGCTTGGGTTCAGTTTAAGTAGAGGCGTCACAAGTATGAACCGGAAGAGTTATTCGAGGTGGAAAATAGAGACGGATATGAGGACCAATAAGTCGCTTCAGAAAACATATACGCAATGAACAGTAGAAAGTGGTGACCACACACACCAGAGAAAGAGACAGAGAAAATATAACAAGAAATAAAAATAAAATAAGCAAGCAGCATGCAGGCAAAATGCATTAAATATACTTAAACAGCATCTATACATATTTATTCAAAGCACAAGTAGAAACTTAAGTGAAATATCATATCAATGAGAAGAGTAATAGGGTAAAAGGCACAACACATCATCAGATAATAAAGAATGTAGGAGAATAGATGCAAGAAATTGTATAAGAGAGCCAATGCCTGAAACACACAGGAAGTAAGATGTTTCTATTAGAGCATGAGCTTAAGGTACAGGCAGGATGAGAGTAAGACAGGAAATTCCATATAAAGAAGGAACTACAACAGAAGAAATATATTTTTAGAAGATTTTATGAAAAGGTAAGTAAAGGACAAAAGCTATGAAAAATAAAAAACATTTTGGAGAAAAGAACTGGTGTGTTAAAACTAAAGCCCTGGTTTATAAAACAAAAAACTAACATGTTTCTATACAACGTGCACACAAAATAAAGGATGATTTGCAGACAGAGAAAAAAAAAACCCAGACGAGATTTTATGAAAAGGAGTGAATATTGCGAGTGGATGATCTGTTGCATTGTTTTAGCAAAAGTCCACGATCAGTGGATTATTTAAGAAAAGGTCACTATTAAGAGATATGTTTTGTACATGTAAACTAGAATTGTATAGAGGTAAACAAGACTTCCTAGAAAAAGGATGAATCTACCAGAAAACACCTAAGAAAAAAGGTGGGATATGCAAATCCTCAAAAAATGATTGGTGTATGTAAATTGTTAGGGAGTAGATATTAGAGAAAATATGTACATTTCACTGGGTGTGAAATAAAAAGTCAGGATTGTTTATATTAATTCTGCACTCGCATGTGAAAGCTGACGGTTGCTGTCAAGATGTTTCTCTCCTGAGAGCTCCATGAGACGGACCTGAATTTACTGCAATAAAGCTGATTTGCTCCTTCTCATTCGTGACTGGAAAATGTCTTCATTTGGTTTGTTTATGTATTATTTAAAGTTTTAAAAGTTATTGGTAATTGATTAATGAATAACTAAAACTGATTTGAGTATTGAGGAACTTAACTGATACGTCTGCTCAGACATGGGGCCTGAGATCCAACAACTTTTATCTCAAAATACAAAGATAACAAAAACTTCAACACATATGAGTGTAAAAATCATGTACCACAACCTGCACCTATCAGTATGGACTATTAGATAAATACACTGAAATAATTTCCATATCACTCAAATAAAAACAGAAGGAAGATGGTGTGATTTTCCTGCCTTTTTTACTTAATGTTTATTCTGTGCCACCAATCAGACTGATTAATCAGTTATAGTGATTCTTGTTAAGGGAATCTGAGGCTTTAAAATTGCAAAGTAAATATAAAAAATAAACACAGAAGATGAAGCTGTAAAGACTCAGTTACAGTGGAGCTCAGTGGAGCACAACTGATAGCATTTTACATTTTACATGTAAAAATTAATGTAGTAACATAATAAAAAGTAATAAAATAAATTCATACAATCACCTGATACAGTGTAATATCACTTCTTTACATTTATTTTTTACAAATAATCTTTTGTTACTTCTTTTTTACTATTGATCATGTCTGAATAACAGTGTGTTTGATATCCTGTTTTCTAGACTAATGATCTTTAGGAACACTGAGTTTTAGCGAAACCAAAAGTAAAAGATACACACTCACACTAGGAATAACTGACTATCAATTGATTACACTAATAACAGGAATATATAAAAAAAAAAAAAAGAAAGAAAGAAAGAAAGAAAGAAAGAAAGAAAGAAAGAAAGAAAGAAAGAACACAAAAAATACTAGAAAGCAAAAGCTCTGCCATACACATAATTTCTCACCATTACACACATGGAACCAAAGCTTTGTGTTTTGCCTAAACATCAATAACATTGGGTAGTGTGTCACAACAAGGAAACAAACAAACAAAGAAACAAAACAGAACAAACATGGATGACAAAAGACACAATCCAGAATGTTCTTAAACTTAAACTAGGTAACAGACCACACAAGATTAATTGATTTGTAAAACACAACATATAAGTACAGTGGAACCCACTTATCTCGCCCTCGGTTACCTCGACAACCCTATTAAGTCGACGTTTTTGAAGTGGAACCGCCAAATTCTCGCTTTTTCTAAGCATTTTTTATCGGTTATGTCGAAAATTTTGCCATTTAACGTCGGTTATCTCGGTGCAGCCGCAGAAGAACTCGCGGAAGTGTCGGAAAAATCAAACCTTACAGCTGCTACAGGTGTTGTATTGTATACTCGTGAATCTCTGCTGTTAGTTAGTGCACATATGCCTTTGTTGTTAAATGTTATGCGATGAACGGGAGGCGAAAGCTGCGCTTGGCGGCGCGGAACGTGTGATGACCATCCAAAAGCATAAAATGAACACCGGCAGGATCGGGGGAGGCGGTGGGAAGACACGTACCGGGATACGCATGCGCGATAACAACGACCGCCGTGAAGTAGAGTGTGGAAGTTTAAAAAGGAGCTGGTGATGATAATAAACCAGCACTATATGTGCGCGATTGAAGCGGAGCTTCAGAGAAAGCGGCCGAGAAAGAACCTGACACGCTGAAGGGGGCCGAAGGGGGCATGGCAGGTGGATTCCTGACAGATAAACATGTACTGTATGTATTTTTATAGCATGCCTTCATCAAACAAATCGCGGCAACGCTGTTGTGTAAAAAAAAAACCTTCAAAAACACGTGCATGCACATTCTCATTTATTAACGCACATCATGTACATAAAGAAATTTCAAGCACGTTAATATATTGCCGCCATTTTGATTTCGTTTATATCGATCATCGGTTACCTCGATGCTTTTTGGCAACCCCCTACGACATCGACATAACCGGGTTCCACTGTATATCAAATGACCTCAAATTTGTAGTAAATGTTTATGTAAATTTTTAAAATTAAAATTTTAAATTACGGTGGAAATGTTTAATATTAATTTCATAAGTGAGTCTGTAATAGTCTATACAATCTGGCTGGGCAATAGGTGTGTGTGTGTGTGTGTGTGTGTGTGTGTGTGTGTGTGTGTGCACATGTAGGGTATTTTAATATTTCATTGTTAGGCTGAAATGCTGTAGTGGCCTGTGATAAAGTTCTCTGTCACATGTAAAAAAAAATCTATGTAGACACTAAAAATGGAACTGACAATATGTGATATAAAACACACTCACCTGCTACAGTCAGTGTAACTGCATCACTGCTCTGTGTGTATTTTGGGTCTGATGATTGAGTTCCTTTACAGCTATAAGGACCTTTATTAGAGTCTTTAACATCAGTGATTGTGTAGGTCTTCTTTCCTGCAGCAACACTGAATTCTTCATTACTTCTATTCCAGTGATACTTCCAGGATCCTCCAGTCTGTATGTCACATGTGAGAGTGACAGTTTCCCCAATGAACACATTCACAGCTGGCTGTATTTTCACTACAGGCTTTGGTCTCGCTATACAAAGATAATAAAAACATCAGTAAACCTAAACTTTAATTAAGTATATGATTCCAATATTAATCAAATTCATATTTTTTCAGAGATCTGAAATGTAGAAAACATGACGTACCTTTCACTGTAACTGTAGCTGCAGCACTGAACTCTGACTCGTAGTTTCCCCTGAGTGCTTTGCAGTAGAATGTTGTTTGTCCTTCATTAGAGATTCTCACACTGAGTGGGTTGGTATTTTGGGCTTCAGGTGATTTCTGGTCACCTTTATACCAGTAAAAGCTCCATCCAGTAGACAGCAGATTACAGTTCAGAGTAACTGTGTCTCCAGTGTAGATGGAGCTCTGAGGATTCACACTCACAGTCAGTGTGGGTTTTTCTGTTGATATAAAATTATAAAGAAATCAGAGCTGCTTTTATTTTTGCACCCTGTGTTTCATTTTTCAAATCTCTCTCTTTTATGAACAAATGCATTTTTTATTAAAATATAAAGTAAATATTAAATGGAACACAAGATGCCAAAATACACATATCTTTATTAGAAGAGATATTGGGAATGTTTTAAAATGGTCTTTTTAAAACACTTTATTACATTATATTGCTTTACCAAGCAATAACAGTGTGTTTTCTTTCCACCTCAAAGATCATTAAAATGATATGAACGCAGTGCACTACATTGGGGGTCTGAGTAACAGTCTATATTTCACAGTCTACCTTTTTCACAGTCTACCTCTTTATTGCATTTCCATTAAATTTAAGACTGTTACAAATAAACACTGTGGTGTTCTAAAATACTTGTATTTTTTATATATAATTGTAATGTTTATAAATCTTACAAATTATAAAATCAAACATCTGTAAATGCACTTACTTTATGCTTATTTTATTACAGTCTATAACGTGTTTATAAGCAACATAAATAATATTTTTTAACTTAAAAAAGAAAAATAAATGTTTTTGTTATTTTATTCCCTTGAGACATTTGTTGGTCAAATTGTTAAAATATTTGATGCTATAAAATCTCTACTGTATAATTGCTGGTCTGTGTTGCTTGTTGAAACTTTACATGGTGAATTATGAATAGAAATAACTCCAGTTAGTGAACTTGGGGCTCTTTGGTACAGCTGATGTGTTCTACAGACTCTGTGTTGGACTGAGATGTGTTCTAGCTCATGTTTGCATGATAAATGGGGTAAATTATGTTTTGCAACCTGCACTAACTGCATTCATCAATACCTATTTAAAAGCTCTTTTCACTCATGTTCACTCAAGTTACAGATCTTTACTGTGAAGGTACAACAGTGAAACTTGACAGTACGAACTACAAAACTAAGATCATGACAGCAGGATCAGTCTGACTATTAGGTGAAAAACATGTTTCTCATAAATATCATTAATTTTCTAATAATTTAAAATAACATTAAATGCAAATTGACATTACACCATTTAAACAGTTAACACTTTTTGATGAATTCTGTATTGTTCAGTAATCAAGGAAATGTGAGGCTTTAAGACAGAACAGTGAAAACTAAACAGACAGGAGGAAACTGTAATGTTATAATGAGACTCAGATTCAGTGTAACTCATTTAAATTATCTGCACAAATCTGACATTTCTATAACATACTGTGTGTGAAAATAACAAAAAAGTAATGACAAACTCACCTGATACAGTGAGAGTAACAGGATCACTTCTCTTTGAGATCTGATTGTCACTGTGTCTCCTTCCACTGCAGGTGTATTTCCCTTTATAAGTGTCTGTAATAGAGCTGATACGGAACTCCTGTGTTGTTTGGTATGTGTAGTATGGGTAGAATATTTTATCATCCCTATACCAGTCATATATCCACACTGAGTCTCCTTCACTCTGAAATTCACATCTGAAAGTCACTTCCTCGTTCATGAACACGTGTGTATCAGGCTGTATTTTCACCACAGGTTTAGGACTCTCTGTAAAATATAAATGTATTTTTACCCATGTTAAATCCCAACACCTTTATTTACATATGCAATACCATTTTAATACAAAATACAGAATATCTGCTGAACTGTAAATAAATGTAGAAGCTTTTTCAGAGCTGGACTGATTTGTCAAGTGTTATTCATGAAGTAAATGTAGATCACACTGTGTCTCAACTCTAAACAATTATCAAAAGGCTATAAAATATTAATATTTTTCACTTGTGATACAGTGTTTGTATCCTGTTTTCCTGACTATTCATTTTCATTGCATGTTTCTGCATGCACCACACATGCGCGTGCACATGCGCAAACACACACACACACACACACACACACACACACACACACACACACACACACACACACACACTTTATTCATTTATTAGTTTATAATCTCTAATACACCGATCTCAATCTTCCAGATTCTGCTTTGTCCTCTTCACTAATTCACACTCAACTCAAACATTCTCCTGTTTCTGAAACAGTAACTTTATAAAGCTCTTTATAGCCTCTGAGCAGCTTATTAAAACAGTTTTAGTGTTGTGCCAATTAATTTCTAGTTCACCTCACACCAGTCCTGCTCAACGATGCTCACACTGTCTCACTTTAGCTTGTAAAAGCCATCAGTTATAAGAATGAAAATTTTGTATGTGCACAAGTGGCCAGAATGGAATGAAAATAGCCATGGCCCCGCAAAAGGTTTCTTCACTGAATGGTTGTTGCACATGGCCAGAGAAGCCTTACTTATTTATTTATTTATTTATTTATTTATTTATTTATTTAATTAATTTTTTGAGAAAATCAACCCCATGCTGTTGTGCTTGTAGGGATCTAATTTACTGATTTAAATATCATCTTTCTTCGTAAACATTTTCCAATCCATTATCCTTTTCTCCCTCTATACCCACTCCATTGGTGAAGTCATATCCTCACATGGCTATGTAGATGACACACAGCTAAACTTTTCTTTTTCTCCATCAGATACCACAGCCTCCACTCGGATATCAGCATGCTTGACAGACATATCTTCATGGATGAGGGCTCACCAACTAAAACTCAACCCAAGCAAAACAGAACTGCTGGTCATCCCAGGTGATTCATCTCCAGGTCAAGATCTCCAAATAACACTTCATGGCTCTCTGCTCTCCCCTTCAGCCACTGCTCGTGACCTTGGGGTAACTATGGACAATGAACTGTCCTTCTTCCCACATGTCGCTAATGCGGCTCATTTCTCTCGATTTCTTTTCTACAACATCCGAAGGACTCAACCATTTTTGTCCACACAGGCTGCCCAGGTGCTTGTTCAGTCTCTTGTCATTTCAAGACTCGACTACTGCAACTCTCTGCTGGCAGGTCTTCCCCTAAACGCTATTCGTCCACTGCAAATGATCCAAAACGCAGCTGCATGGCTTGTGTTCAATCAGCCCAAGTTCTCCCACACCACCCACTGCTCTGGTTCCTTCACTGGCTTCCAGTAGCTGCACGTGTCAGATTCAAAACACTGATGCTTGCCTTCAAGGCCAAAAATGGACCAGCGCCATCTTACCTCAGTGACCTCATCACATCTCGCACTGCACCACGCTGTCTGAGATCCTTCAGCATTTGATTGGTACCACCTTCTCTCAGAATCAGAGGTAAGTATACTTCAAGGTTCTTCTCTGTTCTGGCACCAAGGTGGTGGAATGAACTTCCCCTAGCTGTCCGTACAACGGAGTCCCTGACTATCTTCAAGTGACGATTAAAGACCTAGATCTTCCTGAAACACCTAAATTAGCACTTTCCAAGTTTGCTTTGTGGAATTCAAGAGTTATATTTATATTAAGTGTGTAATCTTGCGTACCAGTGTAGATTTATTCATTGCTAGAGACTCAAAGCACTCTGGATAAGGGCGTCTGCTAAATGCCGCAAATGGAAATGGAAATGGAAATGCAACTGTACAAAATATGCACAAACTTATTAAAATGCTGCATCTAAGAGAACATTTGAAGTGTAATGTTAATTAAATGCTTTCAGTTCACATGCATGACAAGTGGCTCTTGTGGTAATTAGTGACACAGATTGGCTATGCAAATTTCATGATTATTAAAATAAATGTTTATTAAAGGATATAAATCTGATAAATCTGTTAAGATGTGAAACAGCATTAAATGTCGTTGCTATCGTGTCTCTATTTCTCTTGTACCTCGCCACTGCCAGATTTCAGTTTTCTGTTTCTTTTTTGTATCTTGGCTTAACATGGTATAGTTCTGGATGAATTCCATGCATTCAGGGATCATACAAAAGGATAATAGAAAAGAAATGATCACTGTCACATGGTGAAATCACAAAAATAGTAGTAGAGATACATATTTTTTCAACAATTTAAATGTAATGGGACACACATGTGTTCGTGTGACCTTCCAAGCCACCTCTGGAATCTGGGATATTGCAGGTTATGTTGCATTTGTCAACATCAGCACAAAATCTAAGGTGGGTAGGCTTCTTCTCCACCTTCATTTGTCGTTTTTTTTTAAATTATGACTAATCTACACTCAGTACCACATAATAGCAAATTGAGAACAGAATTCTATCAAATACATACATATTCAGACCCTTGAAAAATCCACTTAGGTGCCTCCCAAGTCTCATGATTATTGCTGAGATGTTACTACACCTTGACAGGACTCTACCTGTGGAACATTTTACTGATTGGACATGATTTGGAAAGACTCACACCTCACTGTAAAACAGACCTGGGCAAACTACAGCCCACAGGCCACATCCGGCTCTTTGTACGTCCCTGTCCGGCCCACGTGAGGCCAATCATAAATTATAGGGATGCACCAAAAATTCGGCCACAGAAAATTTTCGGCCGAAACAACACGGCAGAAACACAATTGTAATGACGCAATAAGAAGCGCAGCCAGCACACGGTTATGTGGATAAGAGTGGACTGACTTCAATATCTCGGAGAAAGACCCACGGATAGCGATTTGCAAAACATACAATGATGAAATTAAAAGAGGGGGTGTATCTGCAAAGAGTTTCTCCATGTCGGGTTTTATTTATCACCTGAAATCCATTCAAAATATGAGAATAATGCGGCACAGAAAAGAACTCAATCCGAGCATGCGCGCTCTGTCTTTTAGCGAACGTTTTTAAAAAGGCAAGAAAGTTTTCCAGTGATGTGCCAAGGCAAAAGGCATTAAAAAAAAAAAAAAGTAAAGAATTTATTGCTTTAGATCAGTGGTCACGATTGACAGCTTGATCTTTGAAACATTCCCTGTAGAGCCCGAAAATAATAATTATTATAATATAATAATACGTTCCATTCACTTGAATAAGCGTCCAAACGTTCGGCGGTCAATTATTCTTTGTATAACAGACCGTTGCTAATAATAATGTCTGTCTGTCAATACTATAAATGTTAACATGTAAATAATAATAATTTATAATAATAAATAAAAAACATTTGTAATTGATTTATTCTTTAAATTGCAATTCAATGATTTTAGTAATGTGAGGTTAACAATACTTTTTTTTTGTTTTCTTATTTGACCTATACACCACAATTTCACATATATTTACAGAATAGTTTTATTCTTCTGATTATCAGTACCAGCTATTCAAAATATATAATTTAGTGCATTTTACAATGGAAGAAATTGAGCAGAATGAAGTTCAAGTTATCGTTGGTGTGGCCCTTTGACACAATTCAGGTTTCTCATGTGGGCAATTGCCCACCCCTGCTGTAAAAGGCTTCATATATCAGAGCAAAAACCAAGCCATGAGCTTAAAGAAGCTGCCTGCTGAACTCAGAGACAGGATTGTTACAAGGCACAGATCCGGAAAAGGCTACAAAACAATTGCTGCTGCACTGAAGATTTCCAAGAGCACAGTGGCCTACATAATTCTCAAATCTAAGAAGTGTGGTACAAACAGGCTCTGGAAAACATTTGTGTGGAGATTCAAGAAGGACAACCATCACTGCAGGCCTCCACTAATCTGTTCTTTATGGCAGAGTGGCTAGATGGAGACCTTCCTCAAACAAATTCCATGTAAACCTGCATGAAGTCAACAAGCACCTTAAGTTGATGAAACCAAAATGTAACTGTTTGGCCTCAATTCTCAACGTTATCTCTGGAGAAAATCAAGCACTGCTTATCACCTGCCCAAAACAATCCCAAAAGTAAAGCAAGATGGTGGTAGCATCATGCTGTTGAGGTGTTTTTGTGCAGCAGGGACTTGGCAACTGGTCATGGTTGAGGGAAAGCTGATTGTAGCTACGTACTGAGATACCATTAATAAAAACCTGTTCCACAGTGCTCAGGACCTCAGTCTGTGCTGAAGATTCACCCCCTACATCACATTGACTCTACAGTCAAGACAACACAAGAGTGGCTTAGGGACAATTCTGTGAATATGCTGGTGTGGCCCAGACAAAGTCCAGACTTGAACCGTACTGAACATCTCTGGAGAGACTGAAAGTGTCTTTTCACTGACACTCCCCATCCAACCTGACTGATCTTGAGAGGTTTTGCAATTAAGAATCTTGCATCATATCCAAAAAGACTTGAGGCTGTAATTGCTGCCAATAAACTCAAAGTATTAATAATGATTGATCCATAAACAATAACCTACAACTTTCCCCAAATTAACTTAAAACTAAAAACCTGAAAAAGAAAGTAATTCGCATCCATCATTATTTTTTTCATATTTTAACAATTTTTTTTTTTATTTTTTTTAGTTTCAGCGGAATATTTTAAATAAATGCAAACCATTAAAAATGGTATAAACAAATATAATGGTGCCCATAACCTAATATTTTGTTGCACAGCCTTTAAATGTAATTAATACAAACAAGTAATTTCCTCTGAATGCCTGTAAAACAGCTTCAATAAATACCACAGCTTTAGGATTCTCTATAAAAAAAAATAAAAGAAAAAACCACTGTGTGGAAAACTGACTGATATTGACCAATTTAGATGAATGATTTTATTTATCCATTTCTGAATTTATGTTTGAAATTCTGTTTTCCTGATTATTCATCTTTAGAAATGTTAAAATATTTAAAGTAAATAACAACAAAAAAGTGCAAAATAATGCTAGAAATAACTCACATATATATAACATATATATAAGAATCCATAATTCTGACCTACACATTCTTTCTCATCACTTGTCTGTATCCACACCCACACACACACACACACACACACACACACACACACACACACACACACACACACACACACACTTTCTCTAACTGGAACCTCAGTCTTTTTACACTCGCACTCATTTGGTTTCCATTTCAGCTCACATCAGTGCTGCTCAGTCATGCTCACACTGTCCCTTTATCCTCAATAATAACATCACTTACATAAGCGTTCTGTTTATATAGGTGTGTAAATATTACTATACTGTGACTCTGCTCACATGTTGTGTGTTCAGTGTTGTGCAGAATCACTTAACAGAAAGTTTCTTACTCACCAGTAACTTTTAGTGAAAGTGCATCACTGTACTGTGTGTAGTAAACTGGGTTTCCTCTTCCAGCTCTGCACCAGTACTGACCTCCATCAGAGACTCTAACTGGTCTGATTGAGTAGTGATTTTCTTTACTCTCAGTATCACGGCTCTGAGTGTGTTTGCTCCAGTAAAACTTCCATCCTTCAGACTGCAGATTCAGTGTGCAGCTTAGAGTCACTGAGTTTTCTGTCAGAACTTGCTGAAGGTTTGATGTGAGTACAGGTTTGGGATTTCCTGCAAGAAAGTTTAGAGTTTAAAATGTTTTTTAGTGTTTTTACTTCACTAATGAAACACATGATTACAGTCTCTGTGATGAGATTCAATAAAACTAATCAATTTTTAATTTATAATTACTTTTCTATTGTTTAACAAAATAGCTAGAATGGGATAATAATATCTATATCAAATTAAAATCACTGTGATCGGAGTTTTGGTCAAATAATAACTGTTGTGTAATTATGTGTCTGTTTTTTTATAACATTTAAAAAAATCCAAATAATTAAATATTTAGATTATTTATTAGATATTTAGGAAAAAGTGAGACCAAAAAAGTAACACTACACAAATAACCTAGAAAACATGGAAAATATGTTGTTGTTTTTTTTAGTTTGTTGTTTTATTAATATGTTGTTGGGGTTTTTTGTTTTTTCCCCAACAATTAATAAAATTATATGAGCAGAGTAGAATCTCTGCATACTCAGTAGAAGGTCTAAGTAACAGTCTGTATATCTCAGTGAACCTTATTCATTTTAAATCCATCAAATCTTTCATTATTTAGGAATGTGGGAAAAAACCTCACAGCATCTTGTATTCTATAATTACATATGAATATCTTATATGTAGTTATAATGAAGCTGCATCATTTGTTATGTAGTTTTGTGTGAGGGTGGTGACTTGCTACGATTCCACACATTCCCCAGCACAGTAACTCCACATTCCATAATTCTCACTCAAACATTCATCTCTAAAATGTTGCTCATGGCTCTAAGTACATCTCTATCAGAACACATCCTTATGCCAGTCTTCACTTGGTCTGGAAGTCAATAGGTGAGTCAAAAAACTTTTGGTTATGACCAAAAGAAATGACCATATAAACGTGTCACATAATGAAGCGGAGAAAGCAGATGTGAGTTTGTAAAAGTTTAATTAAAAGTGCATCAATGAAACAGTGTGAACCCTTTTCATGGCTGAAAAGTTTATGCTCTGCAAATAGTCATCTGGAAGGTAAGTAATCATTTTGGCAAAACACACATACAGTACAGTTCACATGTTTCATGCAGTAAGTCTATAATGATGTTTATTAGAAATGGCAGCATCAAATATATAATACATTTTTAACAACATCAAATGAGTAAATCAACACATCTATATTTACTCTTTAAATTATATTTGCACTTTATCATTTTTATTCTGTAACCAGTCATTATGGTTGCACAATCCAGTGCACTCTTAGTGCCGGTCCCAAGCCTGTATAAATAAGGAGGGTTGCGTTAGGAAGGACATCCAGCAAAACATGTGTCAAATGAAATATGTAGATCACGAATCAGAATTTCATACCGGATCATTCGAGGCCCGGGTTACCAACAACCGCCTGAGGTATCATTAGCCAACTTTGTACTGGTGGAAATTGGGCTACTGTTGGCCAAAGGAGGAGAAGGAGAGGAGAAAGACGTCTACAGGGACAGCAGGAAAAGGAGAAGTGGAGGAGAGTGGAGGTTTGGGTGGGCAATTTAAATGTTGGTACTATGACTGGTAAAGGGAGAGAGGTATCTGATATAATTGAGAGGAGAAGGGTAGATATGTTGTGTGTTCAGGAGACCAAGTGGAAAGGGAGTAAGACCAGGAACATTGAAGGTGGTTTAAACTGTTCTATCATAGTGTGGATGGAAAGAGAATCTACATCTTGGAGCAACATGCCCAAACTTTTGGCACTCACAATATCTCACTGGACCTGGAATATACTCTCTTACGATGTAGCTCATCACACCCAACATTACTCTTTTGGGAATTTTCTACTCTTGAAATAAAATTACTACTGTTTCAGTGTCTCTTCTGTTTCCCTCTACCCCTGATTTTATCCTTTGCACATTCATTATCTTCCCTCCCTTTAAGTAGCTTTACACTCTTCTATATTAATGGTTAGAGGAACACCAACAATAATCCTCTTTCAGCCCCTACTTTTTATTTTATTTTTTACCAGAAACACTGTTTGTGCTGAAAACTTTAATTCCTCCTATCTCCTTTAATTTGAGTGTTTAATTTACTTGTTCTTCTTTATTACATCTGACTTGCAAGTTTCCATCAGAAAGAACTGAAGCGAAGTCAATATTTTCTGTATTTTTATTTATGATCTTTGTCAGTTTTATTGGATTAATTTTGCTCACATCATATTGATCTCCAAACCTTATTATACATTTTATATTTCCTCTACTCTTTTCATCGAATTGTTCTACATCACTCCTTTTCTTCCATCCCCCCGTTTATTCCTTACTTCTATCCAGCTGTTACCTAAAGATCTTTCGTTTTCCTCTTCACTTCCTACCTCCATACTTCCTCCACTTTCCCCCCACTTAAACCTCTCTTGTCCATTCCTGGAGCACTTTTGCCTCTTCACCGTTTCTTCCCGGATTTCTTGGCTCTTACACTGAGCTGATGCCACCGACTTGGAAGAGAAACCGGAAGTGTGCGCCGCGGAACCGGAAGTCCCTGACAGTATGGTTTTGTAATTTTCTTTCTAGATCTGTATTTTCTAGTTATATTTAAGAAATATAATTTTATTGCTGAATGCCTCTATTCAGTGAAGGTGGGTCTCTTTTGAAACAGCTGATGTGGACGAATCACAGAATCCAGATATAAACATCAAATTTTACTGTATTCCACATTGTCAAGCATAAAATTGTAACAAATAGTAGTGTGGATTTGTGTGTGTGAAGATTAAAGCACAAAGAATGACGTTGTGTTTCCAGCGTCTGCTGAAATAAAAGTTCAGTTTAACTTGAGGACATTATAACCTTTTTTTAACAGTAAATATCTCTGGTGCAGTAGAGTTTGATAAAAGAGAATTATTATATTATCATTCTGAAATATTACTTTGTTGATGTTTTATTTCTTCAGTTGCTTACCACCATTTCTGTGAATAAATTTGAATTACATTATAAATCCAAAAATATAATAAAAGAAACCCCCTGCTGTTGTTCCCAACCTGTTTGAGGTTTTTTTTTCTGCTGAACACAAAATAAATATGTTCTGGTATTTTCTCCATATTGTGGAAGTTAATTGAAGCCACCAACAGCTTGTTTACTTACATTCCAACCAAAATTTTAATGCTTAGTGCTAAAGGTGTGTGTGTGTGTGTGTGTGTGTGTGTGTGTGTGTGTGTGTGTGTGTGTGTGTGTGTGTGTAAAAAAGTAAATATTTTATTGAATTCTCTGTCACTGAATTGCTGCAGTTCCCTGTGATAATGTTCTCTACTTCATGTGTAAAATCCAATGCACACTTGTAAAAGCAGATGGAATGATTTATAG
The DNA here is from genome assembly GCA_039877035.1 of Silurus lanzhouensis. Taxonomy (NCBI): domain Eukaryota; kingdom Metazoa; phylum Chordata; class Actinopteri; order Siluriformes; family Siluridae; genus Silurus; species Silurus lanzhouensis. The sequence continues at coordinate 1,473,894 of JBCEWE010000253.1, read as the reverse complement.
ATTAATGGGGTAAAGTGCAACAATCTGCTCCACCAATTACACAGATGAAAATCTATTAAAAAATCTTCTTCACTCAAATAAAGTTACAGATCTTTACTGTGAAGCCACAACACTACAAACCTGAAATCTTATTTTAAACATGAACAATAATAACAGTAGGAACTGATACATAAATGCTGCTCTATTGATGCTGCTCATGTGGGTGATGATGCAGGTCTCTAATCTCTCTCTCTGCTCTAACAATGTATTTTTATGTATTATTATGGAAATTTAGAAGAAAAAAAGCACCTTTACACCATAATATTTCAACAAGGAAGTATTGAGAAGATTTTGCATTTTTTTTTAACACTGTGTTTCGCCCAAACTACAATACATGTAATCATAACCACCTCACAGTAAACACATAAATGTAGATCATTAAAATGATAAAGGTGCAGTACACTAAGTAGAAATCTCTACACACTCTAAACCACCTTCTGTATTTCCCCAGTCTACTTTATTCACCTTCTTATTTATGACAGTAGGAGCAGCTTGACAATTTACTGAAGAAAATCTCATACATATAAACAAAAATTATTTATAAATAATTAATCAATTCCAAGGCTTGAACATAGTAAATATGAAACATACATGAGTGAGCTGAAAGTCATTATTTTGAGTCTCAGTTACAGTTTAGCTCAAACTAATCTAAAAGCTGAAATCAGCCACATATTTTTGCTCATGGTACAAAAATAAAAGTAATAAACACACACACGTACCTGATACAGTGAGTGTAACAGGATCACTGATCTCTGAGCTCTGAGAGTCACTTCTCGTCCCACTGCAGGTGTATTCACCACTGTCAGAGTCTGTAACTGAGACACGGCTGAACTCCTGTGTTGGGTGGTGTAGGTCTGTTCTGGAATCTTTTCCCTTAAACCAGCTGTATGTCCACTGAGTTTCTCCTTCACTCTTTATTTCACACTTGAAAGTCACCGTCTCTCCACTGAACACCTGTTGACCAGGATTTATACTCACCACAGGTTTAGGTCTCTCTGAAAAAACAGCAATACTATTTTAAATGTATGAATAAATTGTAAAAAAAAAAAAAATGAATGAATGAATTAATAATTAATAGATTAATTATTAAAAAAATATAAGTAACATTTTAAATAAAATACAGTATATTAAATATAATTGTTTATAATCTGTAAGATGTGAATTAAACTAAGCACTACTAATAATGTATACGTAAATGTAGATCACAAGATGTTTTATGTCTTTAGTTGCTTTCCACTATTTCTTTTAGTAAATTTGGATTACATCATAAATCTAGAAATATCATAAACGAAACCCCCTGCTGTTGTTCCCAACCTGTGTGAGTTTTTTTCTTCTGCTGAACACAAAGGAAAATATGTTCTGGTATTTTCTCTACACTGTGGAAGTAAACTGAAGCCACCAACAGCTTGTTTACACACATTCTCACCAAAATGTTAATGCTAAGTGCTAAAGGTCTGTGTGTGTGTGTGTGTGTGTGTGTGTGTGTGTGTGTGTGTGTGTGTGTGTGTGTGTGTGTGTGTGTGTGTGTGTGTGTGTGTCCTGAAATCTTATTTTAAACATGAACAATAATAACAGTAGGAACTGATACATAAATGCTGCTCTATTTATGCTGCTCATGTGGGTGATGATGCAGGTCTCTAATCTCTCTCTCTGCTCTAACAATGTATTTTTATGTATTATTATGGAAATTTAGAAGAAAAACGCACCTTTACACCATAATATTTCAACAAGGATGTATTGAGAAGATTTTGCATTTTTTTTCCAACACTGTGTTTTGCCCAAACTACAATACATGTAATCATCATAACCACCTCACAGTAAACACATAAATGTAGATCATTAAAATGATAAAGGTGCAGTACACTAAGTAGAAATCTCTACACACTCTAAACCACCTTCTGTATTTCCCCAGTCTACTTTATTCACCTTCTTATTTATGACAGTAGGAGCAGCTTGACAATTTACTGAAGAAAATCCCATACATATAAACAAAAATTATTTATAAATAATTAATCAATTCCAAGGCTTGAACATAGTAAATATGAAACATACATGAGTGAGCTGTAAAGTCATTATTTTGAGTCTCAGTTACAGTTTAGCTCAAACTAATCTAAAAGCTGAAATCAGCCACATATTTTTGCACATGGTACAAAAATAAAAGTAATAAACACACACACGTACCTGATACAGTGAGTGTAACAGGATCACTGATCTCTGAGCTCTGAGAGTCACTGTGTCTCCTCCCACTGCAGGTGTATTCACCACTGTCAGAGTCTGTAACTGAGACACGGCTGAACTCCTGTGTTGGGTGGTGTAGGTCTGTTCTGGAATCTTTTCCCTTAAACCAGCTGTATGTCCACTGAGTTTCTCCTTCACTCTTTATTTCACACTTGAAAGTCACCGTCTCTCCACTGAACACCTGTTGACCAGGATTTATACTCACCACAGGTTTGGGTCTCTCTGAAAAAACAGCATTACTATTTTAAATGTATGAATAAATTGTAAAAAAAAATGAATGAATGAATGAATAAATGAATAATTAATAAATTAATTATTAAAAAATATAAAGTAAAATTTAAAATAAAATACAGTATATCACATATAATTGTTTATAATCTGTAAGATGTGAATTAAACTAAGCACTACTAATAATGTTTACGTAAATGTAGATCACAATGTGGAGCTCCAGAGATTCACTTCAGCAGCATTTCACCATTTAATTTAATAAAAACATCTTCACATACACAAATAAATCAATGGTCTTTTATACAACTCATCAAAATAAAAGTTCGGTTTAACTTGTAGAAATTACAATGTTTTTAACAGTAAATGTCTGTGGTGCAGCAGTGTTCGAAAAAAAATAAATAATTATTATATTTCCATTTTAAAATATTCCTTTGTTGATGTTTTATGTCTTCAGTTGCTTTCCACTATTTCTATTAGTAAATTTGGATCACATCATAAATCTAGAAATATCATAAACGAAACCCCCTGCTGTTGTTCCCAACTTGTGTGAGGTTTTTTCTTCTGCTGAACACAAAGGAAAATATGTTCTGGTATTTTCTCTATACTGTGGAAGTAAACTGAAGCCACCAACAGCTTAACAACAGTGCTAAAGGTCTGTGTGTGTGTGTGTGTGTGTGTGTGTGTGTGTGTGTGTGTGTGTGTGTGTGTGTGTGTGTGTGTGTGTGTCCTGAAATCTTATTTAAAACATGAACAATAATAACAGTAGGAACTGATACATAAATGCTGCTCTATTGATGCTGCTCATGTGGGTGATGATGCAGGTCTCTAATCTCTCTCTCTGCTCTAACAATGTATTTTTATGTATTATTATGGAAATTTAGAAGAAAAAAGCACATTTACACCATAATATTTCAACAAGGAAGTATTGAGAAGATTTTGCATTTTTTTCAACACTGTGTTTTGCCCAAACTACAATACATGTAATCATAACCACCTCACAGTAAACACATAAATGTAGATCATTAAAATGATAAAGGTGCAGTACACTAAGTAGAAATCTCTACACACTCTAAACCACCTTCTGTATTTCCCCAGTCTACTTTATTCACCTTCTAATTTATGACAATAGGAGCAGCTTGACAATTTACTGAAGAAAATCTCATACATATAAACAAAAATTATTTATAAATAATTAATCAATTCCAAGGCTTGAACATAGTAAATATGAAACATACATGAGTGAGCTGAAAGTCATTATTTTGAGTCTCAGTTACAGTTTAGCTCAAACTAATCTAAAAGCTGAAATCAGCCACATATTTTTGCACATGGTACAAAAATAAAAGTAATAAACACACACACGTACCTGATACAGTGAGTGTAACAGGATCA